>QUZD01000064.1:0-96207 GCA_003693505.1 Pseudonectria foliicola | reverse complement strand
GTACAGATTACTCCGTACCTACGCCAGACATGCCTTTGAAACCACGCCGTTGCCGTTGCCGTAGCCGTAGCCGTAGCCGTAGCCCGTCCTCGTCTCCGTCGCCCTCTCGGTTGGCTTGCATCCCATCCATCATGACTCCTCCGACGCAGTGCATATGTACATGGCTACCTTACATAGCATCTGCGATACTCACCTACCTACGTAATTTGTACATACGTTGGAGTATGAGGTACACCCCAGCTCCATCCGTCCCTGTCCGGGCTGTCACGTACGGGCCATGATTGTTGTAATCTCCCACAACGTCCCTCTTCCAGATCGGGAACACACTAAGTTAACCCCCGGATCTCCTCTGGGATCGTCCTGGCCACGGTGCGTGGATGCAGGACAGCCCCTCGGGCGGCCCTTTAGGTCCATCGCGGCCACGCAGCGGGCAGACGGCCGAGCCTCGAGCTCCCGTTTCCAGAGACTCCCGGGTCCTAGACCCAATGAGACCACCACTGCACATACGTAGGTGCATACCTAGGCATTGTAGTAAGTTATAGTATGTATCCTATCCGTCGCAGGCGGTCCCTTGTCAATGCTTCGACACTGAATGGCCTGCGTGTTCGGCCGGTGATTTATGATGCAGAGGCATACGGAATCAAGCCACAGATGCCCGGAAAGGGGCGCGCACAGATACTGAGTCAACCAACTACCTTATACATGTGGCCACTGCAAGGAGCTCATGCGATGGAAAGGGGGCGTTTTCTCTGCTTTCTTTTCCCTCCGCCTTCTCTCTACGGGTACGGCAAGTGACAATGTCTTGCAACGGTTGGCGCAGGTTCACTTCGGCCAACGGCTCTAAAAGCTAACGTTGCCGTCCCTCGAGACGAGACTCCACGGGACAGGGACAAGGGTCCTCCTGCTTAAGTGGATTTGACCTGGCAAGCCTGGGATCTAGCCTCTTCATCGCGGCTTCACCACGCCCATGTTTCCGTTCCTTGTTTCCTGCCCAAGTACTGTACGCATCTCGTCCATGGAGAGAAGAGGTCGCTTCGGGTCAACAACGGGCGGCGTCGAATTGACAATTGACATGTTGTGTGATGGAGGTGTTGATGTGCATCTTACTTACGCACAGTACATGTCGAATACATGGGTAGGGCAGGTAGGAAGGCACGGTCTGCCTACTGTTCATAGTCTACATAGTAGACACACAGCCCTTCCCTTTCCCTCCCTTCCCCAGAGTTGGGAGCCACGGAACATCAGCAATCGCCACAATCCCTGAGGATCAACCCCTGCTAGTCGGACGACCTGGACAACCTGGACAACTTGGACTGATAAGCTGGCGTGTGCCCATTGGCCGCCCAGCAGAGTGGGGGTCCATCAGCGGCCGCTGGAGATGGACGTCAGGATCACGGTCAACTAATATCCAGTACTGTACTCCGTACATGGAGAGACACCAACGCCTACCTAGGTACCTATTGCACCTACTGTACCCTGCTTCTGGACAGATTACTGCCGTAACATCCAGTCCGCAGTCAGCTGTGGTGCGTCAACTCTTTCTTTGCTTCTTTTCCCCTGCCCTGTCTGTTTGGGGCCTCTCTCCTCTCAACTAGAGCGACCAACAAGCTGAACTGTCCATCTCACTTATCCCACGCCAAAGACTATAAGCCAGCCCGTCCGGCTCGATGCTACACCTGGGTCATCTCAGCACCACCGTTACATGCCCGGACCAACATCCGACTGGACAATGCACAAAACGAATCTCCCTGCCCGTGTCGTTGCATCGCTAACAAGAGCCTCCTCCATTTGATTACTCCGAGACCTTCTTCCGCAAAAACTGCCCAGCATGGCTCATTGCCCCGTCCACCCCCAGTAATCAGTCCCAGAGCTTACGGCTCTCGTCGTATTTCGCCGCGCCTCGCCTCGCCTTGCCTCGCCTTTGCCGGGTCAAACGCCGATATCAATTTGGCTGCTCTGAAAACACAGATATGACACACGGCAAGACGTCAGAGCATGTCACGCACACGGCAGTATCACCTCGATTTCGTACCAATGGTAAATGGTAAAACCGCCAAGTATATCTTAGTCCCCTCCCTGGTTGCAGTATTACATGGAACATGCCAATATGAGCTCAGCTTCATCATGCCCTAACAGCTTTCCTGACTGCTGTGGTTTCTCAACTACTGAGGAGCGGACAGTCGAGGCATAGCTCGGATGGATCCCGCTCCTTGCGCACTGGAAAAGGGGCAACCTCGACATCAATGTCCAGCCCGTCATGTCGCGCATGTTCGATATCAATATCGCTCAAAAGAATTCCAACAAGCTACATGAAACGCTAGTTTAGCAATACACCTTCCGCTGCTCCATGCCCTAATCCTGCTTGTTTACCAACACTCTGGGCATTAAGAGGGCGACGCTGTCGCAAAGCCTCGCCCCGTGATACATCAGCAACCACCACATGAGCATCCTCGTATTTCGCCACATCCAAACGCAGCACGACTGACTCTTGACTGCGTCGGCTCTCTGCTCCAAACCCTTAGATATAGGCGGAAGCAGTCTTCCTACAGCGTAGACGACCTGTCGCCTCCAAGTCAGCCCATCTTCTTTGATTTGGTCAGTTGAAACAAGTGACGGGTCATGTTTCTTTCCCACTTACAGTTTCAGTGACGTCTATCAAGGGGGAGAGAAGCCAGAGATGGACAAATGTCTGCGCCAACGTAAGATCCTCCGTAAACCAAAACGACCAGAGGTCGACCCATTCGCCCAACACCAGGAATAGAACCAGCCGAATCAACATTACGGACGCCACAAGCCCCATTACCCCTATCGTGGCGGCTTTGAAGCCGTCTCTTTGAAGGAACCGTCGCCGCAGCATGTCGAGCCCACAGACTTCGATATCTCGTCTCTTCGTCTTTGTCAGTAAGACTCAACCCCCGCAAGCGACCTAGGCGTTTGAAACACTTACATTACGTCGGAACGGCTCGAGTGTTCCAAGGAGCAGGTAGTTTGTTAACGTGTGAATGGCAAGCATTCGACTGTCTAAGCGGCCATCCTTTTGACACTGCCCACCGACAAAACCCAACACAACGAGGGCCTCCCCAGAGAAAAGACACAGCACACCAACACTGCCAAAGTAGAGCCCTTCGTGGAAGTCATTTATAAAGCGAATCCAGCGCCGTCGCGGTGGGGTAGGGAGCGGACGGGCTCGAAGTAGCAAGTGTAGCGTGAGGGCCGCTGCACAATGGTTGAGAACCGGGTCTCGTACGGGTTTGATGAGGCATGGCCGAAACGAGTGTCGTAGGACATATAGGGCAAGTGATGAAAGAGAAATGACCCAGTAGAGCAGATGGTGTTTCCAGCTGAGCATCTTTGCCGGTAGGTGCCGTTTCGCAGCATCTAATCATGTGCCAATGGTGCCCAAACAGGATCGTTTATAAAATATCGCCTTGTCTAATGGTACGGAAAAGTGCAGCTCTGGAGCTTGGCAAGCAAACGGGCCTTGAGCGCCCAAAGAAAAGAATGGTTGAATGAATGAGGGGTTGGCTGGATGATTAGGACGGGCGAGGGCAGTCGGAATGATCCTTGTAGCCTCTAACTAAATCAGAAGCTGGAGCAAATGATTTGAGCTATGGCAGAAGGGTAATTACTGGCTTCTCCGTTGAATACAACTTGCTACAATCCGAAGGAAGTGGCCGCCAGTAACGGGAAAGCATCCAATCTTATCAGCAGGAGCTACATAATGTTCACTCAGGCCCAGGAAAGCACACTCAAGCAACGTTTTTGTTCTTCTCATTGCTTTCCTAGAGACACAAGGTAATCCTAATCCGCCACGTATAAACAAGTCAAGCATATCAACGAGGTGGAATCAACTTGGATCAGGATTACCCGAGACAAAGCAAAGCAACAGCCCGTGACGGTATAAAAGAATTATACAACCACATTATAACTGAGAGGTGCAGCTAAGCTAGATGCTGTTGCCTAGGTGCCTATTCCCCAATGGCCCTGCAGCGCAACCAGACATTATTTATATAAGGTACCCAATGATATACAAAGCAAGGTATCCAGGGTCAAAAGCCCGCCAGGACACGAGGGAAACATGCGATCCAAATCCTGCAAGACCGCCAACGCATTCCCAATATATGAGCGCATACAAGAGTGTATGCAAAGCAGAGTAACCCAATCAAAGCCCCAAGCCAAGGAATACAATCTGGCCACACAGCCCTCTACCAAACACCCAGAATCCAGAGCCGTTGACCCTTTGCCAGCTTGCGAGAGGGTCGGCGAAGCTGAGTGTTCTGGTCGGGTTGGGAAGCGGAGGAAAACAATAAACGCCGCTCGCTGAATGCAAAAGCCTTGAAGCAGGCCCCGTTTGCCAGTTGTCAATCATGGCATGACATAAATCTGACTCATCGTAATCCTCCTCTTTAAACGACAGCAGTGCCCTTCAGTGTTTGAAAACGTTCCTCAAACGTCTTCAGCTGCTCCTGTTCGAGGGCCTTTTGTAGTCGACGAGTCTCACGAACGGCAGACTCACGCTCTTCCTGGAGGTTCAATACCTCAATCTGAGCGGCGCTCATCTTGGCAACGACGTCCTGCATTTCCCTCTCGACATCCTCGAGAGCCTGCTCAAGCTCCGCGACCCGATCTCTGAGAGCGTTCATCTGGGCTGCATCCTCGAAGCTCTTTTCCGCATCAAGACGCGGGCTGCCAGGGAACTTGAGCGCCGCCGGACTCAAGAAGGAGGGCTTACGAATCGGCTTCAGAGCCGGAGAGCGCAGGCCTCCGTGTTGAGAGCTGCTCATACGGAGGAGGTGGCTGTTGTGGGCTTCTTGTAGGGCAGCGATTTCTTCCTCGTGCCGCGTGACCCGGTCTTCTGAGGCTGTCTGGGCGGCGATGAGCTGCTCCTCCATGGCCTTGAGACGAACCTGAAGCTCTGCGATCCGGTCAGAGCTGTTCTTGAGGTTCTGGTCGCCTCGAGAGACAGTATCTGATAGGCGTTTTCGAAGCTCTGCGTTGACAGACAATTGTTGTTGGACCTGGGCGGCAAGCTCCTCAACCTTGCGCGCAGATAAGCTCAGCTCATTTGCGAGGGCGTGTTCTGTTCCGAGGCCGGCAGTCTCGCCGGTCTTGAGGTCGCCAAACTGGCCTCGGAGGGCGTCGGCCTCTTTCGTGGCTACATCCCGCTCGCAAACGGCAATAGAGAGTGCGTGCTCGAGACGCTTAATCGCCAGCTGGGTCATCTCATCGGAGGTGTTGTCGAGCTCGAGTTCCTTAATACGCTCTAGAGACTCGCTATACGCTGCCTGAAGCTCCTTGTACGCGTTCTCAAGTGATTGCGAGGTGACAGAGGCGCCGGAGTAGCCAAAGTCACTGCTGGTGGCACTGGAGCCGCTCATTCGGGCAAGTGAGGGGGGTATCAGGATATCCTTCTCATTGAGAAGGCTCCGGAGCAGAGCAATCTCTTCCTCGGCCCTATCAAGGTCCATCTTCAGCCCGCCCAGGCCTTTTTCGACTTGCCATTTCTGCTCAAGCGCATCCTCGGCTCGGCGTCGCAAGACGTTAATCTCGGTTCGCAGATTGGAAATGTCCCTCTCGAACCCTGCCTTGCGGGGGGAGGATGACAGTAGTCGATCCCGCTCGTGTTGAAGCATCCTGATCTTCTTCTCGTTCTCGCGGTTCTGGAACTCCTGTCGTTCAAGGAGACTCTTCAGTGCACTATGGAGCGCATCTCTCTGGGCCTCAACATCCTTGAGTCGTTCAGATAACACCTCTCTAGGTTCGATCTGTCCTGTATTCTTGACGCTATTTGAACGCTTCAGCTCAAAACCCTGAGGCCTCTGATGGCGGAATGACCCGGTTGCCACTGAGTTAGACCTCGAAAGCCCACCCGACATGGCGCGGGACATGCGATTCAGAGGCGGCGTTTGGGTGCCTGGTCGATCAGAAGTTCTCAGGTTGTCATTTTCCCTTCGCAGGCTCTCGAGCTCCTGCTGCATCTTGCTTGACTCGTAGGTGAGGTTGGCGTACTCGGCAGCTTCAGTTTCTAAGCCCTCTATACGAGCTCTGAGCTGGGGAACGACTTCGTCACGAAGATTGTCTCGCTCATTGCAGGCGCCCTGGAGCTCACCCTTGAGAGCCGTGTAGAGGTCCTCAAAATTGGTCTTAACATTGCGTTCCTCAGACAGTCTTCTCCTCAAGTCACCGCAGGTACTCTCGAGCTCCCTGAGCCGGTCATTGGCATCCATGCTGTTCATTTGGGCCAAGTCAATCTCAGAGGCTTTCTCAGACAGATCCTTGATTTGTTGATCGAGGGCTTTTCGTTTCGTCCTCTCTTCTTGTAGCTTGTTACTGAGTTCGAGACGAATCGCAGCCTTTTCCTGGTCGGATCTTCGCTGAAGTCTTTCCAACTCATCTTTGCCCTGTTCAGGCTCGCCAAGTTTTGTAGAGCTATATCCAGAGTCGGAAAAGTAATCGCTAGTCCTCTTTCCAGGTGGATTGTTGACTTGTTCCTGCAATCTCTCAACAAGATCCTCTAGGTCTATTTCGCGCCTGATCGACGAGGCCAGCTCGACGCTGATGGCCCTAAGCTCGTCCTCCATATCGTCCAGTTGTGTTGTAGGAAGGGCGGGTGATGGTGATGGTGAAAGATAGGCTCCCAGGTAATCAAGTGGGTTGGACAAGCCGGCATTGGATTTTGATCGTTCCGAATTGCTTGTGGTGGAGTAAGGGGTGTCATTGACTACCCTAGGTTGTGAAGGCGACACCGGGGAGGAGAGGGAGGAGAACTCAGTGCCTGAAGGGGAAGGGGCCCCCCAGTTGAAGAGCGAAACGAATGGTGATGTTGGGCCAGGCGATTTCGGCAGAGGTTTATCCAGTTGTGGCGAAGGATCCCGATGGCCTGGTTGAACGGGAGACGGTGGTGTTTCTGACAGACTGGTTGCCTCGGATTCGTGTATGGAGATTGGTTTGTCGACGTTTTCGAGTTTTAGATGAGGGGGTATCGGCTTGGGGGCGTACATGGGTAAATGGTTCCTATCGCCTTGATGAGGACTGCCCGTACGTGAGCCAGGGGAACCAAGAAGTGCTTCGGTTGTGGGTATGTCTTTGGAATGCGGTTTGTTATCGGGAGTAGAAGGCGATCTCAGAGGTTCTTGACTGATGTCGACTTTGTCGGAAGAGTGGCCGTCAGCGTCGGTTTTCTTTACCACAGTTTCAAGAAGTACGGTCTTGGACTTGGCATTCGTTGTGGAATCTGATTTAGTATCGGATATCACGTCGTCGTAGCCGTCCAAGACGTCTGAGAGTCCTGAATCAGAGGCCGGGGAGGGACTACGCGCTGGAATGGCTCGCGCTTCGGGTTGGGCCGTGTCGTTGGGAGTAAGGGTTGCTTCAGACGATCTGCCGAGACAAGATTTCAGTCAGTCAAAAGGGAAAACTTTGAAGGGTAGGATTGATGACGACACATGGTCGCCGGGGTGAGGGCAGCTGAAACGTCTCGTGTAACCGGGCTAAAGGCAGGTATGTAATGGGTAGAGGGACTCACTTTCTGGTAAGGAGGGCTGGACGCGCAAACTCGTAGACAGTCGGGCTGTCGACGGAGATGCGCTTCGAGTCCCTCTGGGAGGCGTTGGGGAGCTCGATGGAGGAAGGGAGCGAGGAGATGGAGGAGACTGAGGAGGAGAAGCGAAGAGTAAGGGCGGCAGTCGCGGAGAGCGGCTTGCGCTTGACTGGCTTGCCCGAGGGGAGACGGAAGGGCGAAGTAGACGGGGAAGAATTGGGTAAGCAGTCAAAGGTCTGAGAGCGGGCGAGGGCGTTTATGGGGGTGGTGTCGGCGAAAGCGGAGGGTGGGTGAGGACGAGTGTGAGTGTGAGTGTGAGTGTGAGGGTGGTGGACTTGGTGAGGGTGGTGAGGGTGGTGAGGGTGGTGAGCAGTCTCAGGGTGGTGGTACGATGACGGAGAAACTGAAGCGTCTGGAGCTTGAGCTGGCGGCAGATGGGACGAGGTAGCAGTAGTATCATCTGCAGACGCAGCAGAAGCAGACGGAGATGTAGATGGGATCGGCAACCCAGGCCCAAGATGAGGAGGATCCATGATTACCTCTAGCCAGAGTGCAGGGGGGGGTGCGCCGCAGCGGCAGTAGTCTGCTTCGGCTGTCTTATGGGGATGGGATGGGGGGTAGGTAATTGGAATGGGAGATGGGAGAGGGAATTGTGCTTGGAATTGAGGCTCGCTCATGAGGGAGGAAAAGGGAAGGGGAAGTGAAAGGCCGATAATGTGCTGGGATCCGGATGGTCTGGAGATGGGAAGAAAGATGGGAGGGCCAACTATAGTAGCCAATCGCCGGGGTGGTTGGATTAGCTCAGGTGCCAGCCGCGCTAGTGGAGCCTACTGCAGGGGTCCCGTGGCTGGTGGCTGCGGTACCTGAGCCTCCTGAGGTGCCTGAGCGTGTTTGCTGCTGCTGGTGAGCGGTGCTGTAGGCGGTGCGGTAGGCGGTGATAGGCGGGCGAGCCGCCGTAACAGCGAGTATGGGCGCCTAGAAGCTCCCCGAGAGCCCCCTAATAGGCCCCTCCCCCGACAATTCGTATGCACTGGACAGTACGTACCGACGCAAAGTAGTTCCAATTTGGCGAGCACGTGCTATGCAGTTAGCGCCTGCAACACCCGTTCGGTCCTAGCTAGATCCAGGGGGAATCCGACAAGAATGGATGCGCGAGATGGCAGAATCCAACGACTGGCTGGCGGTGGCCGGCGCTGCTGCTGCTGTTGACGCTGATGCTAATGCTGCAGTGAGCATGCATGGGAACCGGAAATAGGACTTGACACCGCGTCTCGCCTCTGGCATCTGCAATCTTCAACGGCAGCAGGTTGCCCGTCCGACGTCAACGTCTTGTCTGCTTCTTTAATACCCGTCCGTCGTCGAGCGGAACGGGCGGTGTCGGGTGTCGGGTGTCCCCAGCCACATGTGCACAGCCAGCCTCTGAAATGACGGGCCGGGCGGGCGGCCAAAGAATGTGTGTCAGTGCCACTGTCTGGCCCGAGGGAGCCTTGGGAGCTTGTCACTTGGCGCTGCATTCGCAGGAGGCAGGGGATAAGACCTCTGACCGACTCATCCAGACATCCAGGTCCAGATGGGATGAACCCAAAGGCAATCTGTACGGGGTACTGTACTCCATGCTTTGCATGTCAGCATGTATCGACTGCAACGCCACATCTCGCCGCCACCACAATGCATGCACTCTCCTTACAAGGCAGGCGGTGAAGCCGATCTACCATCTTCACCCGCCCAAGCTTAGCTCCGTCAATCAACGGTCGGCGCAACCTCTCCCTCAGGGGTAACAGTGCAACGTCGTGACGAATCTCTAATGATTATCCATCGACTACAGTACGTATCATGTCTCCATAATCTGTAGACTCCGTCCGAATTCGATACTTACGGAGCATACGTACATACCTCATCCGGCAATGCACCCCGTGGCTTGAAACTGAAGAACGACACACGTGCATCGTCGTGTCTCTTCGTGTCGTCAGCGTCGCATCGCAGCCTCCAGACTCCATACTCGGTGCCCTTCTTCATCTCGACTGCGCTCCACCCTGGCATCATCTCCCATTACATACATATGTACAAAGTACGCCTAATTATTGGACACCCTCGCGCTGCTAAATATGGACCTCTACTCCATACAAATGTCTTGAACGCGTTCCAACGACCCACTAATCTGTACTCCAAAAAGCGATGCGGCATGGTCAAGCCACCCAGACAAGGCTCGTCACAAAAGGGCTCCATGTCCATGCGACATTGGACACATAACGTCTCCTCGAGGGGCTCGAGATTCATATCTCCCACGTGTATCCGTATGTGCGTCTGACATTCCAAGAGACCCGCTCTCGGCAGTGTCAAGGAGGTCTTTGCAGACCATCAGTGATCCCGTCTGAGGTCGAGTTGATGATATGCTCCTCAAGTGTCATCGTCTTTGGACACTTTGGCAGGATCCTTATAAGCGCCCACGTTATTAGAGCCATGCATGTTTAGGTCACACCACATATACTTCCATCCAGCTGGCCACGATTGGACATGATTGAACGATGAATGGAGAGACTGGAAGCCCTCACTTTCAAGGTACAAACTAAGACTCAAAAACAACAGAGAGTTAGCCCAAAACGCAAGAGGCGGCACAAGATCTGATGGGTCATCTACAAACGCTTCATAATTACCGAAATGATATGATCGCACTTGACAAATTAAGGTTGCTGCCAATCAGAAGACGCTATATGGCATATGCTGCCCTCAAGCCGATTTGACTCAACGACTTTTCAGTAGTGTATTTTGGTGCAACGAAGGGATTCACCAACTCTACATCGATATCCCACCTTGGAATTGGGAGGCTCTATTTGTAGAAAAGTATGCTGAGTCGGAGGTAGAATTCATTCACCCTGCTGAGGCTGGAGAAGCCCGAGGTTGAGAGCTTCTCTAGCCTCTCAATCGTCAACCAGCTCTGTACCCGCTCGAGCAGGAGGGAAAAGATACCTCACTTAGACCAGATAAGAAATGAATCCGTAGCATATTCACTACCAGTTCCTCAACGTGGGACTGCCGAAGCTCATCAGCTTATCACACCCGACGTTGTCGATATCTCCATCCCAGGAGTACTTGCTGATCCCAATGGAGGTTGCCTTCGCAGCAGCCGCTAGTAGGATTTCCCCTCCCCTAGGATTCCTCCACCCCTTCGAGGCTAATGACACCCTTCTGCCAACGGTGTCGGTCACGACTTCTCCAATTGACATTTCGCGGGACTTGGGCTCGTCGGCGTCTCCTTGGCCTTGGATCTTGGACGTTTCTCTCGAGCAGACTTGGCTGTCTCAAGAGTTAGGGGTCAGCACCGGTCTCTTGATATCATCCTAGCTTACTAGTAAGACAGTCGGCCAAGATTGGCAAGATACGGTGTATGTTTTAGACCGTGGCTTGTGAATGGGGATATCGTAGGAAGGATGATTGGGTGACAACAAGGCAAGGATCGACTGGGAAGAACGGCGATCATTTCCACTGTATTTGTATACAACTGCCCGAGTGCAGGACATGAGAGGTATCATTTCATCCACGAGCATGTTGCATTCTGTGTAGGCCTACAAGCACTTCAACCTGTATCGATCCGCGGATGGTGGCCGTTAACAAGTGTATGTCTACGAATACTGCATCTGGACTCGATTGTAGACCTAGGCCACATGCTCCTCCCACTCTTCAGATTGAGCGTACTGCCTCGAACCAAAGGACCGACATCTACTGGGATCACGCAAGAAAATAGGGTTGCATTTGCCAATCTGATTGATTTCAAGGTCCCAGCAGGGGTTGGCTATGCTACGTGCCCGAGCATGGCCTTAACTCGCCAAGACAGCAACTTCAAGGCCCTCAGTATTTTTGGGTGAGTAGAAACATTCCCAAAGCTTCTGCCTGGCTAGTAGCAAGATTTGAGTGCTAGTCCGTGTTGTGTATCACGTCTACTCTTATGGTAGGCCGAGCAGGTTAGAAACAACTCTCTATTTCTGAATCCAATCCAGCCAGTCTATTCTTGCCATACCCAAGTCAGAGTGGCTTGATTCAATCAAACCCCCGTCCTGTCGATCAAGCTAACTTGGTCCCTTACCTGCCATGTTGCTGCACTCCTGTGTTAATGATGTGCAGCAGATGAGACTGACAAACAGCTAACCCTGTGTGGTTCGTGACTCCGTGGGCTAGTGCCGATCTAAACCCGCTACTCAAAATGAGTGGTGTTCATGGCGCCAATCTCGTCTGCCTATGAATAGCTGCTGATGTGGGCCGGCGGTAAGAGCATCGACTGTCTTGTGTCTGTGCGTAATGCAGAGGCTAAAGAAAGCAGCTAGTTGGTCTCTCTCCATGGTGATCAGAGTTCACCACCTACATAAGCATGAGACCAAAGCTGATTCACAGCGTGATCTTGTGATGCGTTTGCTCAGTTACCCTGACAATCGGCCTAATACTCAGATAGGTTTATACTCTCTACCATCTTTGTTTGTTGTCTGTAGTAACTCCACGGCTAAGACGCTCGCATACCACTAAAGAGTATGAATGGGACATGGAAATGATAGTCATTACCGAGTAGATCCCGTGTCGATACACGAGTCAGCAAGTGGCGTGCGGCTGTGATTTGAAACTGCTCGTTCTACCTAACTTAGCTCGTGCTTTGTTCTGAGCTGTGGCATCGCAGTGCAGCCCAGACAACAACATGGGCTAGTCATATTATACGGTGAGGCCGACACGTTTTGGCATTGGAACTAGTTTATCTATTCCGTCAAAGAATTGGTGTCTGGTCTTTTTTAGCGAGCCTGCCAAAAACCCAACATGGGGGCTCAGGATAATAATGTAAACACTGGTTGAAGCCGAGGCTACAATCTAAGGGTGGTCCCCATGACGCCCAGGCTATATGTACAACCTTGATAGGAAAGCGCTCAATGCAATAGTTTTCCCCTTGGAAGTAATGCCCAGTGCCCGCCGCAAGAACACTTTCGCTGCTGACCCAATACAAAGGTGAAGCCGGACCTGTTTCCCGACACATCCTCCATCACCGCTGCGCATCGCGTGCACCTCCTCCATTGACGTGTTGAACCTGGCTGGATCTCCATCCGCCTAAACACGTCTACGTGTACTGGACCCTTAGCCTTCTTCGCGGCGAGGCTTCGCTTATCATCCTGCACCTCGAGAAGAGTGTAGTCTGCAAAGAAGAGTTTTGCCGGGTCCGTGAGGCTGCGGAATGCGGGGAGATCCTTGGTAAAGAACTTCTTGAGGAGTTGGAGAAACGTGGGCGGGGGCGATGCTGATAGGAGCATCGCTAACTCGAACTGCACACGAGTGGTCTTGACAGCTATGTCAATCTGTTTCCCCTGAGGAGGGTTCTGCTGAGACTTGACCAAGTTGGGTAGAAATGCTTGATAAGCCTGTCGGATATCTGCACCTAAAACTGTGAGGAGTTTCTCGAACTCGGCCACCTTGACCAAGCCACTCGAAGTTACGTGCTGCATCTTCTGATACGCCTGCTGTAGTTGGGGCGCTGATTTCACGGCCGATGCTGGGTCCCCTATGGCTGATTGCCTTCGGTAAAAGTCAATAGCTCTTGCGCTGAGGGCTTCCAGGTGGCCCAACCGGCGACATACTGCCGACAAGAAGCCACGACTCGATGAGCTCATAAGGAAATGGAGTGCTATGTTATTTTTCGAGTGCAGGTAGGGCGTCATTTCGCTGAAACGCTGGGGGGCCAGCAGTTCCATAAAGTCACCATCATTCATCAACTCATACAGACTGTCGGTAAGCCATGCAACAAGATCCAATGACCATTTCGCACACCCAGCAAGGGTCTCGACAACCTCTGTAACCCAAGTCAGTGACCGAGCTGCTTCGTCATGTGTTCCTTCAGACTCACCGGGTTCGTCCAGAGGATTTAATTTCTCCCTGTACGTCAACGGAGTATTGCTGGCAATGGTGATGAGAACAACCGCGTTCCGAGCATTCAGAGACAGCATAGCAACCTTGCCGGGGAAAGCTCTGGGTTGAAGTTCGCCACGGAAACCCAGAGCGTTCATAATGCTCAGACAGGATTGTAATGATCCATTCCTGACAAGGGAATCATGGTGTGTGTCTTCCGAATAATCAACTTGGATTTTGAGAATCCTAATGAGCTCCGTGATCCAGTCTTGAGTGAAGCCTGTTCTCGATTAGCGAAACCACTAGCAAATGTTTCGGCGCAGAGTCGACATACGTCTTTTCGTGGTAAACGGTCGCACGACGGCGAGCATATCGTCATAGTTGTTCTGCTGAAACATGGAGGGCGCCGCAGAAACAGTCAGAGCAGCAATGCTCGCGGCGTATGAGGCTAGGCTGGTCAATCACGGTATAGAGTCTCGAGAGAGTTGGCAACCTACGGTCTTGCATGGTGTTTCCAATATCTCCAGACGGGTAGTGCAACTTGTTCCACCTGACTTTGCCGTCATCGCCAATCTGAATCATGGAGCAAAGGGTCGGAGAGAAGGCAACCTGTTGACCTGCATAGGCGTCAGTATATACCGAAGAGCAGAATCACGGCCAAACTTACATGGGCCTTCGTCTGTAAAGGTCCAGCCGACCTGTCGCAGGTTGACTACCTTTGTCGTATCCTCGGTCGTATATAGCTCCTCAAACGTGTATCGGTCTCGGTACTCCACGGTCCCATCGGCAAAGGCCAAAGCCAAAACTTTGCCATAATTCATAGTTTGGAAACCAATCACAACCTTGTTCATGATGATGGGATCGAGCTTTCTCAGCTGCGTCACGGTAGGAATCTCGGACGAAACGCTATTTCGTCGGTTTCCGAGCTGCTCGAAAGCGCCCTGCTGTGCTTGCTTTTGTTCAACAGCTTCCCATCTGTCGATGATGGTTTGAGCCATCTGATACGACCCTTCACTGGGAGCGCGCGACCTCATGGTGACGACCATGGGCGGAGTTGTACTTTTGCCCGTATTGTCTAACAAGGAGGGGAGAACCTCTAGATGAGACAGTTCTTCCATGCATGCGTCATTGCTAGCCTCGCCCGAGCCTGTTGGCAACCAGTCTGCAGTGGCAATATGCTTCTCAATGAGAGACGGCCGTAGGACCTTGTGCTGTGGAGCGATGTTCTTGTCGCCTTGATTCGCCCCTTCCCACTGAATCTCAACTCTGACTAGAGTGAGCTGCCTCGAGCTTGTTGCTAGAGCAAGGAGCAAACATTCTGGTACGGGTCAGTATCAGGCATAGAGGCTGGAAGGGGTCTACCCTACTTTTTTCCGAGGCAAAGGTTGCATGTGTGACGAGGTCGTCGGATGAGTTGACACTCTCCAGTTCCAAGGCAGTCTCTTCCATTCTATTCGTATTTTGGGCCCAGAACATCTTCAGAGTTCCATTCATTGTAACAGTGAGGAGGGCACTCTTGGCCGGGTTTGGGTGGGCTGGAGCAGTGGCTTGAACAAAAGAGCTCTCGTACGAGTATCCGTTGCCGTGCTTATTGGCAGGACCGTACATGACGTTGTAGGGCTTGGAGAACGTTAGGGACTGAGACAGCTGGATTGAAAAGAAAAGCTCACCTGTTGACTTGAGGGAGTGATGCCGAGCCAAAAGGTGCCGACTATGGCATGCATGTCGTCGAGTGAGTCTGCGTCCCATTTCCTCTGGTGGAAGGGTTGGTTCAAGGCGATGGAGAAGCTGATGATGGCGACTCGACCAACGGAGTCAACAATGGCAAGATCCGGACAACTGTTTCCAGCCCAGGCCAGATGGACAAGCGGGTTGAGCGAGGTGCCTTCAATGAGCGTGCATGTGGTGGGCTGGCTCAGCTCCCACGCGCCAGTGTCGGGATGCCGTCGCAGATAACGCATCTCGAGATGTAGGCCATCCGGCGTGATGGAAGCTATCGTGCCGGTTCGCGACCAAGCTACAGCCCTGTTAAAGCGTCAGCGGCGGTGGGGGTGTCATGGTAACAGACACGGGTTCTCATACTGGCAGCATCCTCGACTCCTCAGTTCTTCCATCCTCTGCTGAAGCTGTTTACCCTGGGAACGCACGTTGAGAGACAAGCCAACAGTGTCGCCAAACAAGTCATCGACAGCATTCAGCTCGACCGGCATGCTGTCGCCCAACATCAGAGGCATCTTTTCGGTGGTCATGAAATGGCAAGGTGGGTATCAATAAAGGTACAGATGCGCAGAGCCAAAGAGAACCTTAAATTTAGGCACAAGGAGAGCATGCTAGAACATTGAATCACTGTCCACTCATCGTTGGATGAAGCGTCCGGGAATCGAAACTCAAGAATGGAATTTGAAGGGCAGGAGATGGGGCTGGGTGAGAGGCTGAAGCCAAATGCGCGAGTGATTGATTGACATGATTGGCTGGCGCAACCAAGCGGCGCGACGTCTTGTGGACTTGGACTTGACCGCCGGCGAAACACCGGCTGAGCGCTGAGCTTCAAATGTAAGATGCTATAGATTCGATCGAATGACTTGGTCCATTACAAGCGTTTTTTTGGCTTTGCGTTCTTAGTTCCGCAATTGGATCTGGGCAATTTTATAACATACTGTAATGTGCTTAATCACGAATGGCCAAAGGGCGGAGGACCTGCTCCCTATCGCAACCAACTATCTTGAGTGTGGTCTCTCTTTGGCACAATCCGTTGTCTTGGGTGTGGGGTAAGCTGCACGCTAACGTGGGTGAGCATGAAGAATCCAATGACATCGGCACGTCCTTTGTTCTCGATACCCTCAACAATGTTTCCAGGATCGAACACGGTGTTGCAATAATAGACCAGCTGTAGGAATAATACAGTGATGGCTCTTTGTCTTGAAGTTTGCCGTGGAACTTCGCAGAGCAGAGTTTGCTCGGATGCGAGGTTGATTAACGAGAAAGTTCATCAAAACATTCATGGAAACCAGCCGTACACTGCTCTTGATGTACCACGTGTCTGGAAACCTACCTACCCAGATACCTGTCTACACATGCAATGAGATATGAGTTCCAATGCAGGGGAGCTATTAAACTAGTATTTTACTTCCATCAATTTGATCAGGTGGCTCAATGGTATTGAGAGACAAACAACCACGACGACGACCAGTCTCTGGAGAAGGCAATTTATACGAAGCTCTTCCCCCAATTTCTGGACAAACATGTGAGGATATTGGATCATATTGCTAGGCGAGACTACGCAAGTTGCGTTACTTTGTACGCACCTCGACATCCTGTTCGAAGGACCCCTTTGTGAAGCAAACTTCTACTCCTTTGCGGTCTGGGCTTCTAGAACAACATCTCGTATTTACGGTAATGATGGAGCGATAATTGGGCCGACAGTCTAACCCACGGCTATTGACGTCGAACTCACGCCACAATGCATAAAAACTTTAACAAGAGTACCCAGGGACGTTCTTCACGGACTCTCGAAGCATGAGCATATTCGACTTGCTCCACTCTCAGCCATTGAATTACCAAGGACCGACGAGGCACTTTGACACCCGTGCGCCTGGAAGCTGTAAAACCTACCTTGTTAAATCCACAACGCATGTGTACGCGTCTAGTCCCGCCTTTCCAGCCGGCTGTTCCCGGGTTCTAAGCTTGAGCTGAAGATAAGTTTGTTCAACCCTGTTTGATAGTTGCAGCTGCTATCACAACGAGTTACAGAGTAAAGTTTATTTCTCACAGGAGAGGCTCCTAGAAGCCGAGCTCCTCATGAATGGTTCAAAGGACAGGGAACGGACCCTGTTCCATCACACCGTAAGTCACTATGTAGCAGTCCGTATCTTGGTATAAACAGATGCCTATAATACCTGATCGATGAATGGTTGTACGTATGTGGTATATGTATATGCGCAGACACACCAGCTATTGCTGCATTACGTACGGATCACTGGCGGCGACATGGACCGCGGCATTGGAGGGCGGACAAGCAGGGCTCTCGGACAGACCGCTTGGCGGATATTGGCTAGTCAGGATCCTAGATCGACAACGGCCCGCTGCAGTATGTGCGTAGATGTTACACATTGCCAATGGAAAAAAGTAACGGTCTTCAAGCGGCAGATCGAGCACAGATCAGGTTGACGGGAATTGGCGGCAAGCATCGAGAAAGTGGACAAACGTTTGTGGCTCAGAGTGCAGAGTAGTCAAGCCTGGCTTCTACCACATATTAACCCGTTGTAGCCAAAAGGTTTACGTAAATGCATGCGGGAATGCTGGCATCGGTATGTATGTTAACGTAGACTAGCAAGGGACCTTGGGAGCCATAGTTGCCAATAGCAGCGCCGCATAGGTAGTTTTGGAAAGAAGATGATAGGTTTGGACTGTTGAGTTGAGCCAGATTTCGTGCCATGGTTATAGATAGTACACCCGGATAAATCAACGTAGAGGTTTCTGATGGGTAAAGCCTCACCAATATGCTCATCCTCTACATCATGCTAGAGGCAGACACACATGATAATCTTGTCGATTAATGTTAGCTGCATGGAGAGCAAGCAATGTATAATAAGAAATTGTCCTTGGTCGGAAATTGCATGTGGCCTTCCTGTGATCCCGGGATGTCAGCTCACCTTCGGGTTTCAGCAGCGACCGGAGAGGTAGTTGTGGAGTTGGCGTATTGGTATTTAACCAAGGTTCATGTGCTCGGTAAATTTTAAAGGAACTCGTACAAGACAAGCCTCCCATGAAGCTGGAACAAAGCTGGACACAAAGGACATGGTAGTACGGCAGCCAGCCGAGTCAATGTAACACAGAGCGGTGATACTGGTGCACCCTTGTGGTTTAATCTTATTTACACAAGGCAAGGATACGTAGCAAATGAGGAATTAGCCTACATGTGTATGCCCAGGCCGGAGGCCCGGAGACATTCACAGGGAGAAAGCCGAATTGCAAACCCCAGCTCCACTTGTACATGGCGCTTTGGCTCAACTAATGTAAACGCGTGTTTCTGGGGGCTCAGGGGAAGGACCGCTACATTGTACTACATAGGATAATTTAGCATGCACTGAGATGGCAATCTGGATCTTGAGCTCCATGGCTAAATAGTTGTTTCCTGGTAGTGTCAAGTTGGGAGGATGAATGCGAGGATTGCTCGGGTGACCACGGGTCGCCTTCACAACGCGCGCCCAACCAACATCATAAAGAAATGTCAATACAATCTCAGGCATCGATCGAGACGTAGTCCCCGTCTTGAGAAAACTGACTAAACTCGAGGTCCATGCCCAAAGATGCTTCCAGAAAAGGCTCGTCGGGAACAGTTCAAGACTGCTGCAGCTGCCTCCCAAGGTGGACGCAAGGCTGATCTACTCGGCCTCAAAAGCAACACTCCTCAGCCGCTCAAAGGGAACTAAGTAATCTATATTCCGCGAGCAATTTGGCGTCGTCGGTTTGACCTTTTTTGCCGCCTTGCTGACCGTGAACGCTGTGACCAGAAGCTTAAAGACGTGCGAAGCATACGAATGCCGATCCTGCGCCTATCCCACCATCTACAGAACTGCCATCCAAGATACGCAAGGACGCAAAACAAGCTGGAGCGCGTCCCCCGAAATCAGGCAAGACTGCAACCGATGATGTATCAGAACAAATCGCGGCACCTGCGAAGCCTACGTCCAAGTGTAAGCCCGTTGGAGACATTCTTTAATCAGCCGCCCACCCATGTTTTCACTATTCTGCCGCTTGGCAGCAAGGAAAATAGCGAAACTTGGCCTTGGCATGAACGAGTCTCTCATTCCCCAAATCAATCCGTATCCAAACGACATGCAAGTTCCGCATTGCCCGAGTTTGTCCTGCCAGACGAGAACAAGATCGTGACGTGGGGCGTCAACAGTGGGGCCTTGGAGAGGGATACAGGCTGGGAGGAGGTGTATTGCGCTGCAAACCAAGAGTCTGGGGATGAGGAAAAAGAACGGGAGCGCTAAATACCCACGGATTCGGTCTTCCAGAGGTCATGTTCCAGAATGTTCCCTTCAGAAGTCGTTTCGTTCAAGGTGCTACTGGAGACAGCTGTGGTTTTGTACTAACAGGCGATGATCTGGTCTACGGATGGGATACTTCTTGGGTAAGACGGTGATGACGCCCTGAGTCCTCACCGATACCAATCTATCATGGGATACCTCGGGGCACGAAGAGTTTGGGTATGATTACCAGAGCATCTCGACCGCTGGCTCGTTGCATCGGCTTGTTGTGATTGATCGTGCGAAGATGAAGTATATTGCATTTGGCCAACACCGCTCAATTGCCGTTGACAACAAGAACAACGCGTGGGCACAAGGGTCTGAACAGTCTTGGCGAGGCTGGCTACGTTACACAATTGGGCTCACCAAGACAACTCGTCTTGGCCTCCTACAACGATGCCACGGTTACCAGGTTCAGGGTCCGTATGTTTGCATAGGTGCCTACCTACGTAACTAGGCAGGTAGGTACCTAGTTTGTTTTCTCACCTCGATCATGTTACCATAGTACTACCCATGTACAGTTGTACGGAGTACAGAACATATATACTATGGTAGATAGTGCCCCGCTCTTGGCAGAACCGAATGATTGGGACCCCGGCTCCCGAGAGCCAAGGGAAAAGAGAAGGGAGAAGAACTCATCTGAGGTCTGGGGTTCCCGGTTCGTGGAACGGCGCTGGCATGTTGGCTGGCTTAGCTGGCAGGCAATGGGGCCCGTCCGTCTCACTGAGTCGGTCGGCGCGGGCTGAGCAACTGTCTCTGGGAGACTAGCACTAGTGTCTCCATCCGATCCAGGGGAATCCCTCCTGGCTGATGGCGCCGTTGGTTCGTTTCGTCCAACAAGGATGCCGACGGCGGGCGGAGACGATGTGCTGCCATAATCCATTATGAAGGGATTACAGATTTCATAGTACGGATTGCAGCAGTACGGAGCGTGTGTCAAGGCACATATGCCGGGGCGGAGACGGGCGACTGCACCGCCTAGTCCACATGTGCATAGTACACCTGAGTTTTGTGCCGTGTATTGTATCAGTGTCCAGGTACGGATAAGGAGTGCTGTGTAAGGTCGGTCATGGATTGGATGGGATATGTCCATGTAGGATAGCGGCCATCTTAAGGTCGGTCCCGGCGGTCGTCTATACAATACAAGCCCAATTCCGACTCTGTCCCATCTGCTTCGCACCTGCCTTCGCATCCACGTCCAAAGTGCCATCTCAAGAATTGCCAGCTGTCGAGCACTGGCAGCAACCCGCCCACAATAACAAGACCAACAAGACCAACAACGCCAGCAACGCCAACAACGCCAACATCATCAACAACAACAACTACTGGAGCCACCACCACCTGCCCTGTATCCGTACTCTGTACTGTACGTACTGTCTGTACTGTACGGACAAAGTACGCCAGCAGAGGCGGCCACTAGCCCCCAGGCTTGGTACCGAACCGCTGCCATCTCCGCTCTGTGCCACCTGCGAGACAATCATCATCAATTTGACTCGGGGGACGAAGAAAAGCAAAAACTGCAGGCCTACATAGTACAGGAAGCACCAACAGTCAGTAATTAGTGGACCCAGGCGCTGCCGCTCATTTCCAGATGCCTTCAGGATCGGCATTGGCTAACGAGAACGCCAAGGCTCCCTGCCTCGAACGCCCTGCCCGCCGGACAGTTGGGTGTGGTTCATGGGCGCCTGCTGCTGCCATGGGCCAGGCCCACGATGCCTCTCTGCCGCTGGAGCTCGAGTGGGCTAGCCCGAGCGGCCCAGGCAATAGACCAGCGGTGTCAGCGGCGCCAGCTTCGGAGACGGTGACAGCCAGACACGGACCCGGCGAGGGCTTAGGCGTCGGCTTAGGCGTTGGCGTTGGCGCTGGCGTCGACATTGGCGTTGACAGCGGCAACCGTCACCGTCACCGTCACCGTCACCGTCACCACAGAGTCGACGGACTGAATAAAACCTTCTTCGACAACGAGACGCTGTGCTCCTTTGCTAGTGCTGCCAGTGCCGTCGCTACTCCCGTACGGCCTCATACTGCCGATCCTCATCCCCAGCGTCACGACGACAACGACGACGCCGCCATGACGGCGCACATGTACGCCTCACGTGTGCTCGACAAGCGTCCCCGAACCCGACACCACCACCATGGCCGCGACAAGGAAAAGGAAAAGGGAAAGGGAGGCGAGGGCACCTTTTTCCTCTCGCGCCAGTCGAGCTGCGCGACAGCCTCGACGAGCTCGACGACCGACACTCTGTTACCCCGAGGAGCCATTCCCGCCGCTAACGACGCCTTCCCGCCACCTTTGACGCCGCTGCCGCCATCAGCACCGCCGTCGAGCCTAGGTCTTGGCCAGAATCTAAGCCAACACCTCCTATCATCGGCGTCCAAAGACAGCAGTCGGTCTCCGTCTCCCTGCGGCCGAAAGAGATACTGGCACCGGCCCAGCAAGAGCGACGACATACCGCCCACTGCCGAGTATCAGCGCGTGTCGTCTGATGGTTCGTCGCTGGCGTCGCGGGCGTCGCACGACCTCCCGGCCGTCGTCATCACGAGGGAAGAGTATGAGAGCCTCCCTCCCACCATTCAGCGAAAGGTGAGTCGAGACACCCCGTCTCTTTATTTCCTTTTTTCTTCCTTCTTCCGCGTTCATGCATGTCTCCCCGGATAAACAGGGAAAACCCAAGCAACTGCTAGACTCGCATGTGATGAGATGAGCATGCATTCCTTTTCCCTCCCACGTGCTCTCCCTGCAGAGGGCACCCTGCCATTCGGACCTTTGTCCCTCCTCGAGCAAAGTGACTCTCGTTTACCCGTTGTCTCTCGTCAAGTCTAGCGACGAGTCAACTATTGGGCACACTATTGGCTAATAGCCTGCATTTCCTTGACTTTATCCCTTTGTCCTATCCCGAGCCAGATCACGGAGAGCGCTCTTCACAATCACGTCCTTCCCAGTTGCCGCCCTGCAAGCTGCAAGCTACGAGCCATGGCACACCCTGTTAGTGGCCATGATTCGGCGGCGGTGGCCAAGATGGCCATCTCCTCTTGTCCCGAGCTGCAGGGACTGGGGGGTTAGCGCCGTCTGGCCTCGTTCCTGATGATGAGGGAATCCCGGCTAGTGTCGTATTCTACCTCTACGGCCTGCAGTCGCCATCACACAAGCTTGACAAGTCCGTTCACGCCACCAAGTCAACCGAGCTGCCAGGCAAGCCGGGCCAGTCGAGAGAGCCTGAGTTGGGGTTGGGCTTTGCAGCTCCTCCCAGATCCATACCGCTTCCAGCACTCGAGCGATCGGCCACACCACCAAAATCCCGGGCGGTATCCGCACCAAGAAGCACCCTCGGACGACCCAAGACAGTCCAATCAAGCACTCCCTGGCAAGCCTGGCAAGCTTGGCCACCGGCTCCGTTCCTGCATTGAGACATGTCTAATCCCTCGAGGAGCTATGCCCCTCCCCAGCCTTTTAAGACCCAAGCTTCTCGCTCCACTCAGCCCCGGTCAACGGTTTATTCGTTTCTGCCGTCACATCATACCATCACATTGATGCTACCCTCTTTGTTTATTGCCTGTTCTTTCTGTTCTAGCTCCGGCGCGAAGCCATCTCCCCTGCCAGACCTTGACTTATTCGCCGTTGCAGTACTTCTCCCCGCTGGAACGCCAACAGCTCACTTCAGACCCTGATTTTGCCAACTTTCTCCCTCTCGGAAGCCTCGACCGAACTCAACACTTGCCTCTACCGCGACCTATATCAGCCGGATCATCAGAGCGCAGGCCGCGTAGCAGAGCCAGAGCCGCATCGGATCTCCTCCATTCGTCCTCACACCAGCGATTTCGCGTATCCCCTGCCGAACGCGAGTTCTACGCCAGCCTTCCAGACAAGATCAAGCGCCGCCATCTTTCGGAGGAAGAGCGCCAATTAATAGCATACTATCTCCGCCAGAGCATAATCTCAAACGCCTCGAGCAGGCTATCCTTTGGAGACGCAAGCAATTACATCTCGACAGACCATCCAATTACAAGCCTAGACTCTTCGGACGCTCAGAGCTTCGTCTCCAGTATGTTAAGCCAACGGAGTGGCACGGCGGGTGGGGAGATGGACCAAAAGAAACACAACTCCTTCTACGACAGCTTCCGATGGCTGGAAGAAGAAGATGGCCTCGACCTGCGTCTCTACTTGGACGACTACCACATCAACCTGAGGGAAGAGGTCCCTGTACCGCAAAAGAACCGACGCCCGTCTTTCCGCCGCCACCTCTCCATCACCAAGCTCCCCTTTGGACGCCCGTCCATGTCAACCAGCCGCCCTCCTACACGAGATGTCTACACGCCTCCGAGCGCTTCGCCTTGCCAGAGCCCTACCTCTAGCTCACCCAACCATGGCCGACGTAAATCTCGAACGCTGTCTCTGATCTCGATCAACAAGCAGCTCACCTCTGAACAGCTGCCCATGATTGACCCAGCTGCGGCTCACTACCAGGATCCCGAGGCCCGCCAAAAACTTCGTGTCTGCCTGCAGTCGGCCCAGAAGTTTGACGAAGCTATTGAGTTTGGGTTTCCATCGGTGGATGGTAGGGAGGGTCGACCGCCCGAGTCTAGAACGAAGAAGGCGGACGCGAGTGTCCACAGGTTCCATTCTTTTCTCGAAGACGACCGATCAACCGTCTCTAGTGACGTTTCTACTGCGGAACTCGACTCACCTAGGACGCCGGAGGCGTTTGAGAAGCCGATGCCCGTGCGCGCAGTCCCACAGAGCACCGACCATTTCGCGGCGGGGTCCAGGGGTGAGTCTTTGCAAGGGCCATCCTCCTCGCGAGAGATGACACTGAGGATGACACTTACGAGGCCTGACCTTCGATCCGACGAGGAGCAGCTATATGGCTGGAAGCAGGCTCAAGCAGGACGAGGAAGCCATAGGCGTGACGGTTCCTTGTCCGGCCCCGTCTCCTACGCGCGTATGGGAACCGCCAAAGATCTTGGGAGCACCAAAGATACCATCGAGAGACAATTGGCAGAGCTCGACCAGTGGAATGAGAGTACGACGCCCGATGGCGGTGTGGTGAAGCGCTTCTGGAACCGAGTGCGCCGATCATGATCAACCCCTCCGGTCAACCAACCACTCAGTCGATCATGGACTGCCCCGGCCTCTGTCACCTCTGAGCAGTGATGAGCGCGGACGCGAAAACGGTCGTTTCGAGAACTCTCGAATCCCATCAAATGGTATTTTTTTCTGTTTACTTATATACCCCAACTGTATTACCATTCATTACACAGCGGTCACGAATTGACACTGGCCGTTTTTAAAAAGAAAACACATAGTGCATCATCGTCCACAACGATGACTGGAAACACTCGGCATGCTGTGAGGAGTTTATTGGAGTTGCTACTGCATGCTGAGGTTGGACCTTTTGATGAAGGAAAAAGACGCGAAAGCAGAAGAGCGAGGAACATTTGCATTAGTCTACATCTGAGCCGTATTTCACAATTCCCTTCTAAGCCAAGCAGGAGATGGTAGCCCTTGTGGAATGGCGCATGTGGAGGTAAAGGGTGAAAACATGGTGCCACTTTTGAAGAATTCAACCCAACAGTTGTTTCCCACTTGAGACCAGGACGTGATTGATCAAGCGGCAAATCCCGCCCAGTTGCTACATGAATACTGTGCAGATGACAGTAGACACGGAATGCTTGCCTGTGTTTTGTGCTTTGACCACGCTCCATGCTCCACGCTCCATTCCTCGTGCTTGCGACACGAGAGGTGGCACTGAATATGACAGAGTATCAATAGGTGAGATGTGGAGGTTGCCGTGGGAGCATGACATATTGTACATAGAGATTACATACCACCGCATGCATAACATGCATAACGTGCCTACAGTACATGGTACATCCAGGGTCATTGCATTGGTGTACTACATACAAAGTATTATCCCAGGAGCACGCCCATACCAAGTCCAAAACCAAGCCAAGGTCCAGACCGCCGTGTCTGCTCGGTCCCGGAGGAGGAGAAGAACATTTTCTCCCACTTCCCGCGTCTTCCGGCCCCCTGTCCCGCGCTTTGCAGGGATCTCCCCTTCCATGCCACGTTTGCTGCTGCGTCAGCTCCGATACTACGGAGAATAGCTCTCGCCAGTCCGGTTCACGAGGAAGGGACTCGTAAGACGACGACTTGTCCCATCCCATCCCATCCCATCAAGCTCGCCCACACGCCGACGGGGGCTTTCCCGGGGCGGCCAAAAGGGGGTTGATGGTGATCCCAGCGTATCCCCGATGCGGTCTGCCCGTGGGGAAGAGTGACGACGACGGGCGACAATGAGATGACAGTGGCTGATACCGTAATCTGTACTTACTGTACATACATGGTAATACCACATGTACGGATGGGGGGGTTATGCCAAAATCTGTCTGGTATTCAGGTGATACTTTGTTCCCATGGCCAGAGTTCCTTGCCCCTTCTATCCACAAACGTACTGTAACCAAGCAACAAGCAAGCCATGCTAATGCAATCAATCATCCGCCGCATACATGGAAATCGTTCATTCTCCGTTGCCTCTGCTCCCTCCGCCTTCAAGCCCAAGAGCCTCCGTCTCCTTCTACATATGTACCCAGTCACCGCTTCAAGGCCAAGATCAGCACCACATAAATACACGGCTGGATACAAGTCGGAGGTGACCGCTCTAGAGCTTGCTAGCTCACAATCAGACCCCCCTTGCCAACCTTTAGACCTCCTCGTCACTCTCCTCCCCGAGCAACTCTCCCTCGTCATCGTTGACCATGGAGTAGTCGCCCCGGCCTCGTGCGAAGCTGTCTCGCGTCGTAAACCTCCTCGTCCCGTTCCTTGAGAGCCAGCTGTTGCTCGAGCGGTCGCTCACACGCTGGTAGGCTCCCGTTGCTTGTCGCCAGAGAGCGCTCGCCAAAAGCGGCAGGGCGGCCAGTCCCGCGGCCACCGCCGAGACAGCCACAACAGGATACTTGACCCACGGCTGGTCGCTGTCAAAGGCAGCGCCCTGGTCGCCCAGGCGGATCTGGCCAATCTTGCCGGTCCAGTTGCGGTACACGTACCAGCCGATTGCGCTCGCGAACCCTATAGGGAACACAACAGCCATGAAAATGACCCACCCCGAAGTTCGGTGCTTCTTTTCAAACTCATCCTCGTGGCCTGTGCAAGGGTGTTCCTCAGTAGTCTTGTCCCATTCCTTGCCACCTTTGCATGTCGACAGTGGCAGCTTGCGGTAGCCCGTCGGTTCAAACCATGAAGTTTCATTGTGTTGCTTGCACCACTCTTCACCCGACATAGGCTTGAGCCCGGGGACCAACTTGCACTGACCATGGTTGTCAAGCTCAAAGTTGTACGCGCTGGATTCAAGTTAGCCGCTGCAAGAGGTAAACCAGGAAAGAGAACAACTTACCATTCGTAATCCCGGCGCGTACACTCGCAGTCAGCGTATCCGTGAAGGCGCTGGAGGGTTTGCTTGTTGTAGCACTTGACCCCAGGTTTCTTACGCAAGTATTTGGCGACGTGGCCAAAGAGGCAGTCGTTGTCTTGGAAAGGGTGTTTCGGTGACCAAACGTAGTAGTCTGAATCGCCCTTGTCGGGGTTTTCGCAGGGCTTGTCGGTCAATCCTGTGAAATCGAGGTTGACCGTAAAGAGTTTACCCTGGCCAGATCTGCACCACAGCAGGAAGTTGCGCGACTTCCCGGACTGCACCGAGGTTATGTCCAAGACAGTCACCTCAGCGTCGGTGAACTCACGGTCCTCCCAGGTCGTGCCTTCATCCGCTGAATACGAAAAGACCTTTGTCTTTGCGTTGTTCCCGTGGGTCGCTCGCTGAGCCAGGACAATGATGGAACCCTGGTCGCCGTACTGCCACGTCCAAGGACCCTTTTTGACGCTCTTCCAAGTGATGCCGCCATCGAGTGACATGAAGGTGTCGCCATCCGCATAAGCACCCAGCTCAGATCCTACATTGCCCACTCCAAACAGCAGACCAATGGCTGTGCTGGCCCCAAAGGTCCTCCTCTTGTCGTCTCTCTCAGTGTAGTGGTGCAGGTGAAGCGCACAGCTGCTGTCGCCGTCTGCGCTACTGCATTTGTACGACTTGCCTGTGGCATCTTTGCTAGGTGGGGCCAAGAATCCCCATTCGGCGCCGTCATTGTGGGAGATCTTGGTCTGGACCTGTTTTTTACCCTTTTTATCATTCGGGTTGGCAACAACGTTGATCAGTGTAAGACCCTCGAGTCCTGCGACCTTCTCAAAGTCCACGTAACCCTCTTCATTGCTGTTGACGTTGGCAGCGCTAAGGACGTAGGTAGTTCCATTGGAGTTGCTCTTGATGATGGAGCCAGACTGCCGGCCCTCTGCAGTCTCAGAAAGAACAAACAGATTGATGGCGTGAGTGGAACTGTCCAGGACCGTGTATCCGCTCTGGTGGCTCTCGTGGAAGTTGTAAGGGAATCTGACCTCCTCAAACTTCTTTCCGTCTAGACTAGCGAGTGCCTTCATGCCCTTGTCCGCACTTGTCTTGCCCGCAGCGAGGATAAATTCGCTCATCGTGGCAAAGTCTTCGATTGGCTGCTCGAGCGAGTGCTTGTCCTTGACGAAAAAATCGTCACTCGTCACAATTGTCCGGTGAGCATCCCCCTTTCCTTGTTCGATTGCGAGACACACAATCTGGTCGGGAGAGCGGGACTTGTAAGCGCTCTGGCCTGTGAATTCGCACTTCTTCACATCGCGCAGGAGTGTCTTCCAATTGTCGCCACGGTCAGTCGAGATAGACGCGCCGTTGAAACACGACTCTTCCTTGCCAATCTTCTCGCAAACCTGGCCCGTCCACAGCAACCAGTCCTTCCGATCCGGATGGAAGCCCAGAGGGACAACAGCCGACAGCTTTGAGGGGGCTTTGAAGGTATGGAAGCTTTGGCCCTGGTCCACCGTGTAAATGACCTTGTTGTCTTTGGTGGAAATGAAGTATAGAGTGTCTCTAAAATAAGGGTGAGGAAGGATATGGAGAATCTCCTCTCCTTCCAGGATAGGTTTCCATGTTTTGCCATGGTCATGAGTGAGCCACAGCTTCTTGTCCATGCTCACTTTGCCGTTCGCATAAGTAACTGGTCTCATAATGACAGTCTCATCGACAGTGCCGGTACTGGCTTCTCCGCGCTCAAGATAAAACTTTTCGAAATCCTTGAAGTCGGTGCCAAATTCTTTCGGAGTTTTACCAATCTCCCCGGATGCAGGGACGCTGGGAGGTGCTGTGCTGTTGGAGCACTTCCTCTCGACCTTGTCGTCCCTCTGCTTGCCTTTGCCTCGGTTGCAGGTGTTTCCGGGTATGAGTCTCCAGCCCGAAGAGCCCATGAACGTGTCCGAATCTTTGCTGCAGGCTCCATCGGGGGCCAGTACTGGGCCGGCTTGTTTGCACACCTTCGCATCCTTGGGATCCCTCTGGAAATTATAGTCGCATTCGAAGTCGGCATCGGAGCATTCGCAGTTGTCGGTTTTGGGAATAGGGTCGTTGAACTGGCTCTTAACGAAGCAGTCGGCGGTCTTCTTCCGACGACTATACGTCTGCTTGTGACCCATGATACATGTCGATTTGCCTTCGCTATTCACACGGGCATGCCAATCCTCCATGTCCTTGTCGTTACATGTTCGTTTGCCAAGCTTCTCAAAGTCGACGGCGATGATGCGGAAACCCCTGTCCTTTTCGCCTACCAAAAGGAACTTGAGGCTGGTCGAATCCTGGGTTGTGGTCAAGAAGCCAGGCTTAATACTCAAACCGTTGGGGAATGCCACGGTTTCCCACTTGTCGCCATGGTCTAGGGAGTAGTGAAACTCCTTGACGTCTTCTTTCGGAGAATCTTTGATGGCCATCAAGATGGAGCCCGAATCCCCAAACTCGAACTTGTGAGGGCCCTTCAGGGCTTCCTTCCACGTCAAGCCCGCGTCGTCCGAGACGTACAGGTTGGAATCCTCGAAGTTGCCCAACGAATCTCCAACGTTGCCATTTCCTAGAACAATCCCTGGCGCCATACTAGAGAAGACCCGGCCGACGTTATCGAGCTGGGTGACCGAGTGCAGATGCAGCCTCTTGTCGCCCACCTTGATATCCTCAAAGGTCCGGCCATCGTCAAATGTGATTTCGGTGACAACCACCTTCTTCGCACGCTTATGCTCAACGTCCGCGCCATTCTTGACCTTGTTAACAAGGAATATGCCTTGAATTCCGCTAATCTTCTCGAAGTCAACCAGGCCCCTCCCATTGCGGTTGGTATACGGTATGTTCTCGGTGAAGTACGTGCCGTTGGAGTTACTGGTGAATAAGACGCCCACAGGGTTCGAGGGGTGGGATGTCATGACATCCACCTGAATGCTGTAGTTGGTGCTCTCGAGGATGGTGAAGCCTGCCTGGTTGATCCGGTGGGAGTGGTCGTGGCTGTCGTCGGTAGGAAACATGGCTCGATGCCAGTGAACACTGTCGGCTGTGACCCAAAGCGCCATCTCGTCGCTGTATGACGACGAGGTGGCAACAACAATGAATTTCTTAACTGTCGCGAGGTTCACAACACCGGAGAGAGGCTCCCCACTACTCGTCTTTGGTTCAAACTCATCCAAGGCATCCCCCTTGCGTGCGAAAAAGGAGTCAGACACATGAAGGCTCTGGTCTTCCTTGAAGAAGGAAACCTGGTTGCGAACGAAACACAGCGTTCTGGATTTGTCCATCTCTTCGTCTCCGGTGCTGAATTCCTTGGTCGTCTTGGCCCACCAACATCCTGAGGTAGAGGTTCGAAGCACGTGGTGGGACTTGAAGTTGTCCGTGGTATAGATGGAGAGTTCGTCGCATAGTGGGCCGGAGCACTTCATGGCATTGAAGATGATTCTCTTTGGATCGGCAGCGTTGAATATCAAAACCTGGGGCTGAAACATGGAGGCTCTTTCACCCGTGTTGAACTGAACCCAGGTTTCTCCTCGATCGGTAGTCATCCAATGATCAGAAGTCTTGGTCAGGACGAACGCAGTATTCTGATCGAATGGGTGCATTGTCAGTGCAAGAGCAATGCCGTTGGGGACGGTGCTGATCTTCTTCCAATCATCAAAGCCGCCATTCTTGGAGCGATAGATGTTGCGTTCGGAAACATCAAGGAACATGACGGTGTCGCTGTCCTCAAAATAACTGAGGCTCATCGGAGGGTTGTTGAACGTGACGGGCTTCACCTCGGGAGGTTCGCTCTTGGCGTAGACCACCGCCCAAAGAAGAGACAGCAGCAGGAGGCGCCATGCGACTGCAGCCCTCTCAACGGACCTCATCGTTGCGGCGAAGTGAGAGCTTCCGATATCATGAGAAGAAGGTGGCAGGATGTAGGAGGGTCGAATGTCGCCAAAGCTTTGGCTTGCTGTCGATCTCGCTCGCGGCGTGCCTGCAATGCCGCCAGTCGAATCGTGGGAACTTGTCGTGAAGATGAAGATGGATGGATGGATGGATGAATGCTTTGCGTGTCGGCGCGCGCACGTCAGCAAGCTTCAGCTATAGCATTGGGATTCGCCGGATGTGGCGGTACGGCGCTAGCAACGCCACAACTTGACCCAAGGACACGTCATGGCAAACCAGGCACCAGTTGTGGCTTAGTCCGACGCCTTCAATACTCGGCGGGGCGGGTTAGAGATCTTTTGTATCATGACATTGTACCTACCTTAGGTAGGAAACAAAGCATATGGTGGAGGAAATTGAAAACATCGAATGATCCTTGGTCTTTCTGTACTTTCAGAGGCCCTTGTTTGGCACAAGTTGCATACCTGGGTATTCAAAATACCAGGGTGCGCTAATGACCCAGTTGAGGCACAATGCAAGCCTGGAGATGGACCCGTACTTCCTTACCCAAATGTATTCTTTGTATGACTTGATACGTATGAGTCGGAAGACAGCCATAGTCACTGAAGGAGAATACGGACCGGGGCAGGACCAGGTAGGTAGTAGGTTCTATTGATACCATCGTCTATCGTCAGTGTCTAAGACTCCACCATAGGTCGGATACGACCCTTGTGGCTATGTGCCACCACTAAACAACGAGCGTAACTCTTGGGACAGTCTGCGTCAATCACTCTCCACGTTTATTAAGTTGCAGATTCTTAGGTCGTGGCAAGAGCTCTCAGAAACTGGGGTTTCCAATACTCCATGGAACAATATCGATGCATCCCTAACTGGGTGGTCACTGACGGACGGTAAACAGGTGTATCTGGAAGCCAATCTGAATCATCATGAGCAGCTGCTCGGTTGGTCCCAAGCATATCAATGTGCTCACCCCGGGCATCATACATAATACCGCCCTGCCGCCCAAGTGATTGAGTGAAGGCTAATACAGAAAGGCTAGAGATGAAGAAAGGAGGTGATGGTCGGCTCGTAAGCCGAAGGCCTGACGCCAATCGTCCGCCGCCTCTTGAAGCGGAAAGGGATGAAACAAGAGAGTGGGCCATCTGCTTAGCTTCATCCGCCTCAGCATCCATGTGCGCAATGAGGTGCAGCGATCCTCGTGGGCTAAAGGTGCCTACCTAGGTACATGCATACTTGGATTCATGGGGTGGCTGCATTGACGAATTCGGACATGGGGAGATGTATGTAGAACTCACTTTTGCCATAAGTCACGGCATTGTCTCTCGTCTCTACACAGGTTACCTAGGTACCTGGTCGTTATTTCAATGATTAGTCCGACATGGATAAACTAGACTTTCTGAACCTTGGATTGGGGATCAGTGGTCAATGCTCATCGTTTTGGCGATGCACGTAATTAAGTAAGGAACCTTGCTTGCGTGCCCACATGCTTGACAGAAGAAGCTCAAGCACGCTAACACAAGCACTGGGGTTCGCTAGTGTGTTCGTCGCCTTGGTAATAGAAAACCGACTCGATTGGGCAAAGCAAAACAGTCACCCCAAGAAGTGTCGCTTTCAGGTACCTGCCAAGGCCTCGAGCAACTGTTCGCTCTAGCAATGGGGTGAGTTGTAACCATTCACCCTAACTTTGTGAAGGATACCTAAGGTACCTGTAGCCAGGCTTCATGACGATGACGATGTGTACCTAAGGTAGGTGTACCTTAGGTATTCTAGGTAGGTACCTTGGAGATACCAGCCGAGGGATCCGTATGAGTCGTGGAGTAACTGTTGGAATCCCGCGCACACGGACGCAAACGCGTCTGGGGCAGGTCTCCTTTGGTCTATTTACTGCAGCGCGTTTCGGGTGTAAGTCACGCAAGGTAGCATCCTCAATCCAGTGACACGAGAGGAGGGTTCTCCCCATCCCTACCGGGGCATCGCCTTGCCGTAAGCTAGGACAATCGGTACCGCACCCTCATGTACACCAGGACAGTCCTTTCATTTGCCCTCCCCAGACTGGGAGCTGCGCCACAGGGGAAAAGGCACCATTCAGATGCAGCCAGAAGGAGCGACCGACTAACTTGGGTAGGTAACGTTAGTCAGTTGCCAGTTGCCAGTTGCCGGTTATGCCAGACATCCATCTCCACGTGCTTGTTTTGAACCGGACGAAAGTCCGGGCATTTCCTCCCTCTTCCCTGTCAGCTTCTCTTTTTCAGTCTTCTCAGTCAGCAGCTTCCATTCCCTCAGCTTCCGCTGTCACATCTCTTACCCTCGTTTGTTGACTTTTGACTGCTGGCTGTGAATTGTTTGCTGACGGCTTGCCCACTCATTCATCTCGGCCAGACCAGGCACTCACGTCTGCCTCTTCGCAGCCCTGCCATCACTGACTTCGTCGACCGTCGCTCCCTCTGTCGCGCCTCTGCACGCTTCCAATTCCTCTGCTTGTCTTGTTCGCCATGGCATCCACCTACCGACAGTTCTTGGCGGCGCCCAGCTCTTCGCTGCTTGCCGACACGGCGTCCTTACACTACGTGACCACCACGACGTCCTTCTCTGGGCCAACCCAGATTATCAAGCACCTCAACTCCCTCCAGAAGCTGGTCGCCAAGAAGAAGGAGGACATCCTCAACGTTATCGACGGCCGTAATGTGGTTGCCTTTGAAGTTGAAACCGGCCTGGGCTTCCAGACCGGCGGAGGACCTTACCTCCCAGGACTTGACGATAACTTCTTGTCTGGCCGCCTTGTCCATTTCCCAGTGGTATGTCTTGATGCTATGTTGACTTTAGCTCTATTCTCCCGAGACTCATCAATGGCGTACTAGATGCACATTGTTGCCTTTGACGAGGAGGGCAAGATTGCGCAGATCCGCCTCACCTGGGACCAGGCTTCGCTCTTAAAGCAGATGGACATCATTGGCAAATCCGGCCGCAACTGGCCCATTACCGACAGCCAGGACCAGATTGTTCTGATCCAAAACTGCCTCAAGTCTTCGGGCTTCAGCGCCCCTGTCGCTCCCGACCATAACGAAACCGTGACCAAGACTCGAGGAGCCTCAACTAATGCCATGCGCGATCCTCATGCATCCTTGCAGCTATTCGGCTCCCGAGAGGACATTGAGGGCCATGAGCTCCCCAGCGTGGTATCACCCTACGGCGGCAGCCGCCCACACCAGCGGTCATTCACCGACATCATTGGTGACGAACCCATCGACGCCGGCTCACCCAGCGCCAACAGACACCGGAACAGTTCTCCTAGCAAGGGTGGCCAGGGTAAGAACTTCCAGCCAATGCGCATCTTCGACGGCCACCAGGAGATCGACGAATCCGAGATCCCCAAGACCAAAACGAACAACTTCATCCGGCCAAACCCTAAAAAGTTCTCCCACTTCGACTTCGCTGATGGCTCTGACCCTCAGGATGCACCCAAACCCGGTGTTCCCTTCGACGAAAGGCCTAAATCGAAGCATGATAGCCAGTGGGATTTTGGCGACTTTGTCACACCTCAAAAAGTAAAACCGTCGCGAACGATGCGCACCCAGGATGTTCGACACTGGGACACAGATAAAGACGCCATGGGCGAGACGCCTGTTCAACCTCATGTCAAGCCTCGCCCAGACGCCGATGCTCATTTTGAGCTTCAAGACGATGGTGAGCCAATCCCGCATCAGCAGCGCCCTGGAGCCAAACCCAAAGGAGCGATCCACAATGAAGGTCTTGGCCTATATAAGAACCAGCTTTTTGACAAAGTGGATCCAGTACCCGGAGCGGACCGTGCCCTAGGAAACATTACGAATATTAAGGACCGTGGCAAGGACTTCGACCCCCACTTTGACATCACCGACGACTCTCCAGCTCCTCACCGTTCCCAGCCTGTACCAGAGGGTCGCATGAAGGCCGTCAAAATGATGAACCCCAACTGGTCGTCTTACGAGCAATCTCCTCCTGCCCAGAAGGAGAACCGCCCCAAGGACCCTACTGAGGGTACCAAGGGCGGCATCCATATTGCGGGAGATGGAATGGGAGGGCGCAAGGGCACAAACAGAGACTGGCTCTACGGTGACGGCCAGGATGACTTCCAGTCGGTGCCTGGACGAAAGCCCAACGCCGCTGCTGCCTCAGCTGCCGGCACCGGCCCGAAGTCCGGCCAGATTCATATCGCAGGCGATGGCATGGGTGGCAAGAAGGGAACGGAGCGTGACTGGCTGTATGACGAGACGACTCAGGCTTCCAAGCCGATGCCCGGACGGACCCCTAACGCAGCTGCCGCTTCAGCCGCCGGCACTGGCCCCCAAACCGAGAAGATTCGCATCGCTGGAGACGGCATGGGCGGCAAGAAGGGTACCGAGCGTGACTGGCTCTACAGCGAGACCACCGAAGCTCCCAAGCCAGTTTCGGGACGAACACCCAACGTAGCTGCCGCTTCGGCCACCGGCACCGGACCGAAAACCGAAAAGATTCATATCGCAGGAGATGGCATGGGTGGCAAGAAGGGTACCGAGCGCGACTGGCTCTACAGCGAGACCACCGAAGCTCCCAAGCCAGTTTCGGGACGAACACCCAACGTAGCTGCCGCTTCAGCTGCCGGCACTGGTCCAAAGACTGAGCGAATCCACATTGCTGGTGACGGCATGGGTGGCAAGAAGGGTACCGAGCGCGACTGGCTCTACAGCGAGACCACCGAAGCTCCCAAGCCAGTTTCGGGACGAACACCCAACGTAGCTGCCGCTTCAGCTGCCGGCACTGGCCCCAAAACCGAGAAGATCCGCATCGCTGGTGATGGCATGGGCGGCAAGAAGGGTACCGAGCGCGACTGGCTCTACACTGAGCACAACGAGAACACGCGACCTGGCAACGCTGCCAACGCTGCCAACGCTGGTAAGAAGGACTTCTGGGACTTCTAGGCTGCCTAACTCTGCCGAGGGCTTGTGAAGATGTTTTCAGTGCTCAGCGAAAGCTTCCATGTTACTTTTATACCATTGTTCAGCGTTTCTGCTAAATGGGGCCATGATTGATGAGGAACAATTGTCTAGACCGCAGGTTCCACCTAGAAACAGATCAGCAAGACCGGACTCGGGCATCGTGCTTATATGCTATATGTTTTTGTATTTTTATATCTTCACGTATGGTGGCGTCAACGCTGAGCGATAGCTACCTACCTACCTAGGTAGTCAGAGTACCACAACGACACATTTTGCGAAACATGAGCTATTGAAGGTAGCGCAATGATGTTCAATTGCTTACCCACTGTTTAGATGCATGGCCACGATATGGCATTATATATACGTGAATGGTCACATGAGATTCACGACCGGCAGGTCCACAGAAAGACGCGCAACTCGTAGTAAAACAGATACAAGTCTTAAACATGAGCTAACAAAGGACACGACATCGCTTCTCCCTTTCCGACGCCAAAATCAGACACCAGCCCTGGTATTCCCAACATGCACCTCATAAGAGTAATGATCCCAACGCCATCATGTTACATTTGCAGAGCCCCATGTATCTCATCAACCTCGTTGGTCCCAAGCATTTCGAGTTGCGAGGGCGCAAATCACGGTGTTTTCGTTCAACATAGGAACTTGTAAAACCTCTTCCAGCGGGGCCAGGTCGCGCGCTCCTCCTTTTCCTGAGCGACCAGTATGGGGACGTTGAAGTCGCGACGGCCCGTGTCGACGTCCATGTCGCGAATGTGGACAAAAGATGTGCGGTAGTACAGCTTGTGGCCGGTGAAGAAGATGATGACAATGGGAGCTCCCACCCACTTGAGGAAGAAATTTTTGGCAACCTCGCCTGATGATTGCTGGTCGTAGTGGATAGGGAAGGCGCCGACCCAGAACTGGGCGATGAGGACGCAAATGTTGAGTACGAGGCCGATCCAGGACCCGAGGACGCCGACCTGGGACTGGAAAGGCAGCTCTTCGGGGGAGCGGCCGCGACCGGCCCAGGCACGGCGGAAGCGAATGTGACAGACACAGACCGTGGCCCAAGTGATGACGGTGGAGAGGCCTGAGATGGCGAGCAACCAGTCGAGAACGGCGTTTTGCTCGGGAAGGTCAGCAAGGAAGGCGAGCAGGCCGACGCCAGAGGCGACGCCAATAGCGACGAGAGGACGACCCCTGCGGTCGACGTAGGCCAGGATCTTGGGGGCCTGGTTGAGGTTCGCCAGGGCCGCGAGGGTCCGCGAGGAGCCGAAGACGGCCGAGTTACCGACGGAGAGAACAGCTACGAGGATGACAGCGTTCATGACGGAGGGAAGGACCTCGATGCCAGCCGACTCGATGGCAATAACAAAGGGCGAAGCTTTGGCATCCGCCTCGTTGTCACCACCAATAAGGCGCCGATTGGTATATGGGACGAGGAGCCCAACCAGCGTCAATGCGACGATGTAGAAGAGCGTGATACGCCAAAAGACTTGCTTCAAAGCTGTAGGCAGTGACTTTCGCGGGTTGGCCGTCTCGGCGGCAGCAAGACCAATAAGCTCGGTGCCAGCAAACGCAAAGGCCGCGGTGACGAAGACGCTACAGAGGCCCTTGAAGCCGTTGTGGAAAGCCCCGGGATCGTGCCAGTACGTAGTGCCGATGTAGCCGCTGTCTGGGGTGCCGCCGCAGTTGAGCACGATGCCGAGGAGGCTGGCGAGAGGAGTTAGAGGGGCGTCAAGGAAGGAGGGGGAGGGGGAGGGGTTGATTGTCGCTAGGGGACCCGGACATACATGAAGCCAATGACTGCAATCACTTTTATTGTCGAGAAGATGAATTCGGCTTCACCATATCCCTTGACACCAAACAAGTTGATGAAGACGATGAAGACAAGAAACACGCTGACAAAGATGGCGCGGGTGAGTGTCTCATCCCAGTAAGACAGTGTCAGGGAAGCGGCGATGATTTCCAGTGGTAGGACAACCAGCCACTGCAGCGCATAGCTATGGGAACGCCCCGAGTCAGCTTGCTTCAGATCCGCCAAGTATACTAAGGGGGAGGGGAGGGATTCAAGCCTACTTCCAGCCCATGGCAAAGCCCCAGGATGGATCCAGGAAGCGGGTGGCCCAAGACGAAAAGGAGCCGGCCACAGGAAAGATGACGGAGAGCTCGCCGAGGGCCTGGCATGTGCAAAAGAGCATGGTGCCGACTATGGAGAAGGCGAGAAGCAGGGAAGCCGGGCCGCCAGTGGCCAAGGCTCTGCCAGAAGCGACAAAGAGACCGGTGCCAATGGAGCCGCCAATGGCAATCATCTGCAGATGGCGGCCCTTGAGTTTCCTGGCGAGGCCCGAGTGGGCGGACTCGATGGTGGCGCGCTGCAGGTCGTAGTAGTGGGCGCCGTTGTGGGAGCGGCTGGTGCCGGTGGGCTCGAGGCCGGCGAGGGCATCGCGGGAGAAGAGGGAGGTGTTGCGGTCGCGCCGGAAGCCGTCGACGAAGCGGCCAAAGTAGCGCGGCAGCTTGGAGCTGTCGCCGTACTCGGGCTCGCGCATGCTGACGGAGCTGCCGTGGGTGAGCGACTCGGCCTTGACCTTGCCGAGCTCGACGTCGGTTTGTTGCGGCAACATGGCGGACAGCGCGCTGCCGAGCCCGCGGACGGGGGGATATGGGTTGGATGTTGTTTCAGTTGTACAGTAGTTGCAGTTGCAGTTGCAGTTGCAGTTGCAGTCGCAGTTGTAGTGATGTCCTGGGGGGAGGCAGAGCCGGTGGTATCGTGTGGTCGAGTGGTCGCGTGGTCAGCCGAGTGGCAGTGGGACAGTGGGACAGTGGCTGGAGTCGTCTCAAGGTTTGTACCGGCAATTTATGAGGAAGAAAGAAGAGGGAGGACGCAGACTGTCTGTCGCAGAACAAGGCTTGACTTCGGCAGCGATTGAAGAGGGCGTCACCGTCGTCGAGAAGGGCGACACCAATGTTGGAACGGGAGGTCTGAAGCTGTAGTGTCGGGCGTCTAGCCCATCGTCATTGATCGGCAATCAGGGTCCCCGTCACTCTCTTGGCGCAAGCAAGTCACAAGTACTTTGTCGATGCGCAGCGAGATACGAGTTGGCAGCACGGCGAGGAGACGAGAGACGAGGAGACGAGGAAACCCGCCCCGTGGCACGACGAGGGATTGGCGACGTGGGCTTACCGCATGGCAAAAGTGCCTGCGGAGGGATGGTTGGCGGGTTGGAGGGATGGAGGGATGGAGGGATGGAGGGATGGTTGGTTTGGTTGGTTTAGTTGGTTTAGTTGGCTGATGGAATGGCTAATCAACGGTCAGCCCGGGCACAGATTACAGCAACTGTATGTACTGTAATCTGTATGTACAGCTTCCTCATGGCGGGGATATGCACCATCGATCAGTGGGGCAACTACGGTAGAGACCCCCGACCGACTCCATTGACCCATTGACAGTTGAGAGCCAAGACAGCCAAGACACAAGACAGCCCGGACCAGAGTCTGGACTGGGCCCAGCGCTACAGTAGGTATGCACTGTAGGTAATTTAGCCTACCAGCGCGATCGCTGCCAGGGCTGTCTCGACTCAACCATCTGGGCGAGACAAGACAGTTGCTTGTCCCAGGTACCCGGACAGCCGGACACCTAAACACTCAAGGAGGCGCTCGCGCTACAGTACGTACTGTACTGTATCATGTAGCCTAGGTACGGTACCCAGCTGGGTAGAGCGAGCGTCATTCATCCCGGGCTTCGCAGCGTTGGATCAGTACTACCGTCCCGTTGCGTTGCGTTGCGTTGCGTTGCGTTGCATTGCGTTGGGCCATTGTCAAATCTCTTGACCAGCAGCAGCACAGCACGCAGGGTCGTGAATCCACCACTCGCATTTGCAATACCACGCTGTCTGGGCATTCATTACCTGGGCGTACTTGCGCTTGTTCTTGCACTCAGGGGAAAAGGAACTGCCAAGCCATCCCTTGATATGTCGATAGCTGACGATTTGCCCGCTTACGGCTGGGTAGTGCAAAGGATTCAAGCCAGTCTACATAGTATCATCCAATCGTCCCATTGCAAACACTCAACCCACATGTCCACCTCGCAAGCAGAGGAACCTTGCCAACCCTCCGACATTGTACTTGATCCTCAGCCATCGCATTCGAACCCATGCTTCGTGTTACTATGCACCTGTCCACATCCAAAAAGACGTTGTCTATGATACACTTCCACCTCAATAAGCTTGTACGATACGCTCCCGACATGATATACTTCTTTCCATCTTGTCTCTTGCCCTCCCCAACATCACTTGCTGCCTTTATTTGCCCTTCTCACCTTCTTTGGGTTCCGTGGGCTTCTTTTCTGGAATCATCACCCCGTGCTCATCTCGTGGCTTTCGTTGCCAGCCAGTGGAAAACAGCGGCCCCATATCGAATCGGGGAAACGGGTGGCCTTCGGTGTTCAGCACCACCTTGTCCAGTGGCATCAGGTCATTAGGGGAGAATAGGAGATAAAAGTATTTCAGAGTCTCGGCCTGGTGGCGCCCAAAGTCAGCAAGGTCCGGGGCTATGAACACGTTCAATGGAATAGTCATCACTTACCAGCCAGAAACTTTCCATGTTGTCCTTGGTCCTGGGTGGGATAACGTTGGCGTTGCTCAGACTCGTAAACCCTCCACCATTCTCCACCGCTGTATAGTTGACGAATGATTTGAACATGTCCCATCCCCACTCGCGGTACTTGTCGTCGCCCGTGATCCTCCACATGTAGAACAAGCTCTCCACCGTCTCGGGCCGCTGCAGGTTGTGCACATCGTTGGCCTTGACGGTGAAGTCCTTGCGCCACTCCGCGTCCGGACTCGCGTCAAAGTCCTTGGGCGCGGCATGGGGTGCCGAAGCGGCCGGTGGCACGTCGGGGATGTCAAAGTAGGTGATCTCGGCCGCCAGGCCCGTCGCCATGTACTTGTACATGCCCCAGCAGGTATGCATCAGCTCTCTCGCAAGCTGCATGTCTTCTGCGTCCTTTTTCGACCACGTGGGCAGCTTGCGAGCCTCGGCTTCAGGTATACCACCCGTGGCACCCAACGCAATGGTACCGGGCAGGAAGCACACCAGATGGTCCATCTTGGGCGACATGGGCTGGTCCAGCCCAGCAGGTCGCTCCGCCACAATGGTAAACTGGGAGTTGGTCGTGTACGTGATCAGATGCTTGCGCATTCCCCTCAGCGTCTCATCCCACATGTCCAGGTATATGGGTTCCTTCTTGTTGGTTTGGAGGTACTGCTTGATGAGATACTCGTAGTACGAGTCGCCTCGGCTGCCTAGGCGGATGTTGCTGTCCTTGAACTTGCCGGTCGTGGCATACAGGTAGATTGGCACGAGGCCATCCTTTACGCCGTTGTCGTCGACCACCTGCATGACCTTTTCGGCCTTTTCCCAAAAGTACTTTTCGCCCGTCAGTTTGGCCAGGTACTTGAACTCAAGCTGTAAACTCGTTGCCTCCGCTGTCGAGGAGGCGCCATTGTCGTCGTGGGACGGGATACCCTTGTAGTTCTGGAGATTGACGCTAGCAAAAGGAACCCCCGAGGGCGATTCGAATGCACTGAGCAGTCGATCGGCAAGGTCCTTGGCCTTTTCGAGGTACAGGTCCTCGCCAGCGGCTCCCGGGTCATCGTCGGTCAGAGGTGCAAGGTCGGGATACTCATTGGACAGATAGTGCGCAGATAGAAGACCCCCCATCATGCGAATCGTGGTCTCAAAAGTGTTGACGTTCTGGTCCTGGTCCCACGTGAGGGATTCGGATATCCACTGGCGGGCATGCTGCAGTCGCGAAGTCTGGTTCATGAGCATCATGGTATCGAGAGAATCAATAATGATCCACCCGAGGCCATTGGGAGCCATCTGTACACCCTTCTTGCTGATGGGATGGAACTCGTCGTAACCTACAATACGCGTCAAGGTCAGCATTAGAACACGGTGGTGTTTCTGCGATTGAACGAACCCCATGCATGTCGCTCGTAGGCATCCCAGCTCAGCTCAAAAGCTTCCACAACCCGCTCGCGCCTCTTGTTCCAATCGGCTTTTCCCTTCTCCTTGGGTGCATTCAGCCAGTTCCAGTCTTTTGACTTGTTGGACTCGCTGCTGCCCGAGAAGAACCCCATAAAGTAGAGCACTGAGAGAATGGCAAGAGCCCCGAGGCCTAGCACCCGCTTACGCCTCCATCGTGAACGGCGGTCACGAGGCGAGTAGGCGTAGGGCTTGTCCTTGTACATGGGCAGCCCTCCGCCGCGTCGAGAGTTTGCACCCGAGCCCCAGAACCGATCCTCGAGCTCTCGCTGCGGTCCTGAAAAGGACGGCACGTTTTTGGGAAGTTGAAAGGACATGCTGAGCTCGTCGGCGCTGCGCGGCGCATCGACGGCGTCTCGGTTTCGCTCTCGGGGGGTCAGGACGGAGCGGGAAGCGGCAGCCGCGGAGTTGAAGACGTTGTTTCGGTGGATGTTGAACGGATCGCGAATCATGAGGCCGGCGGCGACTTGTTCATCCCGGGGCGATGATGGGCCGGAAGCTTGCACCGAAGGGGGTACCTTAGGTATGTAGGTACCTGCCGATGCAAGTACCTTGAAGAGTCAGAATCGAGAAAAGATGGAGCAAAGGGGGCGATGACAGAGGCAGACACTTACTCGAGAGGTTGCAAAGGCTCAATTCTGCACGTCCAGCACGTGGGCAGCTGTCACAGACACAAACGTGGTGTTTCCCAATGATGGCCATCCCCGGAATCCCATAGCGTTACATCGCCATGATTGTACAGGTGGCTTATCCCCCCTGGAAGGCCCCTGGGGAATGGGGATGGGACTGGCATGCAGCCTAGCCAATCGCCAGGCTGGCAGCGGGAAGCTGGGTGAGGCTTGAGCCCTTTCTGATCGAGTGCTCAACTGTGGCGCGCAGGCTGGGTACAATATCTACTGTAACACCTGGAGGATCTAAAGCCAATCCACTACCCCGATCGATCGAGATAGGTCATTATCGTGATCCTAATATGAGGAGCTAGATTTTGGATATTGATTTGAGTCATACGCCTGCATATTCAAGGAGCACACGGCCACACAGGTCAGACGTATCACGGAGTGCATTTGTCCGCAGTCTTCATCCGGTGGCTTGGGAGGCTGCTGCATTCATTTCACTGCCTGGTAGTTTACACCAAGATCGAGTTATACAGCGCAGTGAGACGGCTGTCGTGTGCGTCTCAAGAACAACCTCTTTGCAGGATCGGATCAAGATAGCCTCTATGAGTATCGCCAGCTTCCCATCTCTCAACGCCGAGGAGTTTGCCGAGGCATGCCACCATCTCGACAGCAGCTATTGTCGAGCTGCGTTGGGACCCGTTCGGGCTCGGTGGAAGCTCAGGGTATGCAATGCTCTCAACGCCAGCTTCTCCTTTGACAATGGAAGCGACTGCTCCACATACATTCAGATCAGACGGCCTCTGGAGCAAGATTCGGATCATGCCGGTGATATCTCGCTCGACCTAGATAACTTTTCCTTGTCTGACGGGCCAAGTATATGTGTGTCGTCGGAACAAGATAGGACAATGCTAGACGCAGAAGAGTCAGACGAGGTGCGAGAATATTGCAATATTCAAGTTCCAAGACTTGTTCTCACACATCACATAGGCCGCCATTATCAAATCGCCAATGCATCACGATGTCGGTCTGGTCCAGTACGAAATCCACCTCCACCCTACATACCGTGTCCCCTGCCTCTGGTTCACTCTGCATGGCCTCCCAGCCGACGAGCCTGCCTTCAACATTGATACCGTCTTCCGCCGCCTGGTCCCGGACGAGTACAAGGCCGGACTCCGCACGCTCGGCGGTGTCGGCGGCATCTCAGCCGACGTAAGTCTGGAAAGAAGAAGGGGAGATGAGATTGGCAATCAAGTCAATATTCAATTCATGGACTCTGGGTATCTTTAAGCTGATTTTGCCTAACTAACACTTTGCTCTCAGCATCACCCCGTCACGGGCGTCCCATCCTTCTTTGTCCATCCCTGCTTGCTTGGGGATGCCATCTCACAGTTCGACTGTGATAGGACGAATTACCTCATGATCTGGCTCGGACTGGTGGGCGGTTGTGTAGGCCTGTGGGTTCCCAAGGAGATGGCGATCCAATGAAGCGGCCCAGGTTCGTAACGGATTCCGCCTCTCATTGATGCAGTCAACCATCCTCCTCCCGTTCACTACTCGTCATCGTCGCTGTCCTCCTCCATGGCCACGTCGTCCTCGCTGTCGTCCTCGTCGTTTCGTGTGCGCTTCTGGCCGCGGTTCCCGGGCGAGCCAGCGTCCTTCATCTCCTGGTCAGCAACGGCAGAGGGCTTCGTGGGTAGGCCGGTGCCCGCCGCTGGTGTGGCTCCTGGGAGGGGAGCGCTGAAAATGCTCTGCTGCAGCTCAGTCTGCTCGACATCGGCGGCTCCCACGTTGGGAATCTTGAACGTGCCGTCGAGCTTGGCTACGAAGTGGGACTTGGACTTGGCATATTGGATTTTCTGTAGCAGGATGAAACGATTAGCTATAGAATCGCAAGGAAGAGTGCGCAAGCAAAGGCAACTCACCAGCTGGCGACCGAGGAAAGACTGTCCGTCCAGAGAGCGCATCGCCTGCGTCGCTGTCTGCACGTCGCGGAATACAATGTGGGCCTGACCGCGCATCGTCATCGTCTTGAGGGCCACTACGTCCAGGACGGGGCCGTAGGTTGAGAAGAGCATGTAAAGGGAGGTTCTTAGGTCGTCTTTCTGGATCTTGGATGAGGGGAGGTTCGTGACATAGAGGCTACGAATAGTCAGCAAACACGCATCGAGAACAGCTCACTAGACAGTTCCCCGTCGGGACAACGTACGTCTGGTTCGGGGGGATGGGCTGCACTTTGGCCGGGAGGGAAGAGTTGGGCTGAAGGCCTCGGGGCGCGGCGGCGGCGGCGGCCATTGTGATGGTATTTCGCGTCGTGAGGCGATATAAACGATATCAATGTTTGCAGGAGAATATCCAGCTCCTCCAGCTATGGATGCCGCGAGGGTAGGCGAACGATAAGGGTCGAAATGAGGGTCCTGCTGCTGTACCGTGATGTGTCGTCGGAGTTTTTTCGCCGCCTTGGGTATCTCAGCCTCGCGCTCCAAAGAGCGCTAACTGGATGGGTTGGCCCAAGCTTGGAGCTGGCTACGTAACCCCACCCCCACTGATGAGCTTGGATGCTGGCATCGTCAGCCAGCTCCGCCTCCTTGATCAACTCTGTCCGTTCCATCCTCCCATCTTCCAACTTTCTACCCTCTCACGACTCCTCTGCGATAGTAGAGAGCTACTCCTATTGCACCACCCCAAGACTGCTTCATCATGTCTCCCCCCGAGGTCCACCACCTGTTCCACAACCCCATCGCTGACCACTCCTTTTCGGCCGATCATGAGACGTTGGCAGTTGCACGCGACTCGTCCGTCGAGCTTTACGACAGTGCCAGCAACGCTTTCAAGTTGAAGGACGTCCTCAAGGGCCACGACAAGACCGTCACCAGTGTCGACATTGCCCCCAACAGCGGCCGCATTGTTTCTTGCTCCCAAGGTATGCACAAGTCGATCCGGACCCCGATCCCATCACCGTTGCCATAGCTAAATACGATGACACCAGATCGCAACGCCCTCGTCTGGGAGCCGTCTCCCACCGGATACAAGCCGACTCTTGTTCTGCTGCGCATCAGCCGAGCTGCGACTTTCGTGCGCTGGTCGCCCTCCGAGACCAAGTTCGCCGTTGGTTCCGGTGACCGCGTCATCGCTGTCTGCTATTTCGAGGAGGAAAACGACTGGTGGGTGTCCAAGCACCTGAAGAAGCCCATCCGCAGCACTATTACCAGCGTTGCCTGGCACCCCAACTCTGTCCTGCTCGCCGCTGGATCCACCGACGCCCATGCCAGAGTCTTTTCGAGCTTCATCAAGGGCGTTGACGAACGACCCGCTCCGGGTGTCTGGGGCGAGCGATTGCCCTTCAACACTGTCTGTGGCGAGTACCTGAACAACTCTGCGGGCTGGGTGCATGCCGTCTCTTTCTCCCCCAGCGGAGACAGCCTTGCCTTTGCTGCCCACGACAGCAGCATCACGGTTGTGTACCCTAGCGGGCCCGAGCAGCCTCCTCGCGCTGTGGTCACCATTGCGACCCAAATGCTGCCCTTCAAGAGCCTTCTCTGGAGCAGCGAGGACGAGATTATTGCTGCCGGATACGACTGCGAGGCCTTCCGATTCCAGGGTAACGAGGGTGGCTGGCAGCTCGCAGGAGCAATTGAGGCCAAGGGCCGTCCTGGCCTCGGCGAGCAACGCGAGGAGTCCGCCCTCAACATGTTCAAGCAGATGGACCTCAAGGGCAAGACTAAGGATGATACTCAACTGAAGACGACCCACCAGAACACCATCAGCACCATTCGTCCATTCGAGGTGTCTGGCGGCCGCGTTACCAAGTTTAGCTGTAAGTTGCAAACGACTCTCCACACGGCCCCTGGGATGAAAACGCTGACAAAGAATGTAGCAAGCGGCGTGGATGGTAGAGTTGTGGTCTGGTCTGCGTAGGGGAGTGAATAGCGAGCGCACATGCGGACTACACGGGGACAAAGCCCATCTATTTGTTTCCCCCTGAATGGCAGACTTGCACTTCTTACAAGTACATGGCTTTGTCTGATACCTAGGCGGCAAGCATGTGGACATTCACAATTGTTTCTAGCCCATTTGTTCCGCATTACAAAGCTGCACGTGCCTATATAACAATACAGTTGGAGCCAATGACTGATGAAGTGAGAAGCTCACCTTCTCCATCCAAGCCACCATGAATTCCCACTCGATCCCTCCTACGCCTGCCTCTCCCAGCTCGTTCATTTACGAGCGAGGAATGTCCTTGGATCCAGTTGCTCAGTCAAGCAGGTCAAACATGTACGAGTGCCTCCCAGGTCATCCAGACCTCCAGAGCTACGGAACTATCCTCAACAGCCGCAGACAGAGCTTCGGCTTGACGGCCTTGGTCATGGACCATATCCGGAGCCCCAGGACGCCGGGCTGGCCGCAGCCACCCCACGAGACGATTGAGGAGGCAGACGACACAAGTATGGACATGTCCATCATCGGGGATGACGGCTGTCCACGGCCGCAGCAGTACTTTTCCCCCATGCACGGAGAACAAGATGAGGCGTCTTCGCTGAGGACTGGAACCATGATGAGAGTGCACGAAGTATGTCTTGCCATTACTCAGGCCTACATTGACCGGTTTCGACGCAACGTTGAGCTCTGCCTGCCGTACAAGGCACTTGAGATTGATCCAGCCCAACCGGGGCTGCAGTACTTGGTGCAAGCCGGATTCCTCGGGCAAGCCGAGCTGGCAAGCGGTAGACTCTACAGAGAGGCCAGCCGTACAGACTCGTTCAAGTGCAACATCAGCACCATTTGCACCATATTCTGGGAGCAAGCCAGAGCTTTGGTGACACTCAGCTCGACCTCGCAGCAGGATGCCATAGAAGGCATGAGAGACCTCACAAATGCCTCGCGCGAGATATCGGAAGGTCTGGAGAAAGAAGGGGCAGGGAGTGGGAATGACGAGGTGGTATGGAGGGTCATCAAGGCGGGCCTGGCCATTTGTCGAACATTGGGCTACTGGTGGGACGAGCAAGAACTGAGTGAACTTGGGTTTGAGTATTTTCGCGATAGTTGGTGCAGCGAAAAGTGGCAGCAATGATTCTTTCCAACAAAGTGTAAAGCATAGTAACTGGGCATAAACATCGCAGGGAGCAGTTGACAGGGACAGAAAATACTGTAGCGACTCTCTTTTTACTCTTTTTGACCTTGGGATTTCATTTGCTTCTTTGGCAGCTTCCTGTCGATCTATGGAAATCTTCAAGGCAGAGCAATGGCCTCAATCTCAACATCAACATCCTTGGGGAGGGTCTTGACAGCAACACAGCTACGGGCAGGCTTGTGAGAGAACCACTGCTCGTACTCGGCGTTCATGGGCTAGACACGGACAATCAATATTAGTTGGCTGGATCAAGGAAGCATGATGGTGAGTTCTCTGGCCGCAGCCACACATACCGCAAAGTGAGACATGTCAGACAGGAAGATGTTGACCTTGACGACCTTGGCAATAGAGGAGCCGGCCTCCTCAAGGACGGCCTTGAGGTTCTGGCAGCACTGCTTCGTCTTGTCGCCAATCGATCCCTCGAGCAGCTGGCCATCAGGGGTCAGAGGGATCTGGCCGGAGCAGTAGATGGCGGTGGGGGTCTTGATAGCCTGAGACTGTCCGGGTCGTTAGCATCACTAGTCACGCGGTTTTGCGTATCTTCCGGGGTAAGCCTACGTAGGGGCCAACAGCTGATTGAGCGGGTTAGCAAACTTGACACACGCAATTGAGAGGGGCCATCGTCAACTTACGGGCCGGGGCGTTCTTGGTGAAGACGATGGTCTGGTCCGCCATTGTGGATTGTAGTCTACGAAGACGTGTGAACGCAGGCTCGGGCGGGAGAGAGCGGGAGCGGCGAGGCACAGCCAAAGCGGCCACGCCAACGCCGGCGCCGGCGGCAATCCGGAGCTGCGGCGCTGCACGGCGCACCAGCGGCGACAGAGACATACCTGGTGAGAACGAGCTGGTGTCGGAAGGGGGGAATCTTATTGGGGTTGGAGTTGTACAGGATGGAGGTGAAGCTAGGGGAGTGCTGAGGGAATCGCTATATATGGAGGGCCAGGGCCAATGGAAGTGGGTAGAACCGGCTCTTCTCCGCTCCGTATATCGGCTGCGCCCTCCGAAGCCACATAGCTCGGAGCTACCCCGCCCAGCGGGCCGCTCGGTGTCGGTTGGGGCAGCAGTCTGTGTAGTTGTTGTACAGCTACTACTCCTTGTATGTAGTATATATATATGGGTGTTTCAGGATGGAGCTGTAAGGGTTGGTGAGTTGGTTTGTTGTTTGGATCGGAAACCAAGTTCCATCCCATCACGCTGGGAACTACCGTATACTGGCAAAGTCCTGAAGCTGCTTGAGATAATATGTACAAACGCGCAGTTCGAGCAGTGGAGTGATCGGCAAAACAGAGCCCGTCTGGATATGTAGGGGGCCTACTAGCAGCCCTACGATGCATGCTTGGCTCATCCCCATCGCCAGTCATCCATCTCAAAACATTGGTAAATCTATCATAAACCTCTCAGAATAGTCTGGGTAAGTAGGGAAGTACCTTGTACGGCACGAATTGAATATCTTGTTTAGCTGGTGACCGCGTAGACCGCCTGTAGGTAATAGCTCCCAGCTGAGATCTGGAGAACCCTGGTGGGTGATCAGGCTTATCGATAAGGAGGAAGGGCACAACGTGGTCAGATGAAGCAACACCCACCCCCTGGACTGTGCAGCTCAAGGGATGCTGCAGGCCAAGTGTCCAGAGACATCCATCTTCAACCCGCCAGCTTTTCTGCCAGCGCCATAGCTTGCAAAGGGAGTCTGCACAATCCTCCCCTGCCAGGCTGCCGCTTCTTCTTCTTCTTCTTCGCGACATTCTTTTGACCTCATCTTCTTTTTGTTATCTTCCTTGTCTATCGCCTTCTTATTCCCATCCGGGTAAGTCGAGCCCTGCGCCTCCTTGATCTGTATCGAGGACTGCTGCGACGCGTAGCACCGGACCAGCCTTCAATTGCCCGTCGCAAGTCGAACGGAACCAATACTGATTCTTCAATCACTACAGCTTGAGTCCAATCCTATCGCGCCGAGTGATCTTGCCATGGCTCGCAGCTCCACGCCGCAGGGCCTACGGCAGAGAGCCGTGCCCTCCAAAGGCGGCGACTCTTCCACCTTTGCGCCCGAGGTCGAACTCGATAAGCTTGCTCAAGCTGGTGCTGAGAGGGCTAAGATTGAGAGCGAGCGCGATTACCAGATTGGCCTCCTCATTACCACCGTTCTCGCCTTCGTCACCCGATTCTGGGGTATCAACCACCCCAATGAGGTTGTGTTTGACGAAGTTCACTTTGGAAAGGTTCGTCCGGCCCCCTGGCTGGCCATCTTGCAGCACCCAACTAGTCATACTGACCACTATTGTCCAATAGTTCGCGTCCTACTACCTCGAGCGAACCTACTTCTTCGATGTCCACCCCCCTTTCGCCAAGCTCCTCTTCGCCTTTATGGGCTGGCTCGTTGGCTACGATGGCAACTTCCACTTTGAAAACATTGGCGACTCGTACATTGCCAACAAGGTCCCCTACGTGGCCTACCGTTCGCTGCCCGCCATTCTCGGTGCCTTGACCGTCTCCGTCACCTACCTCATCATGTGGGAGTCCGGTTACAGCCTCCCAGCTTGCATCATCGCCGCCGGTCTTGTCCTGCTCGACAATGCCCACATCGGCCAGACTCGGCTGATCCTTCTCGATGCGACCCTGGTCCTAGCCATGGCCTGCAGTCTTCTGTTCTACATCAAGTTCTACAAGCTGCGCCATGACCCATTCAGCAGGAAGTGGTGGAAGTGGCTCATCCTCACCGGATTCGCGCTGTCCTGCGACATCTCGACCAAGTATGTCGGCCTCTTCGCCTTCGTCACGATTGGTTGCGCCGTGGCCATTGACCTCTGGGACCTGCTCAACATCAAGCGTCCAGGCGGCGCCATCAGCATTCCCGAGTTCAGCAAGCATTTTGCAGCTCGCGCTCTTGGTCTTATCGTCCTTCCCTTCCTCTTCTATTTGTTCTGGTTCCAGGTCCACTTCGCCGTGCTCTACCGCTCCGGTCCTGGTGATGATTTCATGACCCCCGAGTTCCAGGAGACCCTGAGCGACAACGTCATGCTTGCCAACTCCCTTGATATCCAGTACTACGATACCCTGTCGATTCGTCACAAGGAGACCAAGACGTACCTCCACAGCCACGAGGATCGCTACCCCCTGCGATATGATGACGGTCGCGTTTCCAGCCAGGGTCAGCAGGTCACTGGTTATCCTTACAACGACACCAACAACTACTGGCAAATTCTTCCTGTCGTTGACGACCAGCAGATGGGCCGCAACGTCAAGAACTTTGACGTTGTCCGTCTGAAGCACTTGGGCACCGACAAGATCCTGCTTTCCCACGACGTTGCTTCGCCCACATATCCCACCAATCAGGAGTTCACCTGCGTTGGCATCGAGGATGCTCTTGGTCCCCGTGCCAATGACACTCTGTTTGAGGTTCGAGTCGAGCATGGCAAGAAGAATCAAGTCTTCAAGTCCGTCTCTAGCCACTTCAAGTTGATTCACTATCCTAGCAAGGTGGCCATGTGGACGCACACCAAGCCGCTTCCAGAGTGGGCTTACAAGCAGCAGGAGATCAACGGCAATAAGCAGATTGCTCCTAGCTCCAACGTCTGGCTCGTCGAGGATATCCCTTCCCTTCCAGCTGACTCGCCTCGCCGCCAGAAGCCGGAGCGCAAGGTCAAGTCGATGCCCTTCCTCAAGAAGTGGTTCGAGCTTCAGCGATCCATGTTTTACCACAACAGCAAGCTTACCAGCAGCCACCCATACTCCAGCCACCCCTACCAGTGGCCTTTCCTGCTCCGAGGTGTGAGCTTCTGGACACAGAATGACACTCGTCAGCAGATCTATTTCCTAGGCAACCCTCTGGGCTGGTGGCTTGCGAGCGCTCTGCTGGCTGTCTATGTCGGCGTCCTCTTTGCTGACCAGATTTCCCTGCGCCGTGGAGTTGATGCTCTGGATCGCCGTACGTATATGGCTACCCCCTTGATGCTCGCGCGGCTTGCTAACAGAACTCCATCGCAGGCACTCGATCGCGGCTCTACAACTCTACGGGCTTCTTTTTCCTGGCCTGGGCCACTCACTATTTCCCATTCTTCCTGATGGGCCGACAACTGTTCTTGCATCACTACCTTCCGGCACACCTGGCGTCGTGCCTGGTGGCTGGTTCTCTTATTGAATTCATCCTTACCACGGAGCCCACTGACGAGGTCCCATCCAAGGGTAAGAAGGTGGACGCCAGCCCTAAGCGACACGTCTCTGCCCGGGAGCGATTTTCTGGCCAGAGCATGTTCGCTACTTGGATTGGCTGCGGAATTGTTCTCACGCTTGTGGCTGCCTGCTGGTACTTCTTCCTCCCTCTTACCTACGGTTATCCCGGACTCTCCATCGATCAGATTGCCCGGAGGAAGTGGCTCGGTTACGACCTTCACTTTGCCAAATAAGCAAATCCCCAAGGGAGGTGCTTGTTCTGAATAAGTCGGTCCAGGAAACGTAGTTGAAGACGGGGAGCGATGCGAATCAAGATGAGGTGTAGTTGTAAGTAGTCTAAGATTGAATCTAGAGGTAGAGGGAGACTATCGAGGTCACCATGATGATGGCCACTTGACAGATAAGAATGGTCTGTATGAATAAGATTTTTGAAACAGAGCCGACGCAATAAGACGGAGGATGTACAACAGTACGACATGGATGAATATGAACGATACTGAGGCAATGGGACGTGGACATCTCATGTACCTACATATAATACCAGGTGTAAGAAGAGCCAGGCCGTGAGGTTTGTTCCAGCAAGGTGGCGCCTCCGGGAAGCACAGCCACCAAGCCAAGGGCTGCAGCGCCTCCTTTTCCCCTTGCAGCGCGGGCTGGGGCTAATAGTGGCCAGCACATGTTTAGAATCCCTTCTTCGTCCCTGTAACGTGGTAGTGCTGTGGGGAGAATGACATCGTGTCCAAGCTGCATATGCTCACCCTTGCTGCCGCCTTCCATTCCTTTTGTTTCTGATTCCAGCAGCCGGGCCAGGAAACTCTCTGGTGTCATGGTCACAGCGACAGCGAGATCCTACGCTTGACGAAACGAATCCGTGGCCTCTGGGCGCAGATAAATCGATGCCAATCCACCCTTGCGCGCGTCCCCAGCTATAGCTCCAGCTCACAAGCTCCAGCTCACAGCTTCCCTCCCCCTCCGGCAACCATGATCCTCTCGCAGGGGAACCGCTTCTACCTGCGCCGCCTCCTGCGCTCGCGAGCTCCCCGGATCGTGCTGCTACTCCTCGCCCTCGTCACCGTCCTCGACGTCCTCCGCATCCACCACAACATTGCCCGCGCCGATGCCGTCCCTGCGCCTTCGGCGGCGTCGCGGCCGCGCGAGCGCATCTACATTGCGAGCATGCACTTCAACAACGGCAAGATCCTGCGGGAGCACTGGAACGCGGCCGTGGTCCAGCTCGCCGAGGCCCTTGGGCCCGAGAATGTCTTTGTCAGCGTCTACGAGAGCGGCAGCTGGGACGACAGCAAGCAGGTGCTGCAGCAGCTGGACCGGGAGCTTGAGGTACGGGGCGTGCCGCGGCGGGTTGAGACGTCGGATGTGACGCATCGCGATGAGATGGAGAGCAAGGAAAAGGGAGAGGGTTGGATCGACACGGCGCGGGGCAAGAGGGAACTGCGGAGGATTCCCTATCTCGCAAAGTTGAGGAACAAGACGCTCAAGGATCTGTTGGAGCTCCATGAAAAGGGCACCAAGTTTGACAAGGTCCTCTTTCTCAACGATGTGGTGTTTACGGTAAGCTCTCTCTTCCCAAGCTTCTCTTTCAAGTTGCTGACCTTTTGCGTTTTCTTTGTTTCTTGCCAGGTCGACGATATCATGAACCTTCTCGACACCAACGGCGGAGACTATGCTGCAGCATGCTCGCTCGATTTCTCCAAGGCACCACTCTATTACGATACCTTTGCGCTCAGGGACATCAAGGGTCAGCCTCATACCATGCAGACTTGGCCCTACTTCAGGTCGAGCGTTTCCAGAAACGCACTGGTAAACCACATGGACGCCGTGCCCGTCAAGAGCTGCTGGAATGGCATGGGTACGTCGCCTCCCCAAGCCAGCCCATTCGCCTCATCCGAGATGCTAACGTTGCACCCCCCAACTTCGTAGTCGCCATGCCAGCCGAGCCCTTCGTCTCGTCTTCACAGCTTCGCTTCCGGGCTGTCCCCGACTCTCTCGCCCTTCACCACCTTGAGGGCTCCGAATGCTGCCTCATTCATGCCGACAACCCGCTCTCCAAGACTCGCGGCGTCTTCCTCAACCCGCGCGTGCGTGTCGGGTATAATCTGCCCGCGTACGAGGCGACACACACCACACCCGGCGCCTCCTGGGTGTCTACGTGGGGCATCTTCAGGGGCCTCTGGGTCAACCGCATCAAACGTTGGACGGCCGTGTCATTCGAGTGGTGGATGGTCAGCTCACGGCTTCGTCGCTGGGAAAAGCAAGACCCGGGAAACCACGAGCCGGGTGAATTCTGTTTGATCAATGAGATGCAAGTGCTTGCGACCAACGGCTGGGCGCATGTGTAGAACGTTGAGTCTATATATGCTTGATACTCGCAGGAGAGGATGAAAAGGCACAAGTAGAATGTGCAGTAGATGATACCCACCACGCAGACTGCCCCTGATTAGAAAGAGCAAACTCATAGCAACTCGGTTAGAACGGTTACTGGACATTTCTTAGGGGAAACGAAGAGAAAAGTTGGCATCTTTTCGAGTGCTGTGGAACTCGCTCTCCAACACCTCAGCTGGTTCGCACACATTTAAAAGCGCAACGCAGCGCAACGCAACGCAACACGACTTTCCTCAATATCTATGCCAGGCCACGTCGCGTACGCCTGGCTTATGCACAGCAAGGCAGCATGTGCTCTCCGTTGGCGACCAATGTTTCGTCCCTCGTCGACATATTACGCCGAGACTTTCGGCGATGATGGGTACCATATCCCTGTTATCTCCATCCACAGCATTGAGCATTGCCGACGTCAACAACGACTATTGTCGATTTGTCATCTCGTTATACGTAATTGAAGCCAGCTTGCCCCGGACGCAAAGATGCCTTTCGCTCTCTAACGCCGAATGTCCCACAAAACCTGGGGACGGGGCGCGTCATGTCCCCCGCCGCTTCTGCTCAGGAGTTCATTATTGCTCATACGGGCAATGGCTGACGTCCCGGATCCTTGTACTGGCGGGCCTTGGGACGGCGTTAGGCGTTTAGGACGTGGGGAGAACAGGGCTTGGACGAACTGTGTCATGTAAGTGGTGTATCGATAGCTATATAAGAGGAACGGACGCTACTTGATGCCGGCGGACCTTTGGGCAATACAGTACATCAAACCGACGATATATACGAGCTCCTCTCTGCTCATCATGTCCTCCCCAGTCTGGTTCGTTACCGGTGCGAGCTCCGGCTTTGGCCGAGCCGTTGTTCTAGAAGCCTTGGCCCGTGGACACCGAGCTGTCGTGACAGCCCGTCGTCTCTCTTCCCTTGATGACCTCAAGGCTGCCGGTGCGCACCCACTCGAGCTTGATGTCACCGCCTCCGAGGATGTTGTCAACGAGACGGTCAAGCAGGCCCACGACGTTTACGGATCCTTGACCTACATTGTCAACTCGGCAGGCTACGTGCTCGACGGAGCCGCCGAGGAGTGCTCGTAAGTCATCACGGGGGGACACATCGAGTGCTGCGAGGCGCTAATCTGTATCCTTAGTGAGAAGGAAATCTTCGATCAGTTCGACGCCAACGTCTTGGGCACCTTCAAGGTCTCGCGAGCCGCGATCCCCTATCTACGCATTGGTTCACACAGCGTCAAGCCCGTCATTGTCAACTTCGGCTCCATGGCTTCGTGGGTCGGCGCCGCCGGCTTGAGTCCGTACACGGCCACCAAGTGGGCCGTATCCGGCTTCACCGAGAGTCTCAACGCCGAGCTCTCTCCCTTGGGCATCAACGCCATCTGCGTCGAGCCAGGCATGTTCCGCACCGCAGTGCTCAACAGTGGTCGACGTTTCAGTCCATCTAACCCTTTACCCGACGTCTATGGCGGCACCGCGTTCGAGCAGTACCGCGCCATGCTCGCCATTGCCCTCAAGGGTCAGCCCGGTAACGTGGACCGTGCCGCTCGCATCATCGTCGATATCGTGACCGGGTCTGGCGTGGCGGCTGGAAAGAATATGCCGCTGCGGGCTGTGCTGGGACCAGATAGTGTAAAGGCCGCCAGGAGCAAGTGCGAGGAGACTCTGCGACTACTGGACGAGTGGGAGTCTGTCTTCACGTCGACTGATCACGATGATGTTAAGGCAGCGTAAGGGGACTCTGAAGACTTGGCCCTGGACGAGCCTCCCCCCCTCTTTATGCCTGGGAGATAGAGATACACATGATTTAACGCCATACCCCATGGATTCTTCTTTACCACGACTGACCGACGTGATTGATGAATCCATTGCCATCGATCGAGACGCTCAATCATGTACTACCAAGTATCTCTTCAGTTATCTACGATCAACAGACATGTTAGAATTGAATCGTACAAACTTGGATTGTGAGGAAGTTTGCTTCATAGAAGGCCTTGTCAATCCGAAGTCACAGTGCAAAGAAAGCCAGGCTGAAATGAAACTCAAAAGTAAGACCGATTGCGGGGAGATTGATCCCACCTAAAAGTACATAAAGATGTCAACCGGAGTGCAGCTTGTCAAACCGTCTATTCAACATTCACTTTCGCTATAGGGTTACACTCATACGCTGCTGGACGGCGATTCTCGTCTCAACTCTGGCGTGGGATAACCAGACGTTTGCTTTGAGCCGGATCTTGAAGAAACAAGTCCAAATCGATTGAGAAATTTGTCTTGACTAAACTCATCCAAGATACTGATCGCTTCTTCGTGTCTGTCAAGCGGACAGTCCCTGGCGATATTTATGTCTTGAGAGTTAGTCTGGAATCTTCCTTCAATCCTACCTATAAAGACGGTATGCAACCAGCACTCGAGAAGTTTGAATGCAATTTAAGCAATGTAGGAATTAAGAGCCAGACAAAAAGAGAACTGATTAGACATGAAATGTGTCTGGCGTAAAACTCAGCCCGAGATTTTATTTCTGATCGTGGCCTTAGCTAGGTTACAATCAACCACCCAGCTAAGTCGCGTAGGGAGAATAGTAACATAGTAAGGATATATGCCCTAGGGATTTGATCTAGACTCAATCAGTGTTTCTTCATCACTCATTGTTCGCCACTAAGAGCCCTGACAACAAGTTACAGGTCGTTTCTCTAACCCAAGAGTCTTTCCTAGTTGCTTTGTGGCCAACGCGGCTCCGACTGCTCAGTCGCTGCCGCTCCTCCACGCCCTCCGTGACACCGAGGAGTCCACCAATCCGGCTGTACTTCCCCAGAACGACACTGATCCCAAGGCTCGTGCTGCTGGTGTTGCTGTCCGTAATAAGGGATTCATCTACGGCCCTTCGCTGATCGGCGAGGCCTCTCCCTTCCCCAACGGGACCCTAGGCAATGCCCGTACCAAACGTGATATGGACGTCTGGACCGTTGATCGTAACGAGATCAATGCCAGGATTGCAGTCGATGCTGTGGCTGTTCGAGAGGCTATCAACAAGGTCAGTGAAGCTACCAAGCTCACCTCTATTGGTGTGCTTTGTATTGACAACCCTTCGAGTCTTCCCGTGGCCTTGATAGTCTCGATGCGTATGCTACGCTGCTTTACGACGGCCAGTGGAAAGAGTCCAATCCTCGCTCTACTGCGCCCGGCATCATGACCAATTACACCCGGGATCTCCTGTTCAGCATGGAACGACTGAGCCAGAACCCCTGTACTCTGCGTCTCTTGACTTCCAAAGAGAAGCTTCCTTTTGAGGTCGAATATGACCTTGGCAAGAAGGTTGCTACTGCAACCCTGGAGGAGCTCAAGGCTAATGGGAAGCTCTTCTTCGTCGATTGTAAGCCGCCCCATACATTCGATGCGCAGGCCGATGCTAAAATAGGAGTCGTACACAGACACCTATCAACTCTCCTTGGAGAAGACGAAGCTTGACCCTCCCCGTTATGGTGGTGCTTGCTCCGCCTACTTCTTCCTACACCCCAAAACCAACTACTTTCTCCCCTCGCCGTGAAGACCAACGCCGGCGCCGACCTCATCTATACTCCCCTGGATGAACCCAAGGACTGGCTGTTCGCCAAGATGGCTTTCTACGTCAATGACATGTTTGACGCCCAGGTGCGCCATCTCGTCATCAGCCACGACGTCTCCGAGGGCGTTCACTAGGCTGCCCTCGACACTCTGAGCGAGAACCACCCCATCACGATAATCCTCGAGCGCCTCATGTTGCAGGGATGCAATGCCCGGATGTGAGTCCTTTTGTCCTGAATAGTGTCCATGTCGAACAATTGCTAATACTTCTCCATGGCGTCGGTGAGCAGCTCTGCTTCAACCCTGGTGGTAACTGGGACAAGCTGATGTATGTCAGCAACGTCGGGTAAGTCAAGCATTATCAACCTCCTATCGCGAGAAACTTGGCTAAAAACGTGGAAGCTACCGTGACTTTGTGACCGAGCAATGGCCCAAGGCTGGCAAGTTCCAGCACGCCTATCTCCACAGCGATCTGCGTGCCCGTGGCCTCATTGACAGGGACAACAAGTTCCCCTTCAAGGCCTTCCCCTTCTTCAACAACGCCAGCCAGATCAACGATGCCTTCCACGGTTTCTTCAAGAGCTTCGTTGACTCCTACTACAAGGCGGACGCCGACGTCGCTGCCGATCAGGAAGTCCAGAAGTGGTTCGTCGAGACGCAGACCGGCGGCGAGGTCCACGACTTCCCCCAGCCTACAGATGACTCGCCCATCACCAAATCCCAGCTCGTCGACGTCCTCACCCACTTCGGCTTCATGGTCAGTGTCAGTCACCACGCTCTCAATGGCGGCGGCACTATCGAGTCCAAGGGTACTCTGCCCTTCCACCTACCGGCCCTTTTCGCTCCTCTCCCCAAAGCCAAGGGCGTCAAAGACCTCATGCCATTCCTCCCCGACGCCAAACAGACTATTCACTACCTGCAATTCAGCGCTTCCTTCAACCGTCCCTTCTATGAGGAGTCGGACCGCAACCTCCTGAGCACTCTCAAGGAGCCTAGCATGCTGGGCAGACTCAACGAGGCCACTAACGAGGCCGCCGCTCTATTCCTCAAGACAATGTCTGCCCTCAGCAAGGATATCCGGGGTCACACTTTTGACAAAGATGGCCTGAGCTTGGGAATGCCATTTGTCTACAGGACTCTTGATCCGGGGGCCATTCCCTTCTTCTGCGCTGTGTAACTACTTTGAGCCCACGGTGGAACCGAGCCCAATGATATAGGCAGAATAAGTCCAAGTAGAGCCGATTGCTTCTGATGCAGATCAGTCGTCATCCATGTGAGAAAGGCTGGAAGCCACCCCGGACTGAAAGCCACTGCTCGCGAGATTATTCGGTAGCATCAATTACTCTGTACTAAGCCTACGTTTGGCTCCCGCCAGTCTATGGCCGTCAGAAGGCGATTGAGTGGTCTCATCCTTGCCGTGAATGTGATTTAATAAATTAATAGCGGATTATATCCAAAGTCTAAAGCTTCAAGCGTGACATCGTCGCCTCATTCAACTCTATTACAATCAGTATGCCTTGACTCTAATAGCAGCCAGGGACACAGTCCTTGTTGTGCTTCCTACGCCCCAAGAATAGTGCCAGAAAGGGAGTGTGTTCAAAGAGCAGTCGAGCCCAAACAGAATTTTCATAAACGCCCATGATGCTTTTGTTGAATGTAAGTTGTTGTGTTGTGATGTGTTGTCCCTCATGCAGACCAGTGAACAGTCCTCGTCATGTCGTAACCCATCTCGTCTCGGTATTAATAGTCTGAAAGGTCGCAGGAGGTTGCAATTATATATGTGATGTTGAAACAAGGTGTTGAACTTGTGTGGGTCGAATTTTTACGTACCCAACTGCTGGGTAAGAGTGTCGTCGTTGTGTTTTTGGTTCTCTCTCTGGGTAGTAGTGTTACTGTTGCGAGGTCTAGTGCAGCTTCGTGGCATCACGGGCTTGCTTGTTGGCAATCTGCTTTTCCTTGGGAATGGTGAGGGCATTGATTCCGAGATAATCGCAAATGCTCGTTACGACCAGCCAGGCCCAGCGGAAATAGACGACGAGAGAGAAGAAGAAATAAGCCCACAAATAATAGAGCTCCATGTGAGCGCTGATCTGGGGAAGGCCGATACGGGGAAGGTTCGCAAGAATGGCGCCGCCAACAAGGGGGGTTAGCATGACGGTCCAGTAGGGGAAAGGCTGATGAGTCAGGTGGGCAAGAATCATCTTGGTCGTCATGCGTCCGAACACGAAAGCCATGGTGAAGGCAAACAGAACCAGGTGGTTGTCCTTCATCAGGCTGCTATAGGGAGACGCCAGCCACAGAAGGTTGGAAAGGGTGAAGACGGCCATCGGGGTCCACTCGAGAAAGACTGGAGCAACAGGGAGACCCCTCTCTCGGCGGGCGACGATGACATTGTAGACACAGAACGGGATCTGAGTAAAGATAAGAGAGCTCAGAATGAGGCCGACCCAGATATCCCGGAACGTCGTCTGTCCCAGCATAGCAGCGAGACCGGGGAGATGGTTGCCGAAAAGATGGCTCATGGGTTGCGTAAATACGGCTGGGCCATAGATACCAGACACGACCATGATGGCGCAAGCAATAAGAAGACCCTCGGTGGGACCGTTGATGACTCCTAGGTAGAGTGTATGGGTGTGGTAGGTCTCCCAAGTTGAGAAGAACATGGGGAGGCACGGGACGAGAGCGGTGAAAACACCGGCCGGGGAGGTACCCAGTCCCATGGCGGCGACCTCGAGCAGACTAGCGAGGGTGCAGTTGAGCGAGTCGATACCGTGGTCGAAGAGCTCGCCGAGACCGCTAGAAGTGCCGGTTCGCCTGGCTTGCTTGCCATCGACGTTGTCCATGGTTTGGTACATGAACATGCCAAGCGCGAAGCTGAAGTAGACCCATGACGGTCCCTATAGGCGCAAAAATCATCTCAGTGAGCTACTTTTCAAAGAAAGGGAAAACAGGTTTTTGCGTCAACGTACCGGTCCGATAAGGTCAGGGATGTAGATTTCGAGTAGGATGATGTTTCCGAGGATGAAGAAGAACCCGAGGAGGGTGACCATGTTGGGGGCGATCCATAACGGCAGGACTTCGACAAAGGCGTTCCACTAGAACAAGCCGTCGTTAGCAAGAGGGCGATCCTCGACTGGGTTGGTCATTATGTCTATGGGGGGAAGAGCAGCCTTGGTCGTCGTGAAGCGGAAGCGTATGAGGGGAAGGCAGAGGAATCGAGAACGTACCCAGGGACCGAGGATGTATTTCGAGACGTAGGACTTGTCGACGCTGGAGTACTTGTAGGTCTTGAGGTGGGAGAGGGCTTCGTCGGAGATGCATTCCGCAACAGCTTGCTCTAGAAGGGCGCGTTGGTTAGCCACGCGGCGTCGTCACATGCCAATCGGGTAGAGGCTGGAAGAGAGAAGAGACGTGACATGACAAGACGCAGCAAGGACGAAGGAAGCTGGCGAGACGATCCTCGGCAGAAAGGGAGCAGCACATACTGTTGGTGAGGGGCGCCATGGTGTTGCCGCCAGGAGAAACGTCCTGGTTGAAGAGCGGCAGTGTCTCGTTGTTCCCGGACATGGTGGGAAGCGGAAAGAAGAACCGGGGGGGAGGGGGAGCTAAGGCGGCGCCGGGGGAGTGGAGGCTTTAAGGGAGAAGAAAGACGCAAGAGGCCGGGGGATTGGCTAGAGATGCAGATCTGGCAAAGGGCAGCTTGCAGGCAGCTTGCAGCTTGACTGACGCAGAGTGCAGGACTGGGAAGAGAGAGTGCAGAAAATCAGATGGAGGACTGGTCGGCCATTGGTGTTTTGGCCGCGGGCGGCTAAAGCAGTTACGTTACTGACTGGGCTCTGTACCCTGCTGTACACGGTATACCAGCTGCCCCAGTAGGTAAGGTAGGTAAAGTAGGTACCTTACTCACCTTACCTTGGTTACGGAGTACCTGGCTCGTCGTCGCAAGCTGCCCACCAGCCAGCCACAGACGATCCGCGCCACTAACATGCCCTGAAAACCCCGTCCCCATGGAAAGCACCATCCCAACAACATATCTATATCAATGTATGTACCTGTATTGCAACTTTGTATCTGTAGGTATATGTATAGCAAGGTAAGCTCTGCTTCAGGGGTTGTCTCCACCCACTGCTGCAAGCTGCGGATCACCATGGAGGGCCACGGGGCTTCGCGGGTATTTGCACGTGCATGAGCTGCCATGCTTTAACTACAGTAGGTACCTACATAGGTACCTAACGCTGAACATCTTTCAAGCTCTCTCGCCTACGCTATCTCATCGTGACGGATATGTGCTGTACAAGTCTGTCATCTCTTTGCTAGATCAAGATCCCCAACTGCCAAGAAGCGGGCGCACCTGCGCGAGGCTCAGACATTATCCAGTCTCAAACCGTCATACATACATAAGTAACATTATCCTCGAACGGGAGCCGAGGTTTTCCTACACCGACTTATCCCTGGATCTCCACCGGCCGGCCGGCCGACTCGCGTCTCTTTCGCCTTGCCACTCACTGACGAATTTCTGCAGATACAATGCCCAAGGATAAGGAACAGACGGGGAAAAAGTCGTTTCAGCATTCTTCACAATCACAACTACCGGCTGGTACCTATCAAAGTCCTTACGGTGGGCATACAGGTGGTACAATAGTAGCGTGTTGAGAAAGGCGCATGGCTAACGGGGCTTCGCTTCCCACTAGCACCGAGATTGGCCAACGCCGAAGGCCTGAGCGGATAAGGGCGCGGCTAATCGCCTAGGCTTGTCGGTCGGTGTTAGCCAGCCAGGGCCCTATATTGAAGGGAAATGAGTCAAGCCAGATGTAATATGTAATTCGAACGCCGTCATCTTCTCTCCATCTCGTCATCCCGCTCAGCCAATCCTTCTCACGATGGTTTTGTAGCACCAGGAGACAAGTGCCAGTCATCTTGCTCGCCCATTACACCTTCATATTATTGTGATACTGCAACTGCAATACACGCCTTACAGATGTATAAAGAACAAAGGGATCCCAATGAGCGCATGTGTGGATCTATGCAGACAACCAGATATCGCCGAGCAGTAACAGAAGAAAAGACAATGCCCGCCCAAAACGCCGAATGACGCCTAAACAGCCCGCCAAAACATATTCCATCAAGAGGCCTGACAACCCAAAAAAAGACAAAGCTCGAAAACACAGGCTTGGCTTCCTTCCTTCGTTACGGTGCATCTCTCGTTCCTCAGAGCATGGCGAAGCCCACAAACATGCTCCCCAACACAACAGGGAGGCCCCACGTACGGCCAACCTCGAGGGCCGCGCCCGCGCCGGTCTTATCAGACTTGGAGTTTTCGCCGCCGTCGAGGTCGTCGTAAATCTTGGTAGCATCGTCCGTCTCGCTGGCCGTCTCCTTGGCCGTCTTGGAGGCCGTCTTTGTCGCGTTGGCTCTCTTGGGGTTGGTGGCACCGCACGGGTTGTCCTCGCGGCACGCTGATGCGCACTTGTTGTCGCCCTTGCAGCCTTCGACGCACTGGTTGCCCCATTCCTGGCAGACAAAGTACGGGAGCGTCAGGGAGTACTCGGATACGTTGGGCTGCTTGCCATCGCCGCAAATGCAGCCATAGGTGAGGGTTTCCTGCCGATCGTCAGTAATTGCAGGGACCCCGTATTTGTCGGCTGCTGCCCGTGTGGGAAATACTGACCGCATCACACTCGTTGACCTTGGTGGAGCCATCGCCAGTCTGCTGGCAGATGAAAGGGCATGTCCTCTCCTCAGAGTCACACCAGTTCTCTGTCGTCTTGGTCAGCTGTCTACTTCGTTCAAAGTGCCTGCCAATCCAGCTGGGGTAGCTTACGCCTCGTAGACTTGGGAACGCTCTCTGGGTCGATGTAGTAGTCGGCCTGGACAAGGGTGGCGAGAGAAGCGGCAGCCATGGCCAAGGCAGTCAGTCGAAGGGTGACCATTATGATTGTCGTCGACGGTTATGCTGAAGCGTAGATAGATGGTCGGCGTCTGTGGACTGTGGACTGTGGACTGTGCTTGCGTAGTGCCAGGGCGTGGTGGATAGAACAAAAGAATATGCTATGCAGATGCAGATGCAAGATTCAACAACTCAAGAGGCAGCACCTCAGGGCCGGGTGCGACTAAATAAGAATGATAACGACAGACGAAATACGGAACTCGCGGAGCAGGGTGAGGGGAATAAGAGGAGAAAGGCAAGAGCAAGATGCCCAAGCACAAGAGTACAAAAGCTTGGGGAGATGAAGCAACACCGGCCACACCCCGGGAGTACAGAGTCAGGAGCCGCCATTCTACATACGTAGTACCTCCCCAAGCTCCCTCACCTCCTAGTCGGCCAGGTTGCTTGACCAGTAGCACTGCAGTCTTAGCATTGACGCTACTGTAAGTCCACCTGCAAGCGTGGCAGCCGCTGGGCAAGTACTCGCGAGACCTACAACAGAAATGAGTCGGTTTGGATGGCCCCGGCTGAGACCCACGGCTGGCGATATCACGAGCCGGGTCTGGGCGTCCAGAAAGCAATTTCAGGCCTAGCCCGTCCGGACAGCCGCCACTCGGCCAGGAATGCCCCTGAAGCAACCTGGGAAAATGGCCCGTGGGTTGCCATACTATGGGGCCAGTAATTCGAGAGGCTGAAGGTTAAAAGGGGAATTAATGAACAACCGGCCGTGAATGAGCAAGCCCGAGCATCAGTTTGCCGTTGGGTTTGCAATGGCCGGCTTCGGGTGTTGTGCTGTATCTAGACTACCTACCTAAGGTAGGTAAGCTAATCACTACCTATGCACTGTACATCCCGTAAAGTAATTTAGCTCCAGCATCATAAGTCAGGCTACTACCGGCGGGCAGCCTAAAGAGGTACGAACTGTAGCCAAGGCCATCTAGGGTCCATCTCCATGCATATCACTGTCCATCGCATCATGGCTAGCTTGCCTCGTAAGCTCTTGTGTAGGATGCAGTCGACACACACCATGTACGATACACTCCGGACTATGTATGTATGTAATCCCCAAGGTTGTGCGCACATGCCTGAGAGAGAGACAAGGCTTCACCCTTAGATCCGTCTCCATGGTAGGATGTCTGTTGTTTTTCTCGATTCTTCTGTCGGCGTCAGATCGCCTCTCCAACTACTATACTCTCCGCCCTGTACCTCACAATGTCTCACTCGCTGTGCTCAGCAACAGGCCAGACAGGTCTCACCCTGTTAGGATAAAGCCGGTATAGGCGCCTCCCCAGACGTGACACTACTACCTGGTAGGTATAGTAGGTAGGTAGGTTGGTAGGTACGAAGTATTCCATAACATATGCTCCATACCACGGGTACCGGAACGCGCCAACATCGTATCCACATCGCACGGCGCCATGGGCGGCGTTGTTCGCGCATACCTTATGGACTGCATACTATCCTACATAGTACGAGACCACCACCATATCTGCATCCTCAACCGCCAACGGTCGTCCAGGATTGACTTCCGACGGTCTGCCGAAGGAGTGGACACGGCGGGGAAGACAAGAAGCGTCCAATGGCGGAACCTTGGGTCGCAGTCTCCCCCGATGCGGGACTCTTGTCTTCTCGTATTTCATGCACATCCTCCGCAGACGGGTGAGCGAGTGAGCGGGTGAGCAGGTGAGGCGAAGCAGGCCAAGCAGGCTAAGCCCAAGCAATACCCCGACAGAGACGTGGCGATGGTATCAGGTCTTTGAGAGTCGAGACTCGTCCGACTCGGTGGCGATCCGCTGTTCCAAGAGCTTACGGATTTGGCAATGGCCACCTGGCGCGATGCTGTGCATCTATGTGTTGAGCCTCGACGTCTATGCACCAACTTGGCAGAGCCACATTGCTAGTGAGGGTGTGTCCTCAATTTGTTGAAAAGGTACTATCCGTAATCTTTACCATGTATGTATATACAATAGTAGTAGAGATGCTTGAAGGATTCGGTGACTGCCGACTGGGGTGACCACACCCACTCTTTGCGGAACTGAGGCTCCTTGACTCCACAGTTCAAGGTCCACCTGTCGGTCGAGATCCTTGCGTGACGCTTGACGGGCACGACGGGCTCTCCGCCACTTGGAGGTTGAGAGAACTTTGCTCCGGAAGAGCCATCAATATGCATCTGACAGTTGCAGATAAGGCAGTATACTGCCGGTTCAGAGAGGACAAGTCGTCAGGTGGCTTTCGGGATCCGGGACCGAACAATGCAGTTCTTGCGTCTTGAACAGATGAGTGAGTCTTGTCTCAGACGTCACAAGTACCACAACGGATAACCGAACATAGCAACTCTCTCCTTCCATACTCATTCCTAGTCAGACCCATACATAGTATCAACCTCACAGGGGAGGCATGCTGAGATGGGTGGTGAGATCCGTCAGGGCACGGCCATCGTAAACTGGTCGAGATGGCCAAACCTAGTCCTGGGCTACCCGCCTGCCCGCCTGCCCGCCTGCCGAGGTGGACGGACTCTCACGCCATCACAACTGATCAAAGCCAAAGGACAAAAAGTCCGAATGTCGATTCTTGATGGGGAATGGTTCCCAGCCATTGGCTCCACCAACTGATGTGTCTCCGTGTCATTATGCAGAATCCCGTGCCTCATCCGGGGAAGCGCGGTTAAGGAAGCCCACGAATCCGGCCCCGGTCAGTTCCATCAACGACTGCAGATGGAGATACATTCATGGTATAGTGCAGTACATACAACTGCCTATTCATTCCCCGCAGGTCGGTCACTCACTTGACAAATGCCAAAGCGTTGCGCGGGGCAATTAATGCCCTTCCAGTGAAACAGCTATCTAGCTCTTGACAATGGAGTATCATCAAATTCCAAGGGGACAGACGGCGGCTCTGGAATCGGATATCCCAGGACGGGCCCAGATTACTCGCTCTCCACGTCTCTTGGTCTGATCAATTCCTATCCGGTGCTTCAACGCACACGTGGCTCCGCTTCCGTCGAATTGGAACTGGGCCGACTGCTCGAAAAGTGGATGACGCCGTTGAGCGTTACTTTGTCGGCAAAGGCCCAACCTCGCCCTGGGCTGTCCCTGGCTTGCTCGCCTAGCCTTTCCTTGTTGTGTCGTTGTCTACAGATTACAGTACATAGTACTATGGTAGGCCGGAGCGCTACAGACTACCAGCCGATATAGCAGCCACAATACTTGGGCGGGTCGCGCTTCTTCTACTCTACTGCAACACCAAGAAAACCACATCCACGCCACCCCACTGCCAGCCATCATCATCAATCATCATCACTTTTCCCTGGTAACACCAACCCACACCCGGCGCAGGCGCCCAGCGCCGTACCCCCTTGTATCTCACGCCTTTGAGTCAACGGCCCAGAACTTTGAACGTAGCATCGATCCCGCACTCTTCGCCCCCATCCATTCCATCGGTCCGAGACCCCAGGTCCCTTCATGATCTGAGAACCCTGGGAAAGCCCACCGACGTCGCCAGCCCCGAGTCTAAGAAACAGACCGAGGCCTTCCGCCCCCGTGACCCACTCCTGTCAGCTTCCGCCTCGTTCGTTCTTTGTGCCCGCTGCTCGGAGCTCACCGGCCCCCTTCTCCACCGACGGACCAGCCGTCGCGATATCCTGCATCCACATGAATCTTCAACCTTCGCATGGCTGAATGGCGCCTGTGGAAGACCAAGGCCATGCCAATGGCAGCCTGAGCGGAGGCCCAGCGCTTGAAGATCCTTCAGAAACGACCGACCTGTTCGCGACACCACGATCCTCCCTGAGCGACGACGCCCAGCCTACCAACCTCCGCGACTACAATGCCGATGGCTACGATCAGGGCAACGGCGCGCGACTCGAGCCCGTAACCTCGCCTCCCTACTGGCAAAATGCCCCGAGCCACCGGCGCACCGTATCCAATATATCGACCGAGTCCGTCTTGCCCCCCGGTGCCATTACGCTTCGGGACAACGAAAGCAACGAACACGAAGATCGCAATAACGCCTGCTGGGCAAAGAGCGTCGAAATCACCGATTGCACCACCGTGAATGGAAGTGCAACCAACATTGGTGCATTCGTCGTCTGGACGATTCGTGTTGAGACCCTTACTGTAAGCAAATGTTTTGGCGAAGAAGCATCTGCTGCAGCCAGCTAACCAAATATATGCGCGGGCAGGGAAGCTACATCAACATTCGAAAGCGATACTCGGAGTTTGACGAGTTTCGAAACCGCCTCATCCTGACTTTTCCCAACTTCGAGGCTGCGGTGCCCGCGTTGCCACCCAAAAGTGTCATATCCAAATTTCGTGTCAAATTCCTCGAGAAACGACGAGCTGGGCTTCAGTATTTTCTCAAGTACGTCTGCTTCCACAGTGGTGTAGTCAGAACGGCCAAGTGGATGGGTCTTGCTGACCATGGGAAATAGCTGCATACTCTTGAATCCTGAGTTCTCTGGATCACCAGTGCTCAAAGAGTTCCTTTTTGAATAGTACTTCTGATGGCGCGATGCTTTTCGGCTTGGCTTGACGGTAGCTTCGCTTCCTTGACATTACGGAGTATAGCAACTCCTAGCCCAAGCCTTCTTTCGTGTCGATGGGGGTAGCTCAGGCGATACTACACAGTCGATTGCGCGGCAAATCATGTTTTCAGCTTCTTCCTTCACAGCAGAGCTGCCCACATTATCACGGACAGGAATAGATGAGATAATGAATAATGTCTTGGACGACCCTGACCCTGACCCTGCCGCTTCCAAGGTCTGCGCGTCTTACACTCACGGTCAGAATGGAGATGGCACCTGAAACTGCCTCAAAATCACATCGGGTTCGCTATTGTGCATCATACAAAGAGACAATCCGTGGGGGAGTACCCGATTCCAAGGCTTCATATGAGAAATAGACCGACATAGCTTCGAATGTGCTTCTCTTCTGTGAATAGTCTTCCGTCTGTCTGGCGGCAAAAGCGCGCTGGTGCCGGCTATCTTGGATCGTTTCCCAGTTCTCTCGCCCTTGCTGCGTACCCATGACGCACGTTGCTGGGGAGCTTCCGGTTTTGGTGGCGGCGCCCGTAGGTAGCGGCAACCCTGCCGAATCGGCTACCCGCCATTGGGAGCTACGCCAACTCCAACCCGTTCAACCTCAACAGCCGCTACACATCCAATGTCGCTTTTCAATTTCTCCCAACCTCCAGCCCTATATGGACTCTCTGGTGCCACCCTCGCCAGACAGTTTTCACCGCATCTCTCTCGTGCAGATGGAGCGCGAGGATGAGCAGAAGCGCAGGCCGCACGAGCAACAAGCATGCGACGACAACAACGATACGGACGTCGAGCGCGATCAGGCGGCGCGCATGATACAAAAGACGTTTCGTGGGTATCGCACGAGAAGAGAGATGCAGGGCCTCGGCCTGGATCCAAGCACGCGCTGGGTTGCGGCTATCCGAGAGGCACGCTTCCGCGAGACGACTCGGCCGCGGCCAAAGCCCTCTGGCAATGGAGACGGTGGCGCCAGGCCTGATGGATCAGAAGGGACTAAACCACCACAACCATCTGCAGCAAAGGAGAAGTGGAAAAAGGCAAGCATGGTGGCACGGCGCGCAGGCAACGACGACCAGCCTTCCGACTCATCACCGTCGCTATCCAACGAGAACCTGTCACCAACAGAGCGAGCGGCGGCCGAGGCGAGACGCGAGCAGTCAATCAGGGAGCGCAAGAATGCCGCACGCATGATGGGTCTGCCATACTTCCTCGAAATGGTAGATCACAAGCACCGATACGGCAGCAGTCTGCGCAAATACCACGAGGAGTGGAAGCGCAGCGACACAAATGAGAACTTCTTCTACTGGCTTGACCACGGTGAAGGGCGAAAGGTCGAGCTCGAGGCGTGTCCGCGCGATCGCCTTGAGCGCGAGCAGGTGCGATATCTGTCCCGGGAGGAGCGCATGTACTATCTGGTCGAGGTGGATGCCGATGGCCGCCTGTGTTGGGCCAAGAACGGCGAGCGCATCAACACCACGGAAAACTACAAGGATAGTGTTTACGGCGTGGTACCTCTTGACGATCCAACACCGGCATTCGATCCCATGGCGGTGCTGGCACCGGCGCCGGGGTCGGAGCCAGAGCCCGAGTCGAGGGCCAGACCACTCAGCGCCGAGGTAGACTCGCCGCACTCGAAAACCAGCGCTCAACAGAGGGGTGGCAACAACAGTTGTACGAGCGTATCTGCTGATATTCGTCGAGAGGGAGGTGGAGCGGCTAAGTCAACGACACCTGTCATTGACCATAGCTCTTGTAGCAAGGCGACAAATGCTTGTGCACCTACAGATCTAAACAAACTTGATACGTCGGGAACGAAACCGGAGAATAGTAAAAAGAAGAAGAAGAAGAAGAAGTGGATATTTGTCGCCGACACATCCTTCCAGTTATATGTCGGTATCAAGAACTCGGGTGCCTTCCAGCACTCTTCCTTTCTCCAAGGTGGCCGGATCTCGTCGGCGGGCAAGATCAAGATCAAAGAAGGTCGGCTGTCCTCGTTGTCGCCGTTAAGCGGTCATTACCGGCCGTCGGCGTCCAACTTTCGGACCTTTGTACGAAGTTTGCGAGAGGCAGGTGTGGACACAAGCCATGTCTCCATCAGCAAAGCGTATACGGTACTCATCGGCTTGGAAACGTACCTCGCAATACGGCGCAAGGGGCGGGAGGCGGTTGGGTTACTGGTGCTGGGGCGCGATCGTCTCCTGGCTCCAGACGAGGTGGCGCGACGGGAGGAAGAAGCTAAAGACAAGAGTAAGAGTGCGGAGAGGGAGCGACAGGTGCTGGCGCAGCAAAGAGCCGAGGCCCTGCGAGCGCGTGAGGAGGCTGGCGTTGTTGGGAGGATGAGGCAAAGGCTAGGATTCGGGGCGCCAAAGGGTTCGGCGGCAGAGAAAGAGCCTCGATGAACCAGGAAAGAAGTCGAGTCCTGCTTTTTCTTTGGGGTTTGCTAAGTTGCGGGACAGGTTTGGTATTGTTCAGGCTCATACGGCTCCAGTGTGTGGTGGTATAGGATGTTACAGTACTGAGCGACCAGAAGGGATAGCATCATGTTATAGCTAGGATACCCCCCTCGCGAGCTCAATCAAACGAGGCTCACGCCTTTTAAGCGTATTTGGTTCCCTGGATGTCACCGTCGAAAGTCGTATCTGTCTTGAAGTGCGCTGGCCTCGTGAATGGTGATGTTGATTCCTGAACATGGTTGACATAGCCAACTGGCTACCCTGCATCAGACGGGTCAAGGGTTCAACACCGGGCTTCAGTCAGCCCCGGGGTACGTGGAGGCTATGTCAATTAGTTTCTTCCATCTGATACTGTATTTTCACCGTGTAACTTGCGTTTCTGGGGTTCTAAAACAATTTGTGCGGTTCCTATTGTGAAGCGTTTCTTCAATCACGACAGCTGCATGAACGCTACAAGGTACGAGGATATCGGTATTTACCTCAGGTCACCTCGAGTGATGCGGGTTTGCATTCCATAAAAACATCATCTCCAGGAAGAATTGGAGTGATATCATGTCATCCTGATAGACTGGAGAATCAACCTGGTGCCGAACTGCCAGTACACTTCCGTCATCAAGGGAAATCATGGTAGAGTGGGCCTGAGCAACTTGTGGCAAAAGGGGTCATCTGATCGCTAGGAATGCTCGATGCTTGACAGGCTGTGCCAAGTTTGCACTGAGGTCATCAAAACCATGGCCCAAGAACACTGGAAGGCGCCCGGGCGGCCTCGGGGAGCACGCACGCTATCGTAGTCCCCTGGAGCCCTGCCTACAGGACGTGACCTCGCCTGAGGTGGGCGACCCAGGGCATGCCACATCCCCTAGAGAGCGCTGGAAGCTAGATATTCAGCGGTAAAGTACTGTAGGTAGCTGCGACCGATTCCAGCACCAGTCAGTCAGTGGTGACGCCAACGCCAAACGCCAAACGCCAACGCCAGAGCGGGCTGCCTCTGGGACGTCAGGGCGCTCGTTGCACGAAACCACATCGAAAAACAACACCCGAGAGACCAGATCAGGAGCTGCCATCACGACGACGAGAAGAAGCACCCAGAACCATGCCAGACTCTCGCACGTCTGTCAATGGCCTCCGTCACCCGCTCCACACGGCGCGCTGAGGGCCTTCACTCGCACCACGCCAACGTCCACCTGACGCCGATGCCGACGCCGACGACTGTGACTGCGACTGCGACTGCGACTGTGAATGCGAATGCGACCGCGCCCGCGCCCGCCGCCGCCCTCCATGCTGGCCGCGGACGAAACAACAAGAGACCGCTCGATGGCGGCAGCGACGGTGCCCTCGATGCCTTCAAGCCAAAGAAGACCCGGATCTCGGTCGAAATCTTCGCCAAAGGCTCCCCCGTTGCCTCCGGCAGCGTCAAGCCGCCACTGCCCTCGCGCCACGGCCCTTCGCCCGCCACCACTGCCACTGCTCCAGCTTCAGCACCATTGCCGGCACCAGCGTCAGCAGCGGCCACCGCGTCCAGTCCAAATGGCGACGCGGCGAACCTCACGAAACACCAGGCCAAGGTCATTAATGGCATCAAGCACGAGCTCAATCGACTGCAACCCGAGGCCACAAATCCCCGCGAGCAGGGTCGCAAACTCCGCTCCCAGGAAGCCACCCGCTTCAAGAGCGATCTGTCAGCCTATTTCCCCGACTACGACGTGGTCATAGGGAATGACCCCAAAGAGCAATGTAAGTCGTCTTGGACGTTAAAAAAAAATTCCCATCGCTCTTCAAGATATTGTCCATGGCATCCAGCAATTTCTGATCATCTTTAGACACTCTCAATGTCGAGACGCCGATTGTTGTTGTCGACTCCTCAGACACCCGACGCGCTGGACCAAGCGCTCAGCGCGCAGTACAACGACCCCACCAAAATCAAACCCACACCTCCTCTCCTCAGGGTAATGAGTATGGGGTGCGTGGATACGGCGATGCCCTATATATCGACGTCTTTGACGCCCAACGAATCGACTTTAGCTTCTTAGAGGCGCAGTACAAGAATAAGACTCTTGAGGACCCCTTACCTGATAAGCTATTCCAACCCGTACACAAGCGGGCTGAACGTCTTGAGCGCTCAATACGAAACACCGAAAAGGGGCGAGCCCAGCATGAAAGGGACCAGATCGTCCGCCTGCTTGAGGGCCTTCAAGGCCATGACTGGCTCAGGGTCATGGGTGTGAGCGGTGTCACAGAGACGAGAAAAAAGACATTCGAGCCCGCCCGCGACCATTTCATCAAAGGCTGCCAAGCCATCCTCGCCAAATTCCGGAACTGGATTTTGGAGGAGAGAAGACGGAAGTTGGAAAAAGAAAAGGCCATGGCGGAACGCGCCGAGAAGGAGGAGGGGGAGGAAGAAGAAGAGGAGGAGCAAGCGGACGAGTCATCGCAAGTGGACGAGGAGCTCGAGGATGACGAAGCCTCCAACGACGAAAGCAGCGACTCAGCCTCGCCAGCAAAACAGCTCCACGAGGAGGCTCTTGCAAGATCAACAGCGGCCTCGAAAGGATCCAAGCGCCGGCGACCAACCCCACAGTCCTCGGCACCCAAGTCGGCCAAGGTTACGAGACCCGCCAAGGCCGCCAAACCTCTCAAGGCTCCCAAGCCCCCGGAACCGCCCAAGATATTCAGGTCATTTTTCAGTAAGCAGTATGAGCGCGAAGGAGCCTTGGGTAGGCATCGCAGGGCAGGAAGAAAGGTGCTGGCGTGGGGCCACCCTATCCCTGAGATTCCCGAACAGGACTTTGATCTTCCACTGGAGTATCGCGATGACGATACTCTCAAATCCCGAGCGCGGAAAAAGCGGCGGGATAAGCGGGAGGGTAAACACTGAGAACATAGTATGCGTCTCTCACCAATTATAGCACATCTGGGGCGGACGAAAGGACGGAAATGGGATGGTCATAAGGTTACGGCGTTATATGGGAGGTTGGGAGGATTCTAAACATCATTTCAGCAGAAGAGAACTGACTGTATTGGGTGGTGCGTATCTGTACAACAAACGCTGTAATATCAGGTCAAGGCCGGCGATGCAAAGATGCAAATTTCAACGCTGCCAGCCTAGTTTTGATCAGTCAAGCGGTCAACCGTGTACTGTCAAGCAAGAATCGTGAGACAGTGCCCCTATGACGCCAATGAGGCAGCCAGTGATGGGCTTTATAAGGTTAGGACGCTCCAGGCACGACGGCGCTACAGAGGTGAAAGGCAGTTGAGCCTCACGTGGTCCGTGCGTCAGAGCTCGCTCTCAACGCGCCTCACTCGCGAGCTCTCTTTCCATCCACCGCCAGCCTCACAGGTGCGCACTCTGTTTAATCGCACGCCACACGGAGCTCAACAACGCTTCGCCTTGGGCTCAGCGCTTGCGCGTCATCTCAGTCGCTACTTTCCGTTCCTTTACGTGCTTTCACTCGTCCTTGCGCCGCCGTGTTGCCTGATTTCTCTCTGCCTCTTGGCTGCCGATTGGCACAGTTGTTGTCGCCCAACTTCAACCGATAAAACAGGCAGACTTTTCGACCCGTTCACATAAGTGGATGACCAGACACCTTAGGATTACAGTTTCAGCTGTGGCTGCTACTACCTTTGCGACGGCAGTTTCATACTCGTAACCCGAAATCTCGACGGAGCGAAACGAACATTTCACCCTCGATACTCGTGTAGCCGAACATCCGGCACTCATCGATGCGGCGTCCATAAAAACTGAGATTGCGGGGGCCGTTTGGTCTTTCATTACGTCCCGAACAACATACCTAGTCACCGAGGCCGATCGGCGACGAGTCACTATCATCATGGAGGAGACCGAGGCGCAAGAGAAGCACTCGCTTTGGGACGTCGACGACCTGCCTCCCCCCGAGGACCCCCCGGTTCTCGAATACTTTGTCATCAAGCAGGAGGTAAACATTGAGGTCAACTTTCGCTTCAAGCGCATAGAGGGCACCACCGACGTCGTCATCGCCACTTTCAATGACCGAATCGAAGAGTTTGCGCTTGACGCGGCCGACTGCGAGATCGATACCGACAACGTCTACGTCACCGAGTTGCGCGAAGTTCACGGCGAAATTGTCGAAGGCCAGAAGCGCAAGACCACTGCCACCTACAGCGACCCTTACGACAAGCTCTCGCATCCTCCCAACTGGAACTGGAGGGCCGAGCATCACGATCTGCGCCGCATTCATGCTCGATCTGTATTCCACAATCGAAAGGCTGACGTCCCCGCCGAGAGTAGGGAATTCGAGGGCTGTACGCCGGTCTATGGGTCGCTCAAGGTTAATCTGCGTGGAAAGGCCGATCAGGACCGTCCGCGACTTATCATTCGCAAGTCTATGACCGGTCTCGATCCTCATGAAAGAACGCATAAGCAGTACAAAATCACCATTCCCTTCACCAACACCAACCCGAGAGATGGCGTGCAGTTTGTGGGCGTAGATCCGTTGGATAACCGGTTCACCCACATGTACACGCGACACTCTATCCAGCCTGGCACTGCTGCTTGCATCTTCCCCTGCATCGACGATCATGGCTCTCGCTGTGACTGGAAGATCTCCGTCAAATATCCTCGCACACTAGGCGATGCACTCCAACAAGCACTTGCCACTCAGCAGAATGGCGGTGGTGCAGACAGAATGCAGGTGGACGGGCATGAGCGTGTACTCAACCTTGCCGAAGAAGACAAACTCAGAGAAATGTCCGTGGTCTGTTCGGGATTCCTGATGGAGGAGACCGTTGACCCAGAGGATGACCACAAAAAGATCATGACCTTCGAACCCGAGAAAAAGGTCTCTGTCCAAAAGCTGGGGTTCGCCGTGGGACCTTTTGAGCACGTTGACCTCTCATCTGAATTTCGAACAGAAGAAGATGAGGTCAAGTTGGGCATGAACGCGCTCAAAGTTCATGCCTACTGCCTACCACATCGCGTTGATTGGGTCCGCAATACAGCTGCTGCGTTAACGATGGCTGCCGACTTCTTCACCTATACCTTTGCGAGGTACCCGTTTGGGAACTTCAAGCTTTGCTTCCTGGACGATCTGGTACAAGACACCGTACCACTCTACTCCATGGCCTTTGCTAGCAACCGCTTGCTTTTCCCAGAGGAGGTTATTGATACGGAAATCGAGGTAACCCGAAAGCTCATCTACACTCTTGCAAGCCAATGGATCGGAATCAACATGATCCCCAATACTCGTAATGACTTGTGGCTTACAATCGGAATTGCGCATTATATGACGGATCTCTTTATGAAACGACTATGTGGCAATAACGAGTATCGGTTCCGGATGAAGATGATGGCAGACAAACTTGTCGATGTCGACGTTGACCGGCCAAATCTCTTTGATTTGGGACAGTCTCTACACCTAGGGGAGTTTGAGATGGACTTCATGATACTCAAGGCCCCCGTTGTCTTTTTCATCCTGGACAAGCGGTTGATCAAGGCCTCGGGTGGTCACGGACTGACCAGAATTCTTCAGAAGCTTCTGACAAAGGTCCAGATTGAAAGCTCCGACAAGTCGACCATCCTAGAAACCGAAAAGTTTCGGGTCACCTGTGAAAAGGGATCCCGTTACCGTTTAGAGACCTTCTGGAATCAATGGGTGTATGGTTCTGGAGCCCCGCGTTTCGATGTCAAGGCCAAGTTCAACAAGAAGAGGCTGTGTGTGGAATTGACCCTGAATCAAATCCAGATGCAGACCGTGAAGAAGCCGCCACTGGAGAAGCATGACTTTCTTCGAGTCATCAAGGAGCGCCGAGCGGGTGTCAGCCCGGGCGAGGTGCAGCCATTATTCACGGGTCCCATGACTGTTCGGATTCACGAAGCTGATGGCACACCTTATGAGCATATTCTCGAAATTCGCGAAGATGCGACTCGGTCGACCAAGTTTGAGATTCCATACAACACCAAGTACAAGCGGCTCAAGAGGACCCGGAGAATGAAGGAGAAGCAAAATATCGGAGCAAACATTGACGCGGAAAACCTTGACGATACGCTACTCTACTGTCTCGGTGACGTTCTCCAAACTCCAGATGAGCAGAAAGATTGGGAGCTCATCGACTGGGACCCTGATACCGAGAGAAAAATGGATCAGGAGTCATACGAATGGATTCGCGTGGATGCCGATTTTGAGTGGGCTTGCGATATGAAGCGGTCCCTCGAGCCGTACATGTACGTGTCCCAGCTTCAGCAGGACAGGGATGTTGTGGCACAGCAGGATGCTATGCTGTATCTTACTCATGGACCTCTTCATCCCATTGCCTCTGGGTTCCTCATTCGAACTCTTGTCGACAAGCGGTACTTCCACGGTATCCGTACCATGGCCGCCGAGGCTCTCCCACGGCAATCCAATATCAAGGACATCCCGATGCTTGGCCTGCGGCAGCTGATGAAGGCTTTCCGCGAGATGTTTTGCCACAAGGGCACCAACCAGCCGAAACCCAACGACTTCTCCGACAAGAAGCAGTACAATATTCAATGCGCCATTATCAAGGCCATAGCCCAGGTCCGAGATGCGAATACTTACAAGTGCCCACTCGAGGCGCGCCAATTCATCTTGGATCAGCTGTTGTTCAATAACAACGAGAACAATCCCTATTCCGACCACTTCTACATCGCCATGCTTGTTGAAGCTCTGGCTACCGCTATGATTCCCTCCAAGCAGGATGATTGGTATGCTCGCCAGAACAAGGTTCCGAACGACGATGAAAAGCAATTCCTTGAGAAAGCCATGGAGCAAATCGAGCGAGTGTTGCGTCGGGACGAGTGGACGAACTCTTACCAGAATATCTGGACCGTTGCGGGCTTGGAAGCAAAGCAACGGTTGATGAAGGCAGATGTTATCCCGAAGAGCTTCCTCGACTTTGGCCAATATTTACTGGATGGAACAAGGGATCTTATCCGCATCAAGGCATTCGAATCTCTGGTTGAGCTTGGAGCCATGATGGACCCCACAATGTTCTCTTTCCTGATCTATTCGCTCACGACGGATCGGTCACCCTTTGTCCGCACCAGGCTGATTGCAGCCACGGCCTCGGGACTCGCTACTATAGCATTTGGAGAACACACAAAGGCCGTTAAGAATGAGCCACCTCCAGATGAAGCCGACGCGCTCCTGCTCGTCCAGGACAGCGCCCAGGAGATTGAGGCGCGCAAAGAAATGTTTGCGAGGAAGGAGAACTTGGATGCGGCTCTCAAAGCGCTCAGAAAGGAGATGGAGGAAACGTACGGAGGAGATGAGCGTCACTATAGCACGGCAATGCGCAAGGCCTTGAATCATCCTCACCTGGGTCGTGATCAGCTGGAAAGCATGCTTGATCTAGCTGCAATGATGTTTGAGGAAGCCAACAGCTGGGTCGTTACTCTAAGCCTTCCCAAGGCTTGGAAGGCTGAGCGACCAGCCCAACAGCTCGCCAACCGGGTAAGCATTGCCAAAGCAATGAGGAATATGCGGTCGATCGATGCTAATTTTCATGTCTACAGTTAATGCTCTCTTTCAAGTCCTATCATAGGACAGCGCCAAAGAAGCCAATCGAGCAGCCAGCCCCAGTCCCGATACCAACTCCAGCCCCGCCAGCACCGATTGCCGAGCCTATTCGACCTAGCCCAGTCCCGAGGACCTCCTCGATCAAAATCAACACTAATAAAGCTGCCACTCCACAGCGACCGGCCCCTGCCATTCCCACTCCAAGGCCTGCCGATACCATTGTGGCATCAACACCTGCGCCGCCTCCGGCCAGCGTTCCGCTGGTAACGAAACCCCTCAAGCCTCATGATCACTCATCGATATCGTCCATCAAACGACCGCGACCAGAAAAGGGCGAAGGTCCTCCGGCTCCGAAGCGACCGAAAGTGGAGAAAACAGCTAGCACAGACGTGGGTGGCGAGCGCAAGAAACGTCGCATTGTAACCCTTAAGACTAGGTTTCCTAATCGTCTAGCCATGATTCTTGGAAAACCTCCTGCATCAGGCGCTCCATCAAGGAGCTTCACCCCCTCAACCACACCTAAGGCGTCACCATCGGACATCAAAGATACAATCACAGCCAAGCCCACGCGGAAGCCGCTTCCTACCGGAGAAGCAGTTAGAAAGCCGCTACCCGGGGGACCGTCAGGGTCCTCTCATCCGCCCGCCCCCAAGGCCGCACCTCCAGTGCAGCGCAGTGCAAGCAACACCCCCAAACCAAAGTCTAGCAGCCCAGCGGCCGTGGTAGCAAATCCAGCAAGAGCGCCCACTCCGTCCAGCGCTACTCCGTCCGCAAGACCAAAGATCAAGATCATCCGCCGCCCTCCTCCTCCACCAGCCCCTTAGGGACGATGAAGAAGTTGTCGGGATAATTGAGGAGGTGTTTTTGAAGGAAATGAGCATGACTTATCACTTTGGGCACAAGACGAGCGGCAAAGGGGTGTTGGGACGAAGTCCGCCACGAATGTCACGGAGGGAACGCTTTTGTTTGATAGTTGAGGATACATATACATGGCGTCAGGTGTGGTTCTCTGGGCGAGGTTGGAAAATATAATTAAATAGGAGGTCTAATACCCCACGATAGGGCGAGAGAGGGCATGGCGTATGTGAAGCCTTCCAATCATGGCCATGGCTGTACAGGTTCCAAGCAATGCATATGAGATACCTTGAGCGTTCAACATTCAGGTCCCTGGGGTGGAGAAGCAAGATGAGAATTTGCAGTGAGATTTAAAAACTGGTCAGAATGCTATGGGTGTTTACACTTTACGTTCCAACGTAGTCTATTTATCGGCCAAGGTGACGATGGAGGTTAACTAGGTGCACTGACATCAATGCCGAAGCTTCACCGACGTCGGCGAGGGCGGCTGAGCGCGTAGGACCGGAGATGCGATAGGCGAAATGCTTATCAGCACGTGATACGGAATCATCCGTCTCCAATTGTCGGCCAGTGAGATCTTGGTGTTTCCCAGCCAAGATCTCGTCACCCGAGCCTGGAGGAGCTCTTTGGCAACCTTGCACCCCGAAACTCGACTTTGCCAGATTGGCGCCTCTGTAATCGGGACGACGCACTGCTACATTGATCTAGATACCATCTAGAAAACTATCTGCCGCCTGGCTCCATGAAGAGCCCTACTGGCGCTGGTGTTTCTGTTTGGTGTAAGTCCTTTTCTTCCCCGTTGCTTGTCGCGACAGCCCTCTCCTTCCCCCCCCTACAACCTTCGCCGCCTACCACCTCATTCTCGGAATGGGTTGAGCTGGCCTGCTTGCGCATACATCTATAGCCTGGAAATATTGTGGCGAGCATCACGCACTGGCCCTTTCGCTCTCGATTGCGTCAGGCTTCGCGCCGTCGCCCCCTCCAATTGAGCACCTGTCCTAACGCATCATCGCCAGACCATCATGAATAGCCAGAACCTTCACGGTGTCGGCGGCGCTCCAGGATACGATCGAGATCGAGAACTTGACGAGCGACACAGTGCCATCCAGCAGCACGAAGGGATGGCCCGGCGGGACCAGGACACTCTGCGCGAACGCGAGCGAGACCGAGACTCCGGCGACCGGTACCAATCGACGCCTCACCACAGCAGCGCAGGCTCCATCCCGATTCATCAGCCCGTCGCCGCGCGTATCCCCGGCGCGATACACAGCCCCGGCGGCCTGCTTGCGAACCACAACGGCAGCGCCCCTCCCATGCCCCTCGGCGCGTCCTCAAGCGGTGGCGGCCCTCTGGCCAGCTTCGGCGGCCCGCTGCCGAACGAGCACGGCCGACAGATGCAGCACGGCGCGCAGGGCAACGCGAATTCCCAGCACCAAATGTTCGCGGCGATGCCACACTCCACTGCTCCGCCAAGCTCCTCGCAGGCGGCTACGAGCGGTGCTGCTGCTGTCTTTGGCGGTCCCCTACAGCCGCAACCGCAGCAGCCGCCGCAGCAGCAACAACAAGCGTCGGAAGGCCAGCGAGGGGCTCAACAAGGTACGCCCTTTCCGGGTGCGCAAGCAGGGGGCCCTCCGATTCCAGGTGGAATTACCCAGGGACAACAACCTATCCTCAACGTGAGTGGAAATGTTTCTTGCCCGATCACTACAATATGCTCCTTCGAGGTGGCAGGTGTTGGCCCAGCTCAGTTGGTCAAGTCTGTATATCTTGACTGGACTGGACGTGCCTGTGTCATGTGGAAACAGAGCCATTACACTGCCGGTGTACAATGATTCACTCTTAGCATGGCTTTCCACATCGCTCCACTCACCTGTCATTCCCTATTACTGCAAAATTTTGGCTGGAAATCAGCACCAGGCCTTGGGCTGCCACAACCCTATTCATAGTATTTCTTACCCTTGCCTTCATCCTGCCTTCCAACCTGTTCGTATGGCAAGTGCCATACTTCTTGAAAAAGCCATCTAGCAGTGTTGTTTTATATCTCGATGAGCGTGGAGGACCTGGTTGAACTCCTCCGCCATGGCGGAGAAGCTGCCAACATGTACTGTGGCGAAAGCACTGAGCTCGGGTGTTTTTACCACTCCTTCGGCGTATTCTACCTCGCGAGTCATGACAGATCAGCCGCTTACTTGTGTTATTATAGGATGCCCTTACCTACCTGGACCAGGTCAAGGTCCAGTTTCACGACCAGCCTGACGTTTACAACCGGTTTCTCGATATAATGAAAGATTTCAAAAGTCAAGCGTAGGTCTGCCCCTAATATGACGACTGGTTCACCATGTTGACAATCACAGCATCGACACACCTGGCGTCATCAATCGCGTATCCGAGCTCTTTGCAGGCCACCCAAATCTGATTCAGGGGTTTAACACATTTTTACCCCCTGGCTATAGGATTGAATGCGGCGCCGGCAACGATCCCAACACCATTCGAGTGACTACCCCCATGGGAACAACGGTGCAGTCCATAACTGGCCGCGGAAACCAGCCCGATGGCCACGGCCCTACAGTTGGAGGCCAGCCTTTGTTTCCAGAGCGTGGTGGCCAGTGGCAACAACGACCCCAGCACAGCATCGAAAGCCCCGAGGTCACGTACAGTACACCGGTACAAAATGGCGCGAGCCTCTTTGTCCAGGCTGCGGCTCAAAATGCGGCGAGCTTTGAGGGGCAAGCTTCGCAGCAAAGAGGCCGGTTGGCGCAGGCCAGTGCTGGCCCTGGTGATGCACCCAACGCACGAAGTGCCATTACCCCTACACCTTCGGGCCAGGCTGTGAACGGGAATGCCGCGAATCAGGCCAACATGGAGCGTCGTGGCCCTGTCGAGTTTAACCACGCCATCAGCTATGTTAACAAAATTAAGGTGCGCATAAACATGACCACAATCGAACCAAGGAAAAGAGACTTCACTGACACAGCGGCGTTAGAACCGCTTTCAGGACAAGCCCGAGATCTACAAGCAATTTCTCGAAATTCTTCAGACATATCAGCGAGAACAGAAGCCTATCCAGGACGTGTACGCCCAAGTTACGACTCTGTTCAACTCCGCGCCCGACCTTCTGGAAGACTTTAAGCAGTTCCTGCCAGAGTCAGCTGGCCAGGCCAAGGCGACCCCTGGCCGCATGGACGATGGCACCCCTACCGGGTCGAGCCACACGCCGCAACCTGGCATGAGAGATGGACAGAAGATGCCGCCCCTAGGCAGCTTTGCACCTCCTGCAAGCGCAAGCAAAGATACCAAGAAGAGGCCACGACCTGACAAGCAAGCTGCCAACGCCGCCGGGACGTTACTAGCTGAGGCGGCGGCATCAAGCAGGCTTCCTCCCGCCAATGTCAACGGCAACAAGAGACCCAAGCTCAACCACGGTCGAATCTCGGCGGAGAACGCGGCAGTTGAGCCCACACTTACTCCAGTAATGCCAGAAACTTACCCTCGGTCGTCTACGACTTCCAATCAGGACGAGATAGCCTTCTTCGAGCGAGTGAAGAAATTCCTCGGTAACAGGTCTTCCATGAACGAGTTCTTGAAACTCTGCAACCTATTCAGCCAGAACATTATTGACCGAAACACCTTGTTCCACAAGGGGGCGCTCTTTATCGGGGCCAACCCAGATTTGATGAACTTTTGGAAAACATTTGTTGGTGTCGATACCCAAGATGTGGTTATCAACAACCGCCCAGCACCTCCGGTCGAGAAGGTGTCGCTAAGCAACTGCCGTGGCTATGGTCCTAGCTACAGGCTTCTTCCCAAACGGGTATGTTGAATCTTGATTCTCTGAAATCATGAGCAAATGTAATGGAATCGCTAACGTTGGCTGCAATAGGAACGCCTTAAGCCATGTAGTGGGCGCGACGAGCTATGCAACTCCGTTCTTAATGACGAGTGGGCTTCGCATCCTACTTGGGCGTCCGAGGACTCAGGATTTGTGGCTCACCGCAAGAACCAATTCGAGGAGGGTCTGCATCGGATTGAAGAAGAGCGGCATGACTATGACTTCAACATCGAAGCAAACCTCAAGTGCATCCAGCTGCTTGAGCCGATAGCACAGCAGATGTTGGCCATGTCCCCCGCTGAGAGGGAAACATTCCACATGCCAGGTGCGCTTGCGGGTCAGAGCACGTCCATCTTCAAGCGAATCTGCAAGAAGATTTATGGCGAGAGGGGCATTGATGTTGTGAATGACATGTATGCTCATCCCTTTGATGTTGTGCCTGTCTTACTGGCTCGTATGAAACAGAAGGATGAGGAGTGGCGATTCTCTCAGGTATGTCAACATTGAAAACCGGAACTGAGGAAAATGATAACACTAACTGTCCATAGCGTGAATGGGAGAAGGTATGGCATGCCCAGACCGACAACATGCACCTGAAGAGTCTTGACCATATGGGAATTCTTGTCAAGCAGAACGACAAGAGACACCTTACGGCTAAGCACTTGGTTGATGTCATAAAGACCAAGCATGAAGAACAGCGTCGTGAGCGAGCTCTCAAGGGCAAAGCGCCTCGTCACCAATTTGTCTGGGACTTTAACGACAAGGACACTGTCATTGACCTCCTTCGACTGATGATGCTGTACAGCATGCATAATGGCCAGCACAGCAGTCAGGAAAAGGATCGCATCCTTGAATTCTTTGAGACGTTTGTCCCTGCCTTTTTTGACATCCCCGAGGAGAAGTACCAAGACAGGTTGCCTAAGGTGCAGCCGGACTCGGGCGAGGAGGAGATTGAGGAGCACACACCTACCGAGCTGACAAACGGCCGGAGTCGTCGCAACGGCAAGAAAGGAGATCTTCTTAGGGGGGTTCTCGATCCTGGCCGTAACAGCAGTAAGCCGCGAGGTCAAAAGGAGGACAGCGCTGCGTCTGGCAGCAAAGAGACGACGCCTGATGTCACGTCCGCAAATGAAGAGGATATGCCAGATGCTACCGAAGACTCGACGGTTCCTGATGTCTCCAACGAGCGATGGATGCCAAGCATTCCCAAACCCTTTGTTGCGGGCCAGAGCGATGCGCTACTGAACGCAGATGGCGAGCTCAAGGCGGACGGATTCTTTGCCAGGCCATGGTACAACTTCTTCTGCAACCAGACTGTCTTCGTCTTCTTTAGCATCTTCCAGACGTTGTATCAGCGCCTACAGGACCTGAAGGACAACAAGGAAGGCGTAGCGAAGGAGGTCCAGCGACTGAGCAAGCCCAAACCGGCGCGTGACATTGGGTTCACCGACAACCACATGACTTTCTTCGACGTCGATGACGACCCGTCGACCTACTGGCCCAAGACGGTTGAGCTGATTGAGGACTACATCACTGGCGACGCGGATGAGAGTCGATATCAAGACGTCATGCGTCACTACTACCTCAAGACTGGGTGGAAAGTGTATACGATTCAGGATCTGCTGAAGACTCTTTGCCGTCTGGCTCTTACATGTAGCAGCACCGACTCCAAAGAAAAGACGCCGGATATTATTCAACAATATCTTGCCAGCCGCGAGAAGGAGGAGACGAGCTATCAGACGGAGATCAGCGCAAGGAAGTTTGCAGAGAAGTGCGTCAAGGACGGCGACATCTTTGTGATCTGCTGGGTAAGTCAATCTTTTCCGGATTGTACAAGGCAACCTACTTACGTTTCTTTTTAGTTCCCAGCCAAGGCTGAGGCCACGGTGCGGTGGTTGCAACGTGAAGAAACGACTTTCTATATGGATGAGATGCAGCTTCGCGAACGCTGGCAATACTACATCTCGTCTTTCATCCGCGTGGAGCCTACCGAGGGGGTTCCGCGTTCCAAGCTCCAGAAAGTGGTCCTCACGCGTAACTTGCCATCCGGCGACGCTGACTCGGATGACGGCAACATCCCCAAGCCCGTCTCGTACAAGGAGAACCTGACCATCAGCATTTGCCTCAAGAGCTCCAAGATGAAGTGGGCGGCCGGCACCTCGGAATACTTTGTATATGACCAGTCGCCCAAAACAGGCGATCAGCGTGAACGCCGTGACAAGTTTACAAAGGCTCTCAGCAACTTCCGCGAGAGCAAGCTCCTGGAGAAGATGGTGCACAACCCGCCTTGGACCAAGGACCTGAGCCCTGAGGAGGTCCAAGAGCACAACAAGAACTTCCGCCGTTGGATGGATGAGGGTATTGTACCGCCTTCTGCATCCGAGGACGTGGAGATGGATTGAGAGCACCAAGATGGTCACTCACATATGCACCCCCAATCAGCATTGCTAGGGAAGCAGTGAGAACGGGTGACGGATGGTCTAAGGCTTGTATTCATTGTTTTGTTAATTTCTTGTCTCTTTTCTCAACCGTAGGAAAGGAAATCACCGACTAACTGATTGATTGATTGATGGGTGGATGGAGATGAGTTGGTGGACCGGAGATATTCCAAAGGGAGATGTCTCGACAGCGTTTGTTTTTCCATTGCCTGCTTGTGCCCGCGTCGTCCTTTTCCACATCGGTTGTCATTCGTGCGCTGCCATATCCTTGTCTTCACCTTCCTTCAATCTGTTTCGCTCACCAATGCCTCTCGAAAACATACCCCTTCCAAGGAAAAAAAAAACCCCAGCCACTAGCGAGAAACTCGAGCTCAAGGGATACCTTTCCGAGTTCTCAAGGCCCAAGTTGAGGTGATGTGGTGGCACATCCTAGTGACGGCGATAACGATGCAGCGCAACCAGGAACAAATCGGCGGGGCGAACAAATATGATCGAGATGGGCTTCTTTCCTCTGTCTACCTTGTACTTTAGATTACACATTGAATCGGACATGAGTCTTGACAATGTTCATATCATCCCTTGTTTTGCGTGTCGTGAGACGCGCCTTCACTACGTGAAAATCTGATGGCCTGGATCGTCGACACATCAGGCTCGACTCGTTGGAGGTAGGTAACAAGGCAAACAAACCGTACGAGTATAAAGATCTAGTAACAAGTAGGCCAAGTAAGAAGTTTCAATAAAATTGAGCGAGACCAAACTGATCAGGGGCCTGGGAATTTGCGATGCATCTGCACCTCAATGTATAGTACATTGTAGTATATCTTTCAATACACGGGTTGTGCCGTATAACCCTACCACGCAGGAGTAGAGCAGCTCATTACCTACTGTAGGTAGTTCTCTCAAAGTAAGGGGGCGGGGTATCAATATGCCTAGGTAGGTACCTAGTTCCTCGTTCTTACATCGGAGATATCAATTGTAGTCCGGATTGCTTTTCTTTATATCTAGCAGTACCAGTTCGCCAGAAGCAGCAATCTGCGTCAAATACATTAACAGCCATCTTTTTGCATGTCCTGCAATATCTTTTGTACGCGGCTTCTTGCCATTATATGAGTTTCATCCAAGTCGTTAGGCTTTGCTTGCCATCGAAATTTCTACTGCAGGTTCTCAATGACCATAGCGGAGGCACCGCCACCACCGTTGCAAATACCAACACAGCCAATCTTGGCCTTCTTCTCCTTCAGAACCGAGGTCAAGGTGGTGACGATACGAGCACCGGAACAACCCAGAGGGTGACCAATGGCAACAGAACCACCGTAAACGTTGACCTTTTCGGCATCAAGGCCAAGAATCTTGAGGTTCGCAAGGGCGACGACGGAGAAAGCCTCGTTAATCTCGTAGTACTCGATCTGCTCGGGGGTAAGCCCAGCGTGCTTGATGGCCTTGGGAATGGCCAGCGCAGGAGCGACAGTGAAGCGCTCAGGCTCACGCTCAGCATCGCCCCAGCCAAGGATCTTGGCAATGGGCTTGAGGCCCAGCTCCTTGAGCTTGGCCTCGGAGACAAGAACAACAGCAGCAGCACCGTCGTTGATGGGAGCAGCGTTGGGGGCAGTGATGGTGCCATCGGACTTGAAAGCGGGGCGCATGGCCTTGAGCTTAGCCTCGTTGAGGTTCTTGACCTCGTCATCACGGTCGACGGTGACGGCGGGCTTGCCTCGGCCACCGCTGACCTCGATAGGGTAGATTTCGGTGAAGAGACCGGCCTCAGTGGCAGCCTGGGCCTTCTTGTACGAGTTGATGGCGTACTCGTCCTGAGCCTCGCGGCTCACCTCGTAGTCCTGAGCGCATAGCTCGCCAGCGAGACCCATGTGCTCCTTCTTGTTGTAAGAGTCGGTGAGACCATCCTTGAGGACGCCGTCGACAAGGGTCTGGTCGCCGTACTTGGCGCCGGTTCGGAGGTTTGGCAGGTAGTGCGGGGCGTTGGACATGGACTCGGTGCCGCCAGCGACCACGATGTCGGAGGTGCCGAGCATGATGTTCTGGGCACCGAGAGAGATAGCCTTGAGAGACGAAGCGCAGACCTTGTTCACGGTGGTGGCGATGGTCTTCTGGGGGAGGCCAGCGCCGATGGCGCACTGGCGGGCAGGGCCTTGACCGACGCTGCGAAAAAAAAAGAGTTAGCCTACAAAGACAATGAAAAGCGAAGTGGCGTTGACCTACCCAGCAGAGATGACATTTCCAAAGTAGACCTCGTCAACATCCTCGGGCTTAATGCCGGCACGCTCAACAGCACCTGAAAGTTTGACGCATGTTAGCCAAGTGGCCTTACCAGCATGCTTAGATGAGTTGTTGGGGACGAGAGAGAGGACCTACCCTTGATGGCATGGGCACCGAGCTGAGTGGCGGTCAGGCTCGAGAGGGAGCTGTTGGTGTCAGCAAGGATCAAAAGCAGTGCATACTGAAGTAGAAGCTGAAGCTCGAGCTCGATATTTGGCTCAAGCCATAAACGAGCAGATATCCCCTATCCGAGCTTGAGGAACAACATCGCCGGGGAGGACTCACCCCAAGAAGGAGCCAATAGGCGTCCGGGCGACGGAGACGATATAGACGGGAGGAAGACCAGACATGGTGATGAGGAGGGCAATATTAAAGTTGAAGTATAATAGCGAAGACGTTGGTCCCAGGAAGCGGGAATAGGTAGGATTAATATATAGAGGAGCAAGGAGGGAAATTTTGCTGAGAGCTTTCTGGCTGATGCAAGTACGTAAACCACCGGCGGCGCAATGCCACTCAGGCACCAGGCAGGCGGCCAGGAAACCGTTAGGGAGGTATCGCTCCTTCCTGCCCCTCCTTTCTTTCCTCAATTCGAAATGGCGGGGCATCTTGATTCCGCTGTCGGCAGGCACAGGCCACTCAGCCGCTCGGCGGTAGGGATCCACCTGTACCTGCCTCCTCCAACACAGCGCTTCTCCTTGCAGCCAATCACTCGCGAGTATCTGCTGCTGCCCCGTCTAGCCTTGCAGAGCTCCTGCACGTGACGTAGCCTTGCGCCAGCCTATCGAAAAAGTTGGGCGACGCATTGCTACGAGGCGCGCGCGCAAGGCTAGGACGTGGTCGCGAAAAGAAAATAAGAACAAGAACGAATCCCGATCGTGCACCAATTCGACGACCCATACGGAAGCCAGAAGCCGCATCGAATAGACGGACCGAAACGAACCACGCGCGTCGATCTTACAATTCATCCCGGTCACTACTGCATCTAGTCCGACCTGCTGCGCTCGGCTCTGCGAAACGACCAAGATGGATGATCTCTACGACGAGTATGTTGCTCTCGACTCATCTACCACCTAAATGGTATCTTCTTAGGCTCATCCGTGTAACTGCAGGTTCGGTAACTTCATTGGCGAGGAGGCTGAGTCCGAAGAGGCATCCGAGGTCGGGGTCGAGGCGGGCGACTATGTCTACGATGATGAACCAGATGAGGTACCCGACGTGACGGGACAGGAGCTGATGGAGCTGGACGGTATGTTTTTGCGCAGGTTGTTGGGTGCATGGCGTCTCTAATTTTGAGAGCTGAAGCTGACTGAATGCGAATCCGTATAGATGGACCTTCCAATGCCATTATCCTTCACGAAGATAAGCAATACTACCCGACCGCCGAGCAAGTGTACGGCGCAGATGTCGAGACCCGAGTCGAGGAAGAGGATGCGCAGCCTCTGAGCCAGCCCATAATTGCGCCCATTGAGCAGAAGAAATTCAATATTGAGGAAGCCGACCTACCCCCAGTCTTCTTCGATCGCGAGTTCATGACGGACTTGATGAACTTCCCGGAGCAAACACGAAATGTCGCCCTTGCTGGTCACCTACACCACGGAAAGACTGCCTTCATGGACATGCTTGTTCTCGAGACGCACGACATCGCGGAACGGTTGGAGAAGAGAGTAGGCAAGAGGCGGGACGAGCAGCTGAGATACACCGACGTCCATGTGCTGGAACGCGAGAAGGGGCTGTCAATCAAGGCCGCGCCCATGAGCCTGGTACTCCCCAGTTCCAAGGGCAAGTCACATCTGATCAATCTGATTGACACCCCTGGACATGTCAATTTTGTCGACGAGGTGGCCGCCGCCGCCCGTTTAGTCGATGGTATTTGCTTAGTTGTCGATGTCGTCGAGGGCGTCCAGGTCAACACCGAGCAGATTATCAAGCATGCCGTCCTTGAGGATATTCCTCTTACCCTTATCATCAACAAGATGGACCGGCTCATTCTCGAGCTCAAGCTGCCCCCCAAGGACGCTTACTTCAAGCTGAAGCATGTTATTGAAGAGGTCAACACTGTCATCACCAACACAGCTCCCATCACGGCTGCTGCCAAGCGAGTAAGCCCCGAGAAGGGCAATGTTCTATTTGCATGCACCGGTTTTGGCTGGTGCTTTACTTTGCCATCTTTTGCCAAGATGTATACCGATACCTTTGGCGACATCAACACGGACGAGTTCGCTAAGCGACTCTGGGGTGACGTGTACTTCAACCCCAAGAAGCGCACCTTCACAAGGAAGCCCCTTGAGGACCGTTCATCAAGATCATTCGTCCACTTCATCCTGGAACCCGTTTACAAGCTGTTCACACACGCCATCAGCGACAGCCCCGAGGAGCTACGGCCGGTCTTGGCCTCGCTTGGTATCGAGCTCAAGCCTTCACAGTATAAGGCTGACGCCAAGGTGCTCCTGAAGCTGGTGTGCGAGCAGTTCTTCGGACCTTCGACGGGCTTTGTTGACATGATTGTTGCTCATATCCCTTCCCCAATTGAGACTTCCCAGCGATTACTCGAGAAATACTACACAGGTCCACTAGACACAAAGGTTGCCCAGTCCATCAGATCATGCGACCAAGACGGCCCTCTGGTTATCCACGTCACCAAGCTCTTCAACACTTCCGATGCTAAAGGGTTCCTTTCATTCGGCCGGGTGCTTAGCGGCACTGTCCGACCTGGAACGCAGGTTCGAGTTCTTGGCGAGGGCTACTCTCTCGATGACGAAGAGGACGTGGCCATGGCTTCTGTGGCTGAGGTCTTCATTGGCGAGTCGCGGTACAATATCCCAACGGATGGCGTCCCGGCTGGCAATCTGGTGTTGCTGAGCGGTGTTGACAACTCCATTGTCAAATCAGCTACCATCGTCCCTCCCAAGCTGGACGACGACGAAGATGCATACATCTTTCGCCCGGTCACGCACTTTACCGAATCTGTCCTCAAAGTAGCAGTTGAGCCCATCAATCCCTCTGAGCTGCCCAAGATGTTGGACGGTCTGAGACGTATCCAGAAATCCTATCCTCTCATCAACACCAAGGTTGAGGAGTCCGGAGAGCACATTGTTCTCGGAACTGGCGAACTCTATATGGACTGCGTGCTACATGACCTACGACGGCTCTACGCCGATATGGATATCAAGGTCTCGGATCCAGTCACCCGATTCTGCGAGACCGTTGTTGAGACGTCGGCAACCAAGTGCTATGCCATCACTCCCAACAAGAAGAATAAGATCACCATGGTGGCCGAGCAGCTTGACAAGGGGATTTCATTTGATATTGAGTCCGGGGCCGTGCGAATCCGCGATCCCATTCGCAAGACTGCCAAGTTCTTCGAGGAGAACCACGGATGGGATAAGCTGGCGGCCCGCAGTATCTGGGCGTTTGGCCCTGATGAGATGGGCCCCAACATCCTCCAGGATGATACCCTTCCGACCGAGGTAAGTCTTTTTCTGCTCCTTAGAGGACTGGCAAGCAATTTCTGACCCAAACTGTTATCTAGGTGGATAAGAAGCTGCTCAACACTGTGAAGGAGTCGATCCGTCAAGGGTTCAGCTGGGCAACTCGAGAGGGCCCTCTGTGTGAAGAACGTAAGTGCAATCAATTCCTCATCTTTTCTCTTCCCTCCATCGCCATTCCTCCCTTTGTGTGGTCCAGCATAGCTTCAGTGAGCTTTGCGTCTCACCCAAGCCCCCTTGCTGTTACCGGCATCTCGCTAGGCCAGGGACCTGGACAGATGGCTCCGACAAGGGATCCTCGTCCGCTGTGGAGATCATGCTTCTCTCTCTCCCCTTACTCTACCAGCGTGGCAGCCCTAATGCAGGCTCCAATCCTCCTTCTTTGCATACTACCATTGCGGCCGGCAAGGGCCCGAGACGGCCCAGTCCTTCTCCACTTCTACAAGGCTGTTCTGTCAGTGTCGTACATGTCAGTACATGTCATGCCGGGCTGGTTACCGAGGGTCTACGGTTATTCATGAACCACACCACCCTTGATGTCGGCACCGTAGGAGACGCATTCCGCCTCCCCGAGGGATCTCAGCAATCGGCCGATGTCCTGGTCGATCCATACCCAAGCCCAAGCTAGCAACTTGTGGATACGTGACTTGTCATATCATGTTTTTCCCAGAACTGACCAAGAACCTAGCAATTCGAAATACCAAGTTCAAGGTAACGGACATATTGCTAGCCAGCGAGGCCATTTTCCGTGGAGGCGGCCAGATCATTCCAACATCCCGCCGGGCATGCTACTCCTCCTTCCTCATGGCGTCGCCCCGTCTGATGGAGCCCGTCTACGCCGTCTCTGTGACAGGTCCCGAGGACTCTTATATGGAGGTGTACAACGTGTTGTCGAGGCGGCGTGGCCATGTGTTGTCGGACGGTCCCGTGGCGGGAACACCACTGTACCGCGTCAACGGCCTGCTGCCCGTCATTGACAGCTTCGGCTTCGAGACCGACCTGCGTATCAAGACCCAGGGTAGCTCCATGGTGAGTCTCGTCTTTGACAGCTGGAGCATCGTACCGGGTGACCCGCTCGACCGGGAGCAGATTATCCGCCCGCTGCAGCCAGCAACGGCGCAGGCCACGGCCCGCGACTTTGTCCTCAAGACGCGTCGTCGCAAGGGTCTCAGCGAAGACGTCAGTGTCAAGACGTTCTTGGAGCCAGAGTTCTACCAGAGTTTGATGGAAAGCGGAATGCTTGGCGATGTTTGAAGGAGTCATGTATTTGGGGCAGGGGGAAGGATGTAATTTATGTGGCCTCTAGCCATTCCAGAACCCGTTCAGTGGCCATACTTATGAGGTAGGATTGACTTGGTCGATGCAGGAAGAATACGGGCAGAAAACTTGGAACCCAGCCGACGGAACGATAGATGAAAAAGAGCCTTGGAGAATGGGCATTGAAAGCGACAAAGACACAAACCCAAGCAAGACCGTTCATCTACAGTATGCATGTGACCGTCTACATTGCGACTGTTCGATTTTCTGCTACAACATGCATTGAACTAGTTGCCTGGCCTCGTTTACTCAACATGGCCTTGCCAAGCTCCTTGGAGTTGATGTTTAAGCGCCGGTACGCGGTACACGAGTGTTGGCTCTAGCAAGACCCGACATTACAGCCCGCCCTTAGCGAACCCGGTATCCCGGTAATACCATTTCCAAGACACCAAGAGCGCGGTGTCAAGACAACGAACTCGCCAAGGAGGGGCGTACGGCCGAGTACAGCATTTGTAGGAGCAGTGGTTGAAACTAGTCCTGGGTGAGATATATGAGAGCCCTGCCAATCATAGCCGGACGACCGGCAGGGATGGCATCGGTCAGAGCAGACCACGGTGGTGGTCGATGGCTTGACCAAGACACTGCGAGCCTCGTTGACGGTGTAGCGTGATTCCAAACGGCGGGGTCACGGTTCTTGTCTCGAAAACACATTGGATAAAACAGAACAAGAGGGCAGCCGGGCTAGAGTAGAGGTTCTTATGTATGTACATTACCGTACGTCGTGGACGCATCCGCTCGAAAGCTGCGGGAAGCACACGGGGGGAAGCACACTGCGGCCCGAGCAGACCAGTACCCAGTCGAAGCCAGCCCTTGCGGAGATGCCTGTCCTGTAGGATTGTGCACCGTTACAAGTGTGCTTTTTGCGTGCTTTCTTGTGCGTTACTGGCCCAGGACATCGGCTAGAGTGGTCTACACACATGCGGAATGAGACTCCACCGAGAGATGCCAGCCAGCATATTACAGCTGCACAGGTGCCTTGCCGATCAGCTCTGCATACATGCTGCCGGGAGGCAGGGAGACGACACACTACAGAACCCGGCAGCCAGCCCTGGCAAAAAGCCGCTTTTTGCTATCGAGGCGAGTTGATGGTCATGTCGCACGTCCCGGCGGCTGCCTGGTGCCAGGCAAGTCGTGCCATGGCAGCGCGCTTCGCCCAACGGAGCGGGAGATGCTCAGACCCCATGTTCGGATTACGTTTGGCGGGTGCTGGGACGTGGGGTTAGCATGAACCTGTGAAGCCGTGGTTCTTGGCAATGTATCCAGCAGCGAATGATGAGCTGGGGGCCTGCTGTCAGAATAAGCCAGAAGGGGCTAGGAGTCCGGTCGAGCAGCCAATGTATGGATACATGAGCACTGAACAGTGGTTGCAAGGATGTTGACTAGGGGGAGGGCGCTTTGCCATTTTCCGGTCATTCGTAAAAAAAAAGGTCAAAGAGACACCCAATTTGATTGAAAGGCTAATTATTGAATCCGAGACGTTTGGAACTTAACTAGGCTGTGATACTTCTGGACTTGCTGTGAGCAATCCAATCCAGTGGCTTGGAAGTGATAGGCCCAGTGGCCGGTAGTCTTGTCGTTGCACTGCTCCTTACAGCTACGCTGTCATATGCAGGGAGAAAAAGCAATGTGAATCTAGGTAGATCCGATCCGTTGGATACCGCTACTAGAGACTGAGACTCGACCGAGATTCCAAGACGGGAGTGAGCCACATGATGACGGCCACCCGTGATAGTCCAACGCCTCTCCTGCTCGATCTTCCTGGCTTTTGTTTTCTTGAGCGATGATAGCGCGGCCAGCACAACGATGCAGGCTGCTCTATCGTGCAACCGTGCCCCACAATTCCACTCGCCTTGTCTCTGAGCTCTTGGCTCATCTCTGTTGAAGCAAGGCTAATCGAGCTGATCGTCCATACTATATCTCGTGATCGAGAGGTCCGTTCAGTGGCTGACCCCCACCCCCTTAGTCGCCCCCTGAACAGAGCCCGTGTGAGAGCCCCTGTTGTGGAACTGACAGCGGCATTGAGTTCTCGCAATCCATCGAACTCCGTTCTGCTACAGGTCAAACTAAGCCTATAATGGTGTCGATGTTGCCAATAGATGTACGCTTGGCTAATTGTCGACAGGCTTGCACTCGTATGCGAAAAGCTTTTGGGCTAGATAGCCAAGGGGCGGTAACCGGAAGTTTTGTTAGGCACATGTCTCGAGCATCTTGTCAAGAACACCCTTCAATGTGTCGTTCTCTAGAGCCGCAGCTACTCGCTCCTTATCAGCAAGTTGCTTATTGACCTGGTCGTCCTGGTTGTGGCTGTTTTCTTTGCAAGTGACGTCGACTCTGTAATTGGGCGGAAGAGCTTGCTCTAGGCGAACCCTCACACCTAGGCCGATGACTGTAGCGAGGGAGCAGTGAGTAATGGTCGGCGTGATCTCGACACGAACTTGGACAATTGTGTTGGCATCAGGAACGCCCAGGGCGGGAGAAGGCGTGATATGAATGTCGGCGAGGTTGATGACTGAGAGCTGTCCCAAGGAAACCGGGTGTTCTGGGTCGGATATGGTCGAGATAAGGTCTAAAGGCTTATCAGCGAGGTTCTACATAGAGACTACCAGTCAAGTGGTTGACGATTGGCAGAGTGTCTTGGGCTTCAACCACTTGGTTTAAGATTGGTAATCATCATAATGGTGGCGAAATGAAGTTTGCACGCTTTGAAACCCCAGAGAATCCGGAATGGTATCTTGTCGACTTTGTAGTGGCTGGGACAAAGATTCAAAGAGCACATTTCTAGACAACGTACCGTATATTTCCTGCTCATCAATGGGCTCAGATGAAAGGTCGTCTTGCCAGCCGTTGCTGCCCGCCCACGCTACGGCGTCATCGCAGAATGGCTGGGCTAGGTACGAGGGCTTGGAAAAGACAAGGTCGTTGTATCGAGACTCGGGGCCTATACGAGGTGCTGCCTTTTTCTGACGAGTTGGCAGTTGAGCAGCGCTCAGGATGGTTGGGTTGGCGTTATCCAAGGTGGCCATGGAGGACGGCTTGGAGGGGTAACCGATGATTGACTCTCGTGACGGTGAGTGATGGGCGAGGGAGGTAGGCTTTTCGGGGCCTTTCGTGATGATGCAGCTGTATAAGCGACGAGCTAGGAAGCGGACTGTGCTTGTATGTGCGTCAGGGCGGTATCGTGGTCGTCAAGAGTCCGTATGTAGTTGGAGATTGTCAAAGTTGGTGGGGGAGCGTCGGATGAATCACATGGAGGTTGATAGTTGATAAGAAACGCCACAGTCACTAGCACTCGGGATGAGGCGCAGCAGCCTCCACGCAAGAACCAAGCATGTCACTGGGAGAGGCTACCTCGCCGTGCAAGCTCTTCCTGCTGTGCTGGCCCCAAATTGATGAGCGCGTCGATTTTATCACTAGGAATGCATCTTCGGAGTTTTTATAACTTAATAGTTATTACGGCCTGGTGAAGATATCAGTAGTCCTCCCGCAATTACGGGCCGCTAAGAAAGTCCTTTTTTCGACTGTAGATGACTTCCCCAGTGTACAGTAAAGCAATAAGTGACTTTGTCTGTAGCGGCGATAACCATCGAGACCACCTTTACCTTTACTGGTGGCGCTTACTACTGATACCTTTGCCAGACCATAGTAGCAGGAACATAGGGTTGAGCACACCTGTGTCGTCCGGCCTGACATGGTCTTTAACCCATAGATAGGGTGCGAAAATACCCATGTATCTGACGACTCTGCCGTTGGACGTTACTGAACAGGCGTCGTCGCCTTTGTGCCTCTGGTATGTGCCACGCCTGCGGTACAGTACAGGGCGGTGCGGGTGAAACGACAAACTTGCAGGCATTAACGTGGTAGTTGTCATGATGCATGGGGCATCGTGAGAGTGCTTTAGCCTCGTTGGCCGGGGCATTTCCAGAAAGGCTTTGGAAAATGTGGAATGCGGGGAGCA
>QUZD01000063.1:40132-120796 GCA_003693505.1 Pseudonectria foliicola | reverse complement strand
AACCAACCAACCAACCAACCGGGACCTTTTCCTCCCCGGACCCATCTTGGTCAGGTACCGGTATGTAGAGCTGGTGAGGGTCAACGGACATTTCCGCCAAGGGGGAAAGGAAGGGGAAAGAAGGCTTCCAGAAGCAGTGGATGTGCGCACAGGGATGCGCCGGGGCCAGTGGCTGCCACGAGGACCATCCGTCGACCTGCCTGTGCCTGCCTGCCTGCATCTTTTGCTTCTGTGACGATGTCTTTGATCTGGCGCTAGATCTGCCTTGCGCCTGGCCGTCCATGCGCTTCAGATGGGCAGTAGAGGTTTCATCTCGAGGATCAAAGACCAACCCTACCCTACCCAACCCTACCCAACCCCGACACCAGCATCAACGCCAGCTCCAACCGATCCCAGCCCACAATGGTATTACATATGTATACCCGAGGCAGTGGAGGAGATCAGCAATGCATGTACTCCGTGTAGCCAAACTGCATCGACACGGCGCCATTGCCCGGGCTGTGGTGGAGATGGGCCCAGTTTGGCAGCCGGCACCTACGTAAGTTGGGGATGGATGTCATGTGGCCGGGCGGGCTTTGCCCATTAACGGCCAGTATCTTCAGCCTTTTGGCAGCGCCGTCGCAGGAAGGGAGCGGGCCCGGGCTGAGAAAGGCGTCGAACACGTTTCGAGAAAAGAAAGCCCATTTCGCAGCTCTACACTACGCTGCGCTACGACGCGCTACGCTGCACTAAGTGCACCATATTACACTACAGTACAAATACACCAACACACAACGGCATCGTACAGACTACAATACCACACCATCAGCTACGTACACTGCCGGAGCGATAGGGTGGGCGAACTTGGGTCAACAGCATGTCTCACCCTGCGGCCGTTGCATCCTCGGAGCAGGCTGGCACCGGCGTGCGTCAGGAGAGCCGCACCCTGGCCCTAGCTATCGAGGCACGCGAGGGTGCGTGTGTGAGGCAGGCGGGATCTAAGCCTGTCCGTCGTCTTGCGTTTCCGACACCAACAGGCTCATGCCATGGGCAGTGGCGCTGGCACGGCCGGATGGCTAGAGCCAGACGATAGAGACCATGCCTGCCATGGCGGGACGTGAGATCATTTTGAGTCTTGACAGCAGACGGAGGATCGGTATCCGAGCGAGGGCGGGCGCGTCGATCATTGAGTGGCATATGAGCGAGCAACGCAATGCCCATCAAGCGAGCCTTCCGACGAGTCCGTCCGTCGCCCGGGTTTACCTACGTAACTACGTAGTGGGCAGATGGGATATTTGTCGGTAGCCCAATCGTCTCCAGTGCAGCATTGGCGCCCGTCGCCTGAACCGATCGGGTTGGTGATCGGTTGGTGCACGTCCACGGCTATCCGATCTGTCGCCATGCTCGTTCTCTCCCTCTGTGCTTCTGGATTGCTTTTCCGCCTTCCATCGACCCTTATTTTTATTTTTATTTTTATCTTTATTTTTTTGGCACTCCTCCCTTGTCCGACTCCCACACCGGCCACGCTGCAGCGTCTCGAAATTGAGCAGTCTGCCAGTCAACGCCGCCAAGGTTGGTCGTGCCAATGAGATGAGACTAGATCCATAGCGTGAGTGCCAATAACAGTCCTGAAAGGCTGGCACCGGAGCAACAGTCGGCGGCAGATGGCGGTCTGGAAAGACGGACTGGACTGCTGTCAGACAGAGACGGTGAGCCAATGGCCGGAGACGGCGCCGTATAGCGCATGACGGCAACCCATCACACGACCCCGTCATGAAATGAAATGGGCCGTCTGGTGCCCGCAACTCGCCCGCGACTCGAGCACGACTCGTCCACGACTTGTCCCGGAGCCAAGACGCGCGCCTGGGGCGCAGCTTTGCGTCGCTGCTGAGGCTGGCCTAGTCAAAACGGACTGGACCTGTCAAGCAGTGTGGAGTGGGTGCAGAAGAATACGAGCTACGACGTTTACCGCTTCATCCCGATATCCAGACTTACAGGAGTAACTCGCCTACCCTACAGGGGGATGATAAAGGCGGTATGACGAGAAGATGAACCCCTGAATGACGCCCAACAGGAGACGGTGAAATCGCTTGCAAAGCAAACGTTTGCCATTCAGGGAGTTATCGGCTAGGGAGACCAACGACGCATGCATAACGAACGATGCAGAGCAAAACTCGCTTCCTTCGTCGTCACAACCTGTTCCCAAACGTTGCCGAATCTATACAGCTGGAACACGATGGAAATCCACGTAAACCTGCTGCCGGGATTCCAAAAGCAAAACCCCCCATCGCCCACAATCCATCAGTAAGCATTTCGGTCGCCAAACGGGTTATCCTCGTCGGACTCGTCGTCGGACTCGTCCTGGGGTTGCACCGGCGGCCTGGGAGGCTTGGGTGGAGGCGGTGCGGGCTTGGACATGGCGGGAGGCCGGGGCGGCGGTGCCACCGGTTTCGGGGGTGCTGAGATCTCGAGGCCGGCGAGATCGGGAGTCTGAGAGGATGGCGATGACTGCCCGTCGGCCGCCTTTGCCATGGCTTCCTTGCCCTTGAGCGTTGCCACTGGATGCTTGTTAGATTGGCGTGTGCGGAACGGGGCGTCTTCAAGGGCAAGACTTACTACGGTAGAGATGAGCTTGCTCAGCGAGTTCGTCATCAGAGTCACTATCGGCGTCGATGGACCGATCCATTTGCTCAAACGACATGAGGGCATGCACCAGCTCGTCGTTGGCGTGGAGCAGGCCCCCGAGCCATTGCTCATGCTCGACGTGGTGAATCTGAGCCATGTAGTCAGCACCGGCAGTTTCCAGGACGGGACTGGTATAAGCTCCCGTTTATGGAGCGGAGGTGGAACTCACGTATCGTAGAACCTTGCGACGGAGGAGCTTGCAGGCCTCGAAGCGCTCCACGGCGACCGTGTTCTCGGAGATGCGCTCGACCTCGCGGTTGATGCTCTGCAGCGAGTTCATCAAGTTGGTTGAGGCGATGGACGAGTCGGCGATGACGGCCTTCATCTGCTCCTTTTCCGCCTCGAGGTTGAAGGGCTTCCGCTTTCCCTTGCCCTTGTCCTTGTCCTTCTTCTTGTCCTTTGAGCTGCCAAAGAAGGAACCGGACAGGGAGGAGGACTTGGTGTGGCCGGGGACTGAGGCTGGAGCCGGAGAGCTGGAGGGAGCAGCGGCGGCAGACGAACTCTGGGCGGCTTTGGCGGCTTTGGCAGCCTCTTCCTCCTCGTCGTCAACGAAGGGGTTCTCCTCCGTCTCCTTGAGGACTTTGGATCGCTCCTGTGTGACTGTGACTTTGCGCTTGGGAAGTTCCTTGAGATGATTTAGCTAAGCGTCCTCTGCGGACAGGTCGTCGCGAGGATTCTCTCACCTTGTGGAGCTGGGCAATCCTGTCGAGCCCCGGGGTCCCGGCGTACTGAGACCAGCTGCGGAAGAGCTCTCTGCACTTCTTCTTGACGTCCGGGTCGGAGAGGTCGGAGGAGCCGCAGACGCGGAGGCGCTCGAGGAGGGGCTCGTCGGCAAAGGCGCGCTGGAAGCGGGGGCCGGCGTTTTGGATGAGGCCGTCGAGGAGGACAAGGGCGCGGATCTGACGGTGGACGTTGCCGTACTTGAGCTTCTTGCGGATGGCGCGGGCGGCCTCGGTGGGGCCGGTGGCCTGGAGGCCGATGACCTCGACGAGGTCGGGGATGCCGCTGAGGTCGTCTTCCTCGTATGTTTCCGAGGTGAGGTTCTCGACGGCGACGGTGACGGCCGAGAACGGCTTCTTCTGTAGAGGGTGTCAGTAAAGGTCATGCAGAAACCGTGGGAAATGGAGTGTGAGGAAGTTAATGAGCAGATGGCCTGTATGAGAGGTCGTCAAGAGGGACTACGATAAGACGGTCGCGAAGAGATGAGGCTAGCCTACCTGTTGGAACATGGCGCTGTCGGCCACCACGCGGTGCGCGTAGAGAATTAAACAAGTGTGGCCAATAAGGCGGATTCGAGTCCCCTCTAGACAGGTGAAGCTATCGTCACCGCGTCAACCCAGCTCGGGGAGATGGGATGGGATGCGGAGCGCGCAACGAGAGGTCAACGGGCGTGGCTGGGGGAGCTGGTCGGGGATTAGAGCAGCCGAGCAGCAGACAGCCGGGGCGCGTAAAGAAGATGCGAGACCGGCGCGTGTAACTGCAGAGCGCAGAGGTGGTGATGCGACTATGCGTGCATGTATGTATGTTTGTCTGCCTGTCTGGCTGGTGGGAGAATGCGGGACGGGGAGAGAGAGATTAGAGCTGGGAGCTGGGAGCTAGGAGCTGGAGGTTGACGTCGTAGTGGGGTCGCATACCGACCAGCACATGCCCAGCAGAGGTAGCCGCGGGGCTGGGATGCTTCTTCTGGTGCTGGTTCGGTTCTGGTCTTGGTGGGTCAGCTGAGGATGCCGTTGAGCAGTGAAACAGTGAAACAGTGGATGCAGATATTGGGATCTACTATCCGTATGTAGGAGCATAACCTGTACTCCGTACCGTGAGGTATTAGTCCATCCATGATGGACAGCAGTTTGGCTGTAACAGAGTATGTCATCCTGTCCATATCTACTCTGTACATGCCTACCCAGGTACCTAGGTACCAGGTAGGTAAGGTAAGGTATGTAGGGCCGTCATGCAGTCATCCATGGCCTGGGGAAATAGCAGCCATGCTCTACTTGTACGCTCAAGACAAGACACCTGCGCGCATCATCCTATGGAGATGGCTCGAAACCAGACAAGATAGATTGCCTCTTCGGGGAATCAATAGGATCATACAATCAAGCCTCCAATGGTGCGACTCCATCCAGATACAGTACACTACAGATACAGGTACAGGTACAGGTACGGAGGTAGAGGGACGGGCATCTGTACAACGACTCGTGCCCTGCGCCACAGCAGCAGCCACGCCGCCTGGACCCCTCGCTCCTGCCCTCCCGTCCGTCCTCTTCCACCCCGCCCCCGCCATGGTCACGATTTTTTGGGCGCTTTGTGTGACTGACTCTGTTTCTGACTCACCCGCACACACTTCGACAACTCCAGCTACGGATACAACAATCTCTTCTCCCTCTTCCCCCTCCTCCTCCTCCTAAATCACCACCACCACCTCCACCACTACACCTCCCCCCAATTGCGGCTCCCTGACAGCCCCGACAGCCTCCACCATGGGCTCCGCCGCTCCCATCCTCCCCCAAGAGGGCAAGCGCAACATCCTCATCACCAGCGCGCTCCCCTACGTCAACAACGTCCCCCACCTCGGTAACATCATCGGCAGCGTCCTGTCCGCCGACGTCTTTGCCCGCTTCTGCAAGGCCCGCGGCCACCAGACGCTCTACGTCTGCGGCTCCGACGAGTACGGCACCGCCACCGAGACAAAGGCCCTCGAGGAGGGGCTCGAGCCCGCCGCCCTGTGCGCAAAGTACCACGCCATCCACAAGGACATCTACGACTGGTTCCGCATCGACTTTGACATCTTTGGCCGCACCCCCACCGAGCAGCAGACCCAGATCGTCCAGCAAATCTTCTCCGACCTCTGGAACAACGGCTACATTGAGGAGCGCGAGACTACCCAGCCCTTTTGCCCGACCGCCGCCCACTCCAAGTTCCTCGCCGACCGCTTCGTCGAGGGCGAGTGCAGCATATGCCACGATTCCGGCGCCCGCGGCGACCAGTGCGACACCTGCGGCAGCCTTCTCGACGCCTTTGAGCCCGACTCGGAGCCCACCGCCGCCGAGCCTGCCGCCGACGACGTCGTCGAGGCCAAGGCCACCGGCTGGCTCATCAACCCCCACTGCAAGCTCGACGGCGCCACCCCCGAGAAGCGCCGCACCAAGCACCTCTTCCTGCGCCTCGACGCCCTCAAGGAGGAGCTCGTCGCCTGGTTCAAGAAGAGCAGCGTCGAGGGCGAGTGGAGCCCCAACTGCGCCTCCATCACCCAGGCCTGGATCGACAAGGGCCTCCTCCCCCGTGGCATCTCCCGCGATCTCAAGTGGGGTGTCCCCATCCCTAAGGGTCTCGAGGGCCTGAGCGATGAAGAGTACGCCAACAAGGTCTTTTACGTCTGGTTCGACGCCTGCATCGGCTACGTCTCCATCACCAAGAACTACACCGACGGCAGCGACCTTGGCGGCAACAAGTGGGAGCAGTGGTGGAAGAACCCCAAGAACGTCAAGCTCTACCAGTTCATGGGCAAGGACAACATCCCGTAAGTTTGGAGCCCCCGTCATGTTGAGCAATTGGACGAGGCAACGTATAACTGACTCCATCTGCTATCAGCTTCCACACCATCATCTTCCCCGCCTCCCAGATCGGTTCCCGCGGCGAGTGGACCCAAGTGCACAAGCTCTCAACGACCGAGTACCTCAACTACGAGGGTGGCAAGTTCAGCAAGTCCAAGGGCGTCGGCGTCTTTGGTAACACGGCCAGGGACACGGGCGTCGACCCCGACGTCTGGCGCTACTATCTCCTCTCCAGACGCCCCGAGTCGTCCGATTCCGAGTTCAAGTGGCAGGAGTTCATCGACGCCAACAACAACGATCTCCTCAAGAACCTCGGCAACCTGAACCAGCGTATCCTCAAGTTCTGCCAGGCCAAGATGGACGGCATCGTTCCCGACTACACAAAGTACACCGACGAGACGCTCGAGACCCACAAGAAGGAGACCAACGAGGCCCTCAAGACGTACATTGCCAACATGGAGGCCATCAAGCTGCGCGCCGGCCTGGCCTCGGTCATGCACATCTCTGCCCTGGGTAACAAGCTCCTTCAGGACAGCAAGCTCAACAACCAGCTTCTGGCCGAGGAGCCCGAGCGCTGCGCCGCCGTCATCGGCCTCGGCATCAACCACCTCCAGCTGCTCGCCAGCATCGTCTTCCCCTACATGCCCTCCACGGCCGAGTCCATCCTCCACCAGCTTGGCCACCCCGGCCTCATTTCCGTCCCCGATACGTGGGAGGGTGACATTGTCAAGCCCGGCAAGCCCATCGGTGAGCCCAAGCTGCTCTTCACCCAGATTCCTGCGTCTCGAATCGACGAGTGGCGCGAGGCCTTTGGCGGCGAGGAGATCCGCAAGCAAAAGGCCCTCGAGGCCGAGAAGGCCGCTGCCAAGAAGGCCGCCAAGGACAAGAAGAAGCAGAAGAAGCTTGCCCTTCGCCAGGCCGAGACGACTGGCGAGCCGGCCAGCGAAAAGCCTGCTGAGAAGCCCCCGGTTGAGGCCTCGGCGCCGGAAAAGGCCGAGGAGACCCCTGCCCCGGGGAAGTAGAGCTTGAAAGCATGGTCGAATCCTCATAGAGGTATAGGTTCACGCATCGATTTTGATATCCTTGCATATTTCTGGCACGCGACGGCGTTGTCAATGAGTTAGAGCGGCGTTGACTTCAACATGTAACCAAGACGGGAGGGTGTAACGGGACTTTTGTGATTTCGACGGATGGGCGGGTAGACAGAGAGATGATACAGATGATGAATGTACAATGAAGAGATTTATGATGAAGCCAGTATTAATGCAAGTATCTTGGTTGGATCGTTGTGAGCAATCCTCAAGGTGCGCTGCCGAGTTTTGTCCCCCCCCAATCATTAGTAGTTGAAACGGTGACAGGGAAGCTGGCAAGATGAAAATGATTTATGCAATTGATGAATTGGAGAAAGAAATATTCGAGTACTCTCGATCGGCTCATGTCGACTTGGACACCCGTTTGTGTTTTTCCATCCCAAGAAACTCCTCTGGCCTGTTGAAAGGCGCCGGCGCTAATGTGGTCTTGTCAAGTTCGTATGCTGCTCATGTATCTGGGTCATCTAGTTAAAAGATTGGAACAAAATAAAAAGCAGCCCGTACTCCTGATTCATAGTCTAGACCAGTTCCCATTCATTCGCCATGGCTGCTCTCGCAGCTCGATGCATGTAAACAACCCAGTGTGTCTCGCCATAAAATCGGTACCAAAACTGTTGAAGTCGCTGCTGGCCAAGTATGCTTACTTCTGCTTCTGAGCAGCTCTCTCGCGGTCGCGCTTGGCGTAGATGGCAGCGGTGAAGGGATCCTCGAAGCGCAGGGCAACGACGTAGACGAGGTAGACCCAGGCCGTGAGCACGACGCCGGCCGGCTTGCCGAAGAAGAGGGCGGTGCCGAGGAAGCTCATGGTGGAGCCCCAGTACATGGGCGCGCCGGTAACACTGAAGGGGAAGCCAGTGACCATCTCGTCCTTAAGGATGCCAAAGTAGTCGCCAAGGAAGGTGCCGGTGATACCGAGGGCCAGCGTCGAAGTCAGGACGAGGATGTTACCAGCGGTAAAGAGGGCGCCACCGATAGCCTGGGAGAGAGTCGTCTCGAGCAGCGGGTGAGTGGGCTGCTCGCCAATGGCGCGCTTGTAGAGGCCATCGCGGATAAGGCCAAGGGTGAAGATGGTGACGGCGAGGGCGTAGCAGGCGACACGTGAGTTGCCGGCGAAGAGCTTCGTAAGGATCTTGTTGCGGTACTCTGCGGGCTGGGGTTAGCATTGACGTCGGAGGGTGCACTCGACGGCGGCGGTTTACCTTGGCGGGCAACAATGCTGCTGTTGGTTAGCTCTGGGAACACTGACTTGGTGAGTCGAGGACAAAGAGAGAGACTCACTTCCAGAAGAGGGGGTTGAAGCCAATGGAGGCTGCAGAGACTGGAAAGGTGTGAGTACGATAGGCACGAAGTTGCGCTGGAGCTGGAGCTTGAGCCGAAGCCGAAGCTGAAGCTCTCACAGCGACAGTAGGAGGGTGAGACGTACCCAGCAAGCTCTGTTTGTTGAAGTCGACGTGGCCAACAAAGTCTTTGATTAAGGAAGCCATGGCGAAGGGAGGATCAGAGGAAGCTGTGTGATGTACGAGGTTGGAAGGAATGGGTTTTGATCACGCGAGTTTAGAGTATGAGGAAGTGAGGGAAAGAGGAGGATGAGGAAAGAGGGAAAGAGAGAAAGAGGGAAAGATGTAAGGAAGGAAGGAAGAGCACGAGACAATCGGGCCCAACGCAGTAAAGAACAGCACCACAGCACCACAGCTCAGTCAGCCCAGCTCAGCTCAGTTGACTATGACGGATACAGCATCAGTACGAGACAGCAGGGCACCTCAAGCAGCAAGTAGCCAGCAGCCAGCAGGGGCCACTTTCACATGGGAAGAAGACGACGGAAACAGTGAGATCATTGTGAGTGCGCTGGCGGGCGTTGGAAACCCGCTCCAGTGGAGCCAGAACCGTCTCCCCCGGCCCCAGCCCCAGTGGCCTAGGCATTCTAGGGTTGCGGAGAGCGCTGGAATGGAGTCGCTAGGGGCGCTCGTTTAGCGGGCCTCCGGGGGCTTTGAAGGCTGGGGGCGGGGTTCATAATGCCGCACTTGCGCTTGTGGATATGGCTGCTTCAATTGTTGGGGATTGTTAGGTAGCGCACCTCATGATGAAGCTGGATTGGATTGAATTCACCAAAGCCGCTGCCTCAATGGCTTCGCCTGCTCACGACCCCGCGACCTCACGACCTCACGACCAAATATGATCATCTCACATTGTACTGAATGCGACGACGCATCTATCGATACAGAGAGACGGGGCGAAATGCACTCACTGCTCGCCCGTCTAAGGTTGGCTTATCCCGCCTGCCCATGCATTGCCAACGCCAGTTCCAGTTGCAATTCCAATTCCAATTCCAATTCCAAGTCCGAGTCCAACACGCCTGATATCCCGGGAAATTCAAATCGCCACGGCCATGCCTGTGGTGTAGGTGTGCGCTCTCGCATCCAAATATCATTCATCGCCTGTTTCTCGTCTTCTTGCCCGCCGTCTGGGTATCTTCCTCCTCCTCGTCCTGGCCCTTCTTGAGATCCTCCGTCAGGCCCCATTCCTCCCTGTCGTACCAGTCCTCGCCGTCCGACATGTCTCTGTTCGGACCTGCGTGAGCCTCCGCCTTGGACCAGTGCAGCACGTCTTTGCGCAGCTTCTCGGCCCGGAGGAGCCCCAGGAACAGCTTCTTGGCGCCCCGGCACACTTCTTCCTGCTTCTGCACGTACAGCGCCAGCAGCCGCCGGATATCTTCGGCTTCCTGCTCCGGCAGACCCACGTTGCGGTCCGGCCTTGTGCCAGCGGGTGCCTTGAACATGGGGTGTACAAACGTTTGCTCCCAGCCTTCAGGCAGGACAAGGCCTGTCTGGCCGCCACTCTCGCCCACCCCGTGCAACTCTTCCTTCTGTTTCTCCTTTCCTGATTCCCCTGTTGCGGCCTGCGCACCAGATGCTTCGCCATTCTGGCCTGCTGCCCCTTCAGGCTCCTTGTGGTGGCTCGCCTCCTGCGTCTCCTTGTCCTCAACACTTGTTTCTACATCGCGCTTTCCAGGGACCTCGCCTCCATTTCGTCCTGAGCTGGCCTTTTTGCCATCTGGTGTGTGGGCATCTCCAGCGTTGGTATTGCTCGCATCGGGCATTTCCACGTCTGCAGTCTCGGCCGTGTCTCCGGGTGGGTGCTGGCCATCTCCTTCTGCACCGGTGGTGTCCATGGGCTGGACACCCTCCTGGGCCTGAATGCTGCCGTTGATCAGCGCTAGAGATGCATCCCCGAGGCCAGAAGCAGGGACCTTGGAGAGGCTGAGGAGGTGTCGCGCGACGTGATCGTCCGTATACAGCTCGGCATCCGCTGGGCCAACCATCTGTTCACAGGGTATCCAGGTATAGTCGCCGCATAGCTCGGTAAAAAGGTGCCTGACCTGCCACAGCGAACGGTTCTCTTTGCGCATAAAGTCGCAGCTCTGGTCAACGAGCTTGGTCAGGGTCTTGGACGTGAACGGCTTGGAAAGCGTCGGGTGAGTCGGCAGACTGATCGAGGACGTCAAAGGAGCTAGAAGGGCTGCGGGACGTTAGCACGTTGGTTCCCCCATCAATGTGGAGGTGTGGATGCTGACATACCCTCTAGGTGGATATTTGCGTACGGGTTCAATTCCGCTGCCGCCGCCTCTGCATCCTGTACATGCTCGTCGTCGTCGTCGCTCTCGATTTCGTAGCCGTCCGCGTCGATCAGGGGCGGGTTTCGGTAAATGATGGGTCGGCGGACTCCGTCATAGTCGACGTACTATGGTGCGGTGACGTTAGCAAAGTCGGGCTCTGCTGGGAGCGAGCGTCGTGAGTATGAAGCTGACCTGCTTGTACGAACTGGGGCCGTTGGACGGGACCAATTGTCCCTGATGAGCGAACCGGGCACGCTTCTTGAGTTTATGGCCACGGTTGCTGTAGTTTTCAATCTCGGAGTCGGAGTCGGAATCTAGGACGCGCGACCGAGGTCAGTCACCAGCAGACGGACGCTGGACGTCGAGCCAGAGAAGGGGCTTACCATAAGCCTTGCGCTTGAAGGCCTTCTTCATGCCCGCTATCGTCTCGGAGAAGAGAACCTGCTGTGACGCCATGCTGGGATTGCTAGCTGCGCGCCTGATCTCGTGGTAGATTTGCGGTGGTGGAGGAGGAGGAGAAGAAGAGGCGAGGAGAGGAGAGGAGAGGGCCGCGCCGGAAGTGGAAAGAGAGCGATAGATCACGGCGAGGACGAGGGGGAATGGCGCAACGAGACGAGAAAATCGAATTTAGCGGGATGAGTGTGGTCGGGGCGCATAGATCGCAGAGACATTACTGTGCCGTTCAGAGGCTCGAGTCTGCGCCGCGAGAAGCTGGACGGAGGCCAATTTTGTGTGGGAAGCCAAGTTGTGCTGTGACTGTGACGCCAGACAAGAGCAGAAGCAGAAGCGGCAGAAGCGCTGGAGCGAGGCGAAGCGAGGCTGCCCGCCTTGCTAGAACGCCCATTACCACATGCCCCAGCTGCTGGCCAATCACGAGTGCGTTCCCGGCGCCACATTCCCCCGACTCCGATTCGTACTGTACTGTACGGCCCAACTCAACTTGACTTACCCTGTTGTTGTGTTGTCAACTGGCGACAGACGGCGACAGGGCATGTAGTAATTGGATGAATTTAAGTGACCGAGCGTTGAGCTGTAATATGCTCTCTTTTGAGAAGAAAGGAGAAGAAAAGGAAACAGTCGTTTGTTTGCAGTTGGACACCACTCTCTAGCCACCAGAGTTGCCCGCAATGTCTCGTCTGCGGAACCAAGCCATTGCTTCATAATCATCTAGCCCAACCTCGGCACCCTGAGCTAGCCTCTCCAGCGTAAAAAGCGACTGATTTGCTTCGTCCACGATTCTAAAGCAATGCTCAAATTCGACCCAATCGGCTACGGGGCCGAGCCAGACAACGACTCGGACACCGAGGCCCATCTTGACAATAGAGCCCATGTACTCGGCAACGAGTGAAGGCTGGCGAGGATATGTAAACATGAGCGCAGATATCTCGGCATCCTGCAGCCGTCGCGAAAGACCCCATGTGCCCCGAACAGTGTTGATGCAGTGCTCGGCCAAGTACTTATTGAGTGGAATCTCCGACTCGGATTGCTGCACCTCGACACCTTCGATTCCGAGACGCACTCCTCGGGATTGTACATGCTGAAGCAAGAGTGCTTCAAGCAGACCGCTGCCGCTGCCTATGGAGAGCACAGTTGACGGGCGATTGGCGACGGCATTTTCAGAAAAGAGAGTCGTGAGAGTATCAAAGAGTTTGGTAGAGAGGCTGAGACAGCAGTCGAAATGTCGAGTCGGGGTCGTGTCCAGAGAGAGGCGAGGGAGATCCATGGTAAGTGGTGAAGGTTGTAAAACCGAACAAGACGTTTGGAGATGGCTTCAATTGCGGGGACTGGGTTAATCCGCAGCATTAATTTCTAAATCTGAAATCGCCCACTCGAGACTACTATCTACATTTACGACCACTCATACGCCCCTCCTTCTTAAGCAACAGTAATGGTGACGTTGCCCTTGAACGTCTCGCTCGAGTTGCCCACAAGTACGGCAAAGTCTCCAGGCTCAACAATGTACTTCATCTTGCGGTCCCACAGACCCCAGTCCTGGACCTTGAGGTCAATCTTGACCGTCTCCGTCTTTCCAGCCTTGACGTTGACCTTCTTGAAGCCCTTGAGGCGGTACCGGGGCACGTCGACTGTCGCAATCAGGTCCTTGACGTACATTTGCACCACCTCGGCGCCGTCGCGCTTCGACTTGTTCTTGACGTCGACGGAGACGGTGACGGTGTCGGTGGCTTTGACCTTGCGGGACGAGGCCTTGATGTTGGAGAACTCAAACTCGCTGTACGAGAGGCCGTAGCCGAACCCGTACTGGGCCCTGGGGTCCTCGAGGATGTAGTTGTTGCCAAAGACCAGAGTGCCGTTGGGGTGCACCTTGCCCGGCTTGGGGTACACTCGGGCCGAGTTGAGGTGGTCGTAGTAGATGGGGAGCGTGCCGACGTCGTACGGGAAGCTGACGGACAGCTTTCCGGACGGGTTCTGCTCGCCGTAGAGGATATCGGCCAGAGCGTTGCCGCCCTCCTCGGACTGGTAGAACTGCTGGACCAGCGCGGCGGCCTCCTCGGAGATCCACGGCTCGGTGATGGGCTTTCCGGAGCTGTAGACGACGACGGTCGGCTTACCCGTCTCGATGATGGCCTTGACGAGCCGGGGCATGGCGCCGACGAGGTCGAGGTTGCTGGTGTCAATGTGCTCGCCAGTGGTGGCGTTGGCGCCCGTCCACAGCTCGCTCTGGTCGCGCGACCAGGTTCCGACGACGACGACGGCGACGTCGGCGGCCTCGGCGGCGGCAACAGCCTCGGCGAAGCCAGAGTCGTCGTTGGACCAGCGCTCGCAGCCCTTGGCGTAGGTCACCTTGCCCTTGCTGAGGGCCTTGATGCCGTCCAGAGGGGTGGCGCCTCGGCTGGGAGCTCCTCCAATGACATAGTCTCCGTACTGGAATGACTCTGTTAGCCACCGTTCGTGACAATAGTTGTCCATGATATCAATCACTTACGTTGACGTAGCCGTGAGCCATGGGGCCAATGACAGCAACATTGGCCTTCTTGTCCAGAGGCAGCGTCTTCTCATGGTTCTCCAGGAGCACGATGCTCTCCGTGTCGAGCTGGCGGGCAAGCTTCTTGGATGACTTCTTGTTGATGTGCTTCATGATGTCCTTGTCCTTGACACCGGTGTAGCGGTTCTCGAAAAGACCCATCTTGAACTTGCTGCGAAGACTGCGAGCCACGGCGCGGTCCACATCCTTTTCGCTCAGCTTGCCCTCCTCGACGAGCTTGGGGATCTTCTCGAAGCTCCAGTAGCCGCCACCCATCTCGGCATCGTTACCGGGAATGAGAGACTAGCGCCCATGTTAGCATTGGGGGTGAGGCAGAGAGGTTTGGGGATACGCACGTTCTTGATGATGCACTCGTGGTCCTCGAGCTCACAGACGAAGAAATCCTTGGAGAGACGAGAAGTGCCGCCGGCATCGGACATGACATAGTACTCGTAGCCCCATTCCTCGCGAAGAATCTCGGTCAGGAGGTGGTGGTCGGAGATGACGGGGATGCCATCATAGGAGTTGTACGACGACATGACGGCGGAGGCCTTGCCGTCAATGATGGTTCTCTTGAGAGGGGGTAGGTAAAGATCGCGCAGCTCTCGCTCGCCGCCGTGGACGGGAGCCGTGTTGATGCCCTGCTCAGGAGTAGCAAAAGCGGCCTGGCTGAATTAGCGACGGATGATCAAATCTACGAGAGGAAGCAACTCACATAGTGCTTGACCATGCCGGACACACCCTTGGATTGCAGTCCCTTGACGTAAGAGTAACCCATCTCTCCAACCCTGTCAAATATTGTTAGCCACGCTTGTCAGTCAGGAACTCAAGGGTCAAGCCATACAGATAAGGGTCCTCGCTGAAGCACTCCTCGACTCGTCCAAATCTCAGCTCTCGAGCCAGATCAACCTGGGGAGAAAAGACTTGGTTGATGCCCAGGGCCACGGCTTCCTCGCCAATCACCTCGCCCATCTTCTCGACAAGTCCCGGGTTGAAGGAGCAGCCGATACCAATTGGCGAGTTGAAGATGGTGCCATTGTAGACCAGGAGGCCATGGAGAGCCTCGCTCTGGATGTAGGGCGGGATGCCTGAGTCGGCAAAGTCAGCATAAGAGGAGATTTGACTGCACCTGTGGGTAGTATACTACGCACCTAGCTTGGTGTCCTTGGCGTAGTCGTTGGCCAGTTTGGCGGCCTGGTTGACAATTTCCATCTTGACATTCAGACCGGTCCAGATGGCGCCAGACCGGTACTTCATGTTCCAGTCGAGGCCAGTCTTGTTGACCCGGCCGTCGGTGATGTTGAGGAAGTTGGTCATGTCTCCCTGGATCAACTCGGCCGACTTTTCTCGAAGCGACATGCGCTTGAGCAGATCCGCAACTCGGTCATCGATAGAGGCCTTGGGGTTCTTGTAGACTGGCTCATCCTGTGCCTGAGCTAGCCCGGCCAGGGCAGCCACGCTCAAGATGTTTGAAACCTTCATGGCGAACGGGTTGGTGACGCTGAGCCAAGGTCCTGTTCGTCGGGGAGGAGAGCGCAGGATGAAGGAAGCAAGAGGGCAGAACCGGGAATGACAGAGGCAGTTCTTATAGTCTCTACGGATGAGCCCATTTCCAACCCCTCGAGCCATTCAACCGTTCAACCGTTCAACCGTCCGTCCGGTCATTACGCCCAGAGACGTCGGTGACAGCCAAGCCATCCGCGAGAGGGCAAGTGGCGCTGGCTGCATGGCCCGCAAAGGTCCCATGTCTACGGTTCTGGATGCATGCCTGCAGTTGGGGAGATGAAGCCGAGGAGAGAGAGCAACGCTCACTCGTGGGAATGTGACGTGAGTTTCCCAGGGTGGCCTGGCTAGTGACAGCGATCATGATGAGGACCAGACGACGCTGGATGAACCCAAGCCCGCCAGAGTAGAAGGTACAGTAATGGGAGGTATGTAGTACTGTGCATTGTGTAGCACCAGTAGGGAAGCTTTCCTGGGGGTCCATGCTCAAGATCGAAGCGAGGCTCGACAAGTGGCGGAGTCCCGGGAGCTGGAATAAGAGAGCGGCTAGGAACGCCGTCCCGAACTTCCTGTCCCGGCAGTACGTGCGGTGTCATGAGAACATGAGGGCCCCAGCGGGATCCATTGGGATCCAGTAGAACCCATTGGGACCCATGGGGGCCCATGGGGACCCGTTGGGATTTGCGGGGTATGGGGTGTTGTGCTAGCGAGAGACCAAGGGACGGAGAGAATACGGGGACCCGCTGCCTAGCTCCAGGGTAAAGAGATGCGGATGTGGATGCAGATGCAGATGCAGATACAGGGCTGGTTGGAGTTGGAGTAGAGTTGAGGCGAGTCAAGTCGAGTCGAGTCAAGCTGTGGGGAAGCATGGACATAGCCGCTCCAGCGGGAGACGGGAATCGAGAATCAAGGGCCCAACACTAGATGGTTGCATTTAGCCGGCTGAGACCCTTGCCATTTAACCCACCAATTGAAGCCGCTGACGGGCCTTTTTGCTGCAAGCAAGCACATGCGCTGGTGGTACTGCAGTAATAGACTACATGGTGGTGTCACAATGTCATGAGCGCGGGGCCCGAGGTGGGAAAGGATGCCACTACCTGAGGAGAACAAGTGGACCGGGTGAGCCAGCTAACGGCTGAATGGCCTGGAGCTCCGTCGAGCTACTGATGGTACAATAGCTTGGAGCTCGTGGGGAGCTGTCGTATCATGAGGGGAGCAGCATGGAGTGGGGAGAGAGAGAGAGAGAGAGGGCATGATGTAAGATGATGTGAGTCGAGGAGAGGAGAGGAGAGGATCAGTCAAGTATCTGCAGTCGTCCAGCGTCTTCTTGTGAGTGCCACCAGATTGTCATCTCGGATACGCTACCAGATTTGACTCAATTGCTCTTCTGGTTTCGATTGTGATTGCTTGAGCTGGCTCTGGCGACATCCTCATCACATCATTGTATAGCTTCAAGCCTCACCCAGCGCTCGCTCCACCATGGTTCACCTCCGCGATGGCATGTGGCTGCCCGCCGAGGGCTTCCGCACCGAGTACGCCGAGGATGTCTACGAGATCACGCCGCAAGAGGACCAGCAGGCGCTGAGCTTGCTGTGTCCCGTCAAGCACATCCGCTCCCGCGGCGACACGCTCAACCAGCCCACCATCACCATCGACCTCAAGGCCGAGATGGACGGCGTCATCTCGCTCGAGTCGACGCACTGGGCGGGTGCGCAGCGCAAGGGCCCCGACTTTGAGCTCTTCCCGGGAGGCAAGCCGGCGGTCAAGGGCAGCATCGCCAAGGGCGACAAGGGGACGACGCTCGAGTCGGGCTCGCTCTCTGCAACGATCCATCCCAACCCTCACAACTTTGAGATCAAGCTCCATGCCAGCGATGGCTCCAAGCACCTCACCACGTTTGGCAACCGCAGCGTCGGCTTCGCGTACAGCCCGGCGCCCAGCTCGCCAATGCAGACGGGCGACATGCGCGACTTCAAGCACTACATGTTCCTCCAGAACACGCTCTCGGTTGGCGAGTCGGTCCACGGTCTGGGCGAGCGCTTCGGCGCCTGGAACAAGGTTGGCCAGAACGTCTCGCTGTGGAATGCCGACGGCGGCACCTCGAGCGACCAGGCGTACAAGAACGTGTCGTTTTGGATGAGCAACCGCGGCTACGGCATCTTCATTGACAACCCCGGCCGCGTCGATCTCGAGATTGGCAGCGAGAGGTGCTGCCGAGCCCAGGCCGTGGTCGAGGGCCAGCGTCTCAAGTACTACATCATCTACGGGCCAACTCCAAAGGAGGTGCTCAAAAAGTACACCATCCTCACGGGCAAGGCCGGCAAGGTGCCTGCTTGGAGCTTCGGCCTCTGGCTGACGACTAGCTTCACCACAAACTACGATGAGAGCACCGTCAACTCGTTCCTCGAGGGCATGAAGGAGCGGGGCTCGCCCGTCGACGTCTTCCACTACGACTGCTTCTGGATGAAGGCCTTTACCTGGACCGACTTTGTCTTCGACTCTGAGAGGTTCCCCGACCCCAAGGCGCAAATCACCCGCCTCAAGGAGAGCGGGCTCTGCAACAAGGTCTGCGTGTGGATCAACCCCTACATCGGCCAGCACGGCGCCGCCTTCAAGCATGCCGCCGACCGGGGCTACCTCCTCAAGCGCAAGAACGGCGACGTGTGGCAGTGGGATCTGTGGCAGGCCGGCATGGGCCTCTTGGACATTACCAACCCGGAGGCGGTTGCTTGGTACGTCGAGTGCCTGAACGGACTCTTTGACAAGGGCGTCGATGCTCTCAAGACGGACTTTGGCGAGCGGATCCCGACGCTCGACGTTCAGTGGCACGACTCCTCCATCGACCCCCACAAGATGCACAACTTCTACGCCTTTGCGTACAACCGCATCGTGTACGAGGCTCTCCAGAAGCGTTACGGCAAAGACGAGGCCGTCTTGTTTGCTCGTGCGGCCTGCGCCGGCACCCAGCAATTCCCCCTGCAGTGGGGAGGCGACTGCGAGTCCACCCCGGAAGCGCTGGCCGAGTCTGTCCGTGGCGGCCTGTCCATGGGCCTCAGCGGCTTCTCCTTCTGGAGCTGTGACATTGGCGGCTTCGAGGGCTACCCGCCCCCGTGGATCTACAAGCGATGGGTGGCCATGGGTCTGCTATGTAGCCACAGCCGACTGCACGGCAGCAACTCGTACCGCGTGCCCTGGACTGTGGACGGGGATGACCAGACCGAGGAGGGCTGCTCCAGGACCCTGGCCAAGTGGACGTCGCTCAAGACGCGCCTCATGCCGTACTTTTACTCCCAGGCCATGGAGTCGATCGAGGGCGGCCTACCCATGTCGCTGCGTTCCGTGGCGCTCGAATTCCCCGACGACCCGACGGCGTGGTACCTCGATCGCCAGTTCATGGTGGGATCCCAGCTGCTGGCGGCTCCCGTCTTTGAGGAGTCGGGCGAGGTCGAGTTCTACCTGCCCAAGGGCAAGTGGACCTCGTTCTTCACAAACGAGCTCAAGACGGGGCCGGGCTGGTTCAGGGAGAAGCACGCCTTTGGCACGCTCCCGCTCTACGTGCGCGAGAACACGGTGCTCGTGCTCGGCAGCCGTAGCCAGGTCGGCGCCGTCTACGACTACGCCCAGGACGTGGAGGTGGCCCTCTACCAGGCGTCTGCCGGGGCCCAGGCCACGGTCGTTGACGGTGAGGGCCAGGTTGTCGCCACCCTTGTTGTGGGAGACGATGGCAAGCTGCAAGGCACCGACAAGCTCAAGGGTGACTTCAAGGTTGCCGAGTCTGGCCGGGATCTGAAAGGGGATGCTCCTGCTTCCATCGAGTCCCTGTAACCGCGTGGCCATGAACGTGTGACTTGTACCTGGATATAAGTGTATAGATGCAGAATGCTTCATGACGTTGAGTAACTACCTGTCATATCTTATGTGATTTGGCTTCTATAAGTCTGAGATCCCCAAGCTTGCCCAGAGCGACTTTACGTTTTGCTTGCCTTGCTCTACTTGCAAGGTAAAAATGTTTTTAAATTTACAATTAAATATGAGGACTCCGCGTCAGAGATGCAAGCCTGTTCTGATGCTGTTGTAACCCAAATGAGCTGGACAACTCTACGCCTACCACCTAGGACGTAAGACAAAGAGTCTACCATTGACAAAAACGGGCACATTGAATACATATTGAAAGAAATCTGCTATATACACTCAGTAACTGTTCTTGCTCTCATATTACTCCTGTTCAAACCAGGTAGAGCACCCCATGTCGGTTCCGTATACTCGGCTTCACCATCCCGGTGACTGCCGAATCAAGTGCTTACAAGCCGGACGCGAACCATACGACTTGACCTGCACTAGAATACCCCATCTGAACATCTGATGACTACTGAATCCCTGCTGCAGGCAAAGAGACAGCCGAATGAGTTGTTGCCTTACCGACCCGCGTTCCTGGTCAGTCTAGGCGAGTCGTTGCATTTAGCCGGATCGTCTCGCCTAGTCTGCTTCCTATTCGCGCGCCTTTCGCCATCTCTTGGCCGTCACGGCTTTGAAATGCCCCGACCCCTGTCCGATCATTTACCTTTTTCGCTTTGCCCCTCTGCTACTGTACTGCCATAGAAGCGGTATCCCAACCCGGTACTTGTGCTCAGTGATATACTTGGTGTTCACCACTTCTCCATGCCGTCAGTCGGGCCGGATCCGCAGTCATTGCCAAGAGGGCATCATGTGGATATCCACATCCTCTGGTGCTTGGGACCGGCACGGGATGCTACGGGATTTTACCAGGATTCAACAGCCTCCCGATACCGTGGTGGGCGCAGGGCCGGGCAAGGCCGACGGCGTGGTTTCTTGATGCCCGGCTTGGTGCTCTTCAACTGACGGGTGACTGACCATGTCATGACGGAGTGGAACTATGAACAGCACGTTGAGATCGGTAAGAACCGCCTTGTTCGCTGTATGGCCGGTGTGATACGACGGAATACGTCCCCTTACCTTGTCATCTGTTGTGGAGATGCCCATGGGGACCCCAGGGGTGGTGTAGGTAGTCGCCAAGACGGTGGGTCTGACTGTTGCAAAGAACGGTATGGGATTGTCAGTCATGGCATCCAGATTTGTCTGTATATGGCTCTGCAAAGGATGACCTGATGTTACATATATCTTGGTGGCTTCGCCCCTTGCACTTGAACCCCCTCCTCGTTGTAGCTCATCTCGATATTGACTTTGTAACATTGCGCTTTTGCGAGACATCTAGCATTCTGCTTGCCCAGAGCCAACATGGGAAAGGCCTACAATATCGGCCTGGCCTGCTTTGCAGCCATCGGGTAGGTCTATCCTGTCTTCATTCGTCCCTTTACACGACTCTCTATGATTCCTGGGACGATTTGCGTATACGACTCCGTCTGTGGGACGGTTTCCTATCTGGGCAATTCCACGGATATCGAGACCCGCCGAATTGAGTGATGTAGATCATATCATCGCGGCTCCACGTCTCTGCCATGGCTCTAAACTGACCTGCCTGGGTAGCTCATTTCTCTTCGGGTACGACTCGGGAGTAATGACGGATGTGATTGCCAGTCCGGTAAGTCGAGTCAATCCCTCGGTTCTGGACGGACGTAAGCTCACGCAAATCAGCACTTTCTGGAGACGTTTAACACCGAGGCCACGTCGTCGATTGTAGGCGCCATCGTTTCCACCTTCAGCGGAGGAGCTGTTTTTGGCGCCCTGTTTGGGGGCGTCATCATGGACAAGTATGGAAGACGCAAGTCGATTGCGTGCGGCGCATTGATTGCGACCGTTGGTGGAGTTCTTCAAGGGGCGGCCTATCAGTCAGTATAACCACTTTTGGCTTGCAAGATGGACGACTAACACGGTTTGAAGCTTGGCCATGCTGCTGATCGGCCGCATCATTGCTGGCTTTGCCATTGGCCTGCTCTCTATGGCTGGTAGGCACAAGACTTTGATAACTGTGCAGATCACTTGGCTCACCTAGATACGCAGTTCCTGTATATCAGTCCGAATGTGCGCATCCCAAGATCCGAGGCTTCATTGTCGGCCTGGCACAACAGATGATTGGCATGGGCTTCGTCGTCTCAACGTGGGTTGGTTACGGCAGCCATCACTACGGTGACTCTTCTTTCCAGTGGCGATTCCCGCTCAGCTTCCAGGCCCTGCCGTCGGCCCTCCTCACCGTGGGCATGCTGTGGCTCCCCGAGTCGCCGCGCCATCTCATTGCTACTGACCAGCTGGAGGAGGGCATGAGGGTCCTCCGGAAGCTTCACTACAATGGCGACAACGAGGAATGGATCCAGTCCGAGTTCAACGAGATCAAGCTGACTATCGACGCCGAAAAGGCAAACACTGCCCAGGGATGGCTCATCATGTTCAAGGTCCCGCAATGGCGACGACGTCTTGCCCTGGGCACCTACGTCCAGGTCGCCACTCAGTTTACCGGAATCAACGTCATCAACTACTACCAGACCATCATGTACGAAGCTCTGGGATTTACTGGGAGCAAGAAGCTGCTCGTAGCTGGTATCTACAACTGCTGCGGCCCCATTGCTAGTGAGCTTTTACGACATCTCCCACCGATAAACTATCAGCCTGCTTACATTGACAGATCTCTTCTTCATTACGTTCCTCATTGATCGTGTTGGCCGCAGAAGGCCGATGATCTATGGTATCATTGCCATTTCGATTGTACTCATCCTCGAGGCCATCATCAACAGCCAGAACCCCGACGGAACCAAGAGGAGTTTCAGCATCGGCGGTGTTGCCCTTCTCTTCATGGTCACCATCCTCTTCTCATTCTCCTTCGGACCTTGTTCGTGGACCTACATGAGCGAGGTGATGCCCTACCAGATCCGAGGCAAGGGTTCCGCCTTTGCCACTGGCATCGGCAACTGGCTCGTCAACACGTTTTGGTCCCAAGTCAGCCCGATTGCGTTGAAGAAGCTTGGCTGGAAGTTTTACTTTTTGTTTGCTGGTGAGTAGCTGCGAGACTTGCGCGCGGCTGCGTTGAATCACCGTGCCACTACTAACAGCGAATACAGCCTGGAATTTCGCCATCACGCTTCCCATCCTCATCTTCTTCTTCAAGGAGACCAAGGGACTTTCTCTCGAGGAGATTGATGTCATGTTTGGAGGCCGCGGTCTCGGAAGCCTGCCGGCCGACATTGAGAAGCACACTGCTGAGCTAGGGCAAAAGGCAACGGAGGAAGAGCACCCAAAGAAAGATCATTGAGACCTAGGCAGCGGCCAAGCCGACCGGAACCATTGTAATGAAGATTTGAGGAGGTTGCGTTTTGTGATGATGGGCCTAGGCATTGGACACACAAAGAAGACGCGGCCCAATCTGTTTTCGAGACTTGTATACATTCGAGTAACGTTTGAAGTGTTTGCATCCGTGAGTTGCTCAATGCAGACTCTCGCATGCATGTCATCGTGAGGCAACCCGCGATTACTAGGTGGATATCTGCATTGTTTGTGACGCCCGCCATAGAATCAAGAGGCTAGCAGCATGGCTCCTCGAACAATTCGCGTCTGAAGTGCATAGTACATGCAAATCAGGTTGTACAGCTGCACAGTAGTGATGTTACATTGGCGGCAGGGGAATGCTGCGCCCGCCGTGGGCAAACACTTGGAAGCAAAAGCAAGCTTCTTTTCCATGAGCCAATCGCATTGTGAGATACAGAGGAATCGAGACTGAGACCTGATTCGGCATACCCGTTGCACACGCATCAGAGTCTCTGTCTCTTAAAGGAGAGGACATTCTGTGTACTCGGTAAGCCGCAAAAGCAATAGCAGTGGCTGGTTCTGGTTCTGGTTGTGAATAGCATCGGCGAGCTCCGATGCTGTTGGTGGGGCTTTGGGCGCGCCAAAACCGGCTACAGTGGCTACAGTGGGGGGGTTTTGGGCAGTTGGAGTTGGAGGGGCAGCAAAAGCTTGCCCATCCATTGGATCCCTTTACAGATTGATCTGGGCAGTAGCTGAGAATAAAGTGAAGCAAGAGGAGGGGTTCCGCGGGGTCCTTTTCAAGTGGAGGATGCTCACGGTGAAAAAAAATTAAAAAAAATTGTTGCAATGACGACCCAAGGCTCGGACTAGGACGAAAAGAGGACGAAGCCGGCTTGTTCCTCTTGTCGATCTCGTCGTCTTCTCTTCCTCTTCTTTTCCGTCTTCCGTCTTCCGTCTTCCGTTTCCTTTTCTTCTCTTCTTCTCTCCTTTCTTCCTCTCTTCTTCCCTTTTGGGCCTTGCCTCCCCCCGACATCCATCTGCTTGCTCAACGTCAGCTCACCTCACCTCCTCTCGCCTCCTCTCCTCCCATTTTTGCGCCATTGTTGTGATACCCTCATCCTTCTACTGACCTACCGCCGCCATGTCTGAACCGGTCAAGCACTACGTGACCTACAATGATGTACGCCCCCTCTGCGACATGCATGCGCGCTCCGCTCTCCTGCTAACCGCCGCCGCCTTTGTCTCGTCCAGGTCCACAAGATGTGCCAGGCTTCGGCCGACAAGATCCTCGCCGAGTTCCAGCCCCAGCTCCTGATCGCCATCGGCGGCGGCGGCTACGTCCCTGCTCGCATCCTGCGCTCGTTCCTCAAGAAGCCCGGATCGCCCAACATCCCCATCCAGGCCATTGGCCTCTCCCTCTACGAGTCGCTCGGCAACGACCAGGTCGAGGCCCCCGGCACAAAGGTCACCCGCACCCAGTGGCTCGACATGTCCGCCCTCGGCGAGCTCGAGAACCTCGTCGGCAAGCGCATCCTCATCGTTGACGAGGTCGACGACACCCGCACCACGCTCGAGTACGCCGTCAAGGAGCTCGAGAAGGACGTCGAGGCTGCCCGCCAGCGCATCGGCCCCGATGCTCCCCAGACCCATTTCAGCATCTTTGTTCTCCACGTACGTTTGAAATCCGCCCTCTGCCCCTCACCTCACACTGGAGCCCAAGTGACTGACCCTCTCATCCGTCCCACAGAACAAGGACAAGCCCAAGAAGGGTACTCTGCCCGGCGACATGCTGTCCAACGGCTACCTCGCCGCCGAGACTATTGAGGATGTCTGGATCTGCTACCCCTGGGAGGCCATCGACATTGATGAGCACGACAGCCATGCCAGCAAGCAGACTACCAACGGAACCAAGTAGGCGCATGATGACCTGGAGTTTAAAGAGGGCAATACGGAAGAAGAAAATGTAACCGGGCCACTGCTTTACGGAACAACAACTTGTGACAGTTAATGAATGAATGTTTTATGGACGACCCATAAAGTGGTGTCTGACATGAGGGTGGTGACTTTTCGAGTCCTACAGTCCGCACTCAGTAGTGCTCTTCTCAGGGATCTCTTCGTTTCATCAAGGATTGGCATCGGAGTGTGCATGCTTGAATTGAAAGTAAAAAGCAAAAACAGGACGCCACGGGCAAGATGCACGCCATGTATAGGTATGTATGTCGTACATGTATGCATGTCTTATCTAAGCGGGATATGTATCAATATCTAAAAAGTGTACATATGGATGAAGCGCCAAATGGGTATCTCCGCACACTGCTCCCCTCTTCATCGTCTACACATCTACACCCTCGTCAGACCAAATGCTTCCTGGTCTCTGCGGCAATTCATTGAATCATCCCTCGTCAAGTCATGTCACTGCTGACTCAACCCCCAACCGTACCCTCGCGCGCGTGCTTCTCTTTCAGGCGCTTCTCCTGCTTCATAAACTCGCGGATCCCCACCGGCACGTCCTCGAATGCCTCTTCCTCCCACATGTCCTTGGCGATGCGGGGCTGTCCGACGGGAACGCCATCGCTCTCGACCGCAGCACCTTGGGCGCGTAGCTTCTCTTGGGCCTCCGCGTTCTTGAAGGACCATTCCTCCATGTCCTCTCGGTACTGATCCCACACGCAGTTGACGCACCCGCTCATGCAGCAATTGTCTGGCTCCTCGGGCTTGGGCGGCACCAGCACCCCGCCAATGTATGAGGATTTTGCCTGTCGCGCCAAGCGCTCCGTCGGGTCTGCTGGACCGATGAGTCGCGATCCAAAGATGATGCGCGCCTTCTCTTCCGCTGTCGTCGGCGGCGGGGTGGGCTCGGGCTGCACGGGACCTGATTGCGGGCTGGCGGATGGGGCCAACGGTTCCTTGCCGGGCGGGAGCACTTCTGCGGCGGCGGTATTCGGAGGCTCTTCGGGTTTCGTCTCGAAAGGATACGGCGAGGGATTGAGAAGGACACTGTTATAGTAGAGCCCAAGCGGATGACGTTGTGGCCAGGCCTCCTCGGTCGTCTTCGGGGCGGCACTGGCGAGGCGCCTTTGGCTTGAGCGAGTTGTCGTGACGGTCGTGGAGCATAATCGTGAGAGCCGGAGCCTTGCTGCTAGTCGCGAAGGGGCCGACATGCTGAGAGCGACAAGGCGGCTTGGGGCGGGAGGTTGTGAGGTTGGAGGAGGGTTGCGGCTCGATTTCTTTCCATCGCGGCTCGGAAATCCGGACAATTCTGGAACGTCATCGGGCGTGGGGAAAGTGTGTGGTGGGGAGAGGAGTGCCATTAGAGACGTGTTGGAGAACTGCACGTGATGAGCTGTCACCTGTTTTCGCGTTTCCATCCATTTGGAGTTGCTCGATTGACAAGACCCCGACATTGAAGCTATCGTCGCTGTGTAAATTGATCTTTTGATCGTCAAAGCCACTAGAGTTTCCATCTGTTTCATAGTGTCCCCGATTGTTGAGGCAAGCAGTTCGATTTTTTGCACACAACTGCAACAGTTTGTTTACTCGGCAACGCGCCTCACCTCGTGTAAACAAGCCCCGGATGCGACCGAACCACCACTAGATAGCGAGCGACACTGATGCGCACCCAAGGGATGCCGACTGATTGAAGCCGCCATCATGGAAGAGTCTGCGCCGAAGCGCCGCCGCACATCGCCTCGGACGTCCCTCAATATCCCCGAGACGACCACACCTGCGTCACTACAATCGTCACCGAGACGACGCCGTTCGCGCCCGTCCTTTGCCTCGCCAACAAAGACAAGCCTGGCGCGCCACAACCCAGACGTCCTGGAGCGGCGACGGTCGCGATCGCCTGAGAAGCCGGTCGATAATCAGTCGCCAACCCGGCGCGCAGCTGGTACCGATGTTGGGCGAGATGAAGAAACGCGCGGTATAGCTTCGCGGCCGGCGTCCACTCCGCAGGAAGAGGGTGGGAGTCAACAGAGTATTGGAGCTGAGAGTGCCCCAGGGTCAGCGAGGTCCATCAGACGTGCAAGTGGTATGATGGCTGCTGCGGCTAGAAGAACGCCAGTCAGACCAACGTTGCGCGCTGGCGCGCCGTCACAGGTGGAAGAAGGAGAGATCAACCCGTTCATGGGGAGGGTGCTGCGCCGATCACCGCAGACGGAGCCTTCGGCGCCGCCGGCAGAGGAAGAAGAGCTCAACCCGTTCAAGGGAAGAGTGCTGCGACGATCACCACCGCGAGGGATGATTACGCCACTCGCTGAGGCAGAACCAGAAGCCGTCGGCCAAGCGGTGACAGAGACTAGGGCTCCCGAAAATGAGCGGAACGAAGTACGAGTTACTGATACGCCGGATCACGAGGCTGAAGACGATGCAGATGATGTGCCTCTGGCAGAGCAGCCGAACGAGCTGTCTCTCCTGGACGAGTCAGGCGATCTGTCTCTGGAGCAAGAGCAAGACGACGGACTAGCACAAGAGCAAAGTAGGATTGAACCAAATGATGTGCCTCAAAATGAATCGGGCAATGAGCCGGACGACGAATCGGACGAGCCGGACGAGCTTGAAGACGAGCCTGAAGGCGACCAAGATGGTAACCAGAGCGACAACCAGGATGACAGCCGTTATGGAGAACCTGAAGATGACTCCGTCATGGATTCGTCAAACCAACCAACAGATGGACCAGAAGAGGCGGAAGACAATGAGGGTAACGCAACAGCGCACCGTTCTGTCCCAGCTCCTGAGCCATTGCCGCGTGAGCTTCAGAGGAACCCACAGCGATGGTCCATCAACGAACAGAACCAAGATCGAGGCAGCTCGCCTCTCAAAGTAGCACCCATGCGCCTGCCTGGGAAGCGTGGCTCAACAACCAAGAGTTTTCGAGACCGGCTTTTCGGTACGCAGTCGCAAGAGACCAGTGTGGAAAAGGATACGACAGACGTGCGACAAACCCGGTCTTTCGACCCAGATGCTGCCAGGAAACAGGAGAGAGACAACTTGCTCAAGGAGATAGACAGGCTAGAGAAGGACCTCGAAACTACCCGAAAGGAAAATGAGCGAATCCGACTGATGCAGCAATCCGGACGTGTCATCGCTCCGACAAACGCAGAGGAAGTCGTTGATCTCATCCGGCGCCAACATGCCGCTTCGGAAGCTGATGCGCTGCCCCCAGCGACGCAGCATTTGGTAAAAGCAGCGTTGAGCATGACTTCTCTGCTCCCGTTTGGAAAGCAACAGCCTCCTGTTGACGTTGGTCCTAAAAAGGACGAGGAGCGACCCGCAATCAAGTCACACCATCCTGTACCGATGACGGCAGAAGAGGAGCTTCCTTACCTTGAGCTTTTCAGCCCATTCTCCCTCGACTCCAAGATCTCGGTCCTTCCCGTCCGAGAAGACGAGCCTCTACAGCAACTTCACTCAATTACGCTACGGTCACGTGAAGTTCCCGGGCTCTTCACGGCGCGGGTTGAAATGATTGTGGATGGTATGGACCTGACGATCCTGAATCTCAAGGTAGTGGCGTTGGAGGCAGCAGCAAAAAGTGAGCTTGGCCCATTTCTGGAGACCTTGTGCTCCGGTTCTGGCAACCGTAGTATGCAGAGAAATGTGGGAATCATGTCGTGGGCTATGGGTGAATGGCTTCGAATGGCAATGGAGCGTGCAGCTTTCTGGTCATCACTGGACCACTGCTTTGGGTCCAAGAAGGCAATCCTTGAGACGACGAGCCAACTGTGGGCGCGCAATGCCAAGTCGAGGAAGAGTAATGAAGATGAGATGCAAGACGATGCACCGACAAAGGCGACCCCTCTCAAGAAGGCAGATCTTATCCGCTTCCTGGGCCAACAACACTACGACATTTCCATCCCCAACATCAAGCGCAAAGAGCCACAGTCGGTGGTTAGGCTAGAGTGGAAGACCACGTTTGACTGGACGGGTGAAGCGCAAAGAAAGCTGGCCGTCTCGATCGGTGTTCCCGGCAAATGTGAGTTGCTCGCCAAGGACATGATGATACGCGGTCTAACATTCAAGTCATAGGGCGCCATGTTGATGAGCGAGGGTCTCTCAGAAAACTGCCGAATCTATTTCGAGAGCTTGTGGAAAGTAATGAGAAGCCTGAAGTTGCTGTGCGAACCATTGTAGCTCTGGTAGCTGGGGAACGAGTTTGATATGGGACACGAATGCTATGCAAACAAGACAGGTCGGCCAGAGGCCAGTGGAAAAGGATGTTTCACTCTGCAAGACACCCAGAGAAGAAATTACGCGCGGGGCGCGAATGGCGTAGAACTGGCTCATGGATACCATGTCGTTTCGATTAATGAATTCGGGCTTGGTTACGCCCTGGACGTGCACTCCAATTAAATCCACACTGCCTCCGTGTTGTTTTCCATCTTTATGCCCAGTAGACGCCCCATCCAAAGTAGTGATTGGTCGCTCGTTTAGTCGACATCGACGCCCAGCTTTCGCAGGTCGACCTTAGCCTGCTCAATCTCCTGCGTGAGCTCCTTGTGGGCGGCAGGCACGTCGTTGAAAGTGAGAATGCCCCAGCCGAGGCGGAAAAGGAGAAAAGCGCCGAATGAGACGAGGGCCCAGAAGGGCAGCTGTGGGTAGGAAGAACAGTTAGGGGAGGCTGCAGCCTTTCGTGCCGAGGCGAGGAGGGGTTACGTACGACAGGGACAATCTGGTCGTGGATCAAAGCAGGGAGAGGAATGAGCTCGAGGAAGAGGGCGAGGTAGAGCTGTAGTACATGGAGTCAGCGGGCTGTAATTGCTGGCGCGCATAAAGACGGGAGTGGTCGTGGTCATACAGAGGAGAATAGGAGGGCGAAGGAGATGGTCTGCAGGGCGCGAGTCATTGTGGCGGGCAGTTGGCGTATAGTCTTCGAGAGAAAAGAACTAAAGGAGTGACGACGAGTTGGCGATGCGCGCGTGGAGGGGGAGCTTCAAGTGAAGGGATTCCCGCAGAGTCTTGGTGGTTGCAGTACAGGCTGAAGCTGGATCAGAGGAGACGTGTTACGGTTGCGGTATGCTAAAGTGGTACTAGGGGGTTCGCGCTGGGGAATGTTGGATGACTAAGCCGTGGTTAGGTAAGCGTGCTCGACCACCCATTGGAACGCTGAAGCTCCCATCCTCCTACCTGTAACTTATCGAGAGCATCCATTGCTGGAATAGCTTCACGGCGATGAGGCAACTCCAACCGCCATCCTACGCTATGGCTTGTGCCTGAAGAGCCCCTCTATGCTCTGGTTGAAGCCGGCCAGCCGATAAGTTTCCACATTTCACATGATCAACCAGGAACCTCGAAGCCAAGCGGACTTACCAAGTCGGTGGGATTAGCATCTATGACCAACGCGCGTCATCTCGTCATAAAGACACGTTGAGAATGTCGATGTCATGGAGAGTTTACTACTGCTTCGGCTCCTTCAAGGTGGAAATGCAGTGATGGAAACCCGCCGATGGTCGCAGATTCAACCAAAGCTTGTTCGCCGTCATCGTAGTCTAACCACGGGTGGCATCGCAGAGTCCTCGTCCGAGTCAGTTCAGCCGAGCTGATCTCAGGTTTCCTTTGACGATTGCGAAAAACCGTCATCTACGTCAGCATGACAGAAGCAGTAACCAGAGGGTCAGATCTTCCTCGGAGTGAAGCCCCCGTTGCTCGTTATCAGAGACTACATGTGTCCATTGGCCGGCTCGCCTGTGAGCCCCGAGCTTGCCCGAGCTTGAAGGAACCTTGAGCGGTTTTAAGCATATAAATCTTCTAACCCAATCGGGGGTTTCCAAGGATTTTGACAAGAGTATAAAATTCGGGGACATTTGACCATTGTCCCAATACCGGGCCTGGACTACTTCTGCATTCCAGATGACGCACATAAGGGCCTGGCTATACCCTTCGACGTTACGCGATATACACAAGCGTAGAGGCGGACGAAGAGCTGAAAGACGATAGCTGAATAAGACCCCTATATCGTTACCTCGCCGTCATGATTGCCACTGATGTTCGCGACTAGATTGCTTGCGTCAATCGGGTAGCCCGTTTCTTTGTCTCAGCTGACTGAGACGTGTCGTGGGCGACAGTGCCGGCTGCCGGAGATCTGGAGGCTGAAGGTTTTGACTTTGCCAGGGGAATCGCAAAGGTTGCCTCGATGCGTTTGGTTAACATCAAGCTTTGGGCTTCATTCCTCGCCGTCCAAGCGTCGTGAAGGTGGACGGATAGCTGGGACTCGGAACCAGCGAATGTCTCGGTCCAAAGCACACTATTTAGAGGGGCGAATTGTGGCTCTTGACAAGTGACAGGGGCTATGACAACGAGGATTCCAGGGTTGCCCGTTTAGCCCCGCCGTTACATGAAGATCACAGCAGTTGGCCCGGCTTCTCAGTGCAATTCCCTTCCACGTCCATCTGCCAAGCGTGGCGACGTTGGGAATCATAAACCTACACAACTCACTGACAGCTAACAGCTCCCCACATGGGAACCGTGGAGCCCAGTCTTTTGTGATGTTGACTACGTTGGTGGCTGGGTGTCTTGGAATTCTGGGCTTCCCGAGATGGCTTAACCCTAGCTTCGTGACTGTGATAGCATCCTGAGCAGGGGACGAACACGAGCAACGCCGTCGACGACCGTCGACGACCGTCGGATACCATCATCTTCACGCACTCGGAAAATCCGTCGAGTGCATCACCTATGGGTCGGGTTCGATGACTGTACCGAGTATGGATCATCAACATGACATCGTGTAGCATATGGCGCGTCAACTTAGAGTTACGCGCGGGCCATGTCAACGGGGCATTCCTCACGGCTCCAACGGAAGCGGGCTGCGTTAAACTGCGTCAACAAGTCTCGGATACCGACTGTTTGTCTTCAACCACAGTGGGCCATGCTCTAGGTTTCTAATCAAATATATAAAGGTCCGAGATTCTGTCCGGAAGACGTTGTTTTCTCAAAGCCAGACATCTTTCGACATCTTCAATCATATTAATTGAGAAACCAAACACCTCTTCGAAACATCCCTCCAAGACAAGTATAACGCACGCTTGATCAAACAACACAATGTTGCTGTCAACCGTCTACGTCCAGGCGATCCTGCTCTGTGGCCTCCAGAGCGCGGTTCTCGCCAACCCAGTCCCCACCAACGACCAGGATGTCCAAGTCGAAACCTCTGTCGACGACTTCAACGTCGTGACTGGCGAGCCAGGGCTTTCGTTTCTTGATGACTCTTCTATTCTGGTGTTTGAGGATGGCGACGATGAGGAAGCTGACGTTCAAGGGCGATCCTTGACGAACCTTTACCCCAGAGGCAGGAGTGCCGACCAGAACACGGGCTTGAAGCTGCACAATGCCGCGCGTGCCAAGAAGAGGATCAGAGGTCTTGTCTGGGACGCCAAGCTTGCGGCCGATGCAAAGGCCTACGCGAAGAAGTTGGTAGAGATCGGCAGCCTGGTGCACTCCGCAGGCAACACACGACGCAATCAGGGCGAGAACCTCGCCTATGTCTGGTATGTCGTGGCTCTCTCGATAGGCAAATCATGTGGAATGCTAACTTGCCATGAAGGTCGACCAAGCCTGTCAACAACCCAATCGAGATTGGTTCGAAGGGATGGTAAGTGTCGACGATCACTATTTTAGTCTGTTTTGGGCAGGTGACTAACGACTGTACGCTTATAGGATCAAGGAGGAGAAGGACTACAAAGGCCAGGTTATCCCCCAGGGAGATTTCGCAGCTTACGGCCACTACAGTAAGAATAACTTTGCCGGTAGACATATCCAGCTAGATCGTATCGCTTACACTCATACCAGCTCAAGTCATGTGGAACACGTCCACCCGCGTCGGCATCGCAACTGTCAGCAACGGCAAGGGAGCGTGGTACACCGTTGCCCGGTACTCGCCTCCAGGAAACATTGGTGGCAAGAAGCCCTACTAAGCTTGGATCTTTGGTTGAAGCAAGGTCAAGTAAGCACCTGTATTATGTTGGGCGGCAAGAATCTTGAGTGGAGCAGAATTGGACTTTTCATAACGACACTCTTTTATATGTTATCAGACGGTTAGAGTATCTACATAGTCAATGCAATGATCGATCATACAGATGGCCCCGACAATTTATGTGATAGAACCTTCGTTGATACCCGGGGTAACTGGCCCAAGTACTTATAGCGTCAGATGTTTATATAGCTGACAGATTTATCACAGTGGCGCATGATGGAAATTCAAAGTCGCCATCTTAAGATGGCCGGAATGGGAATCAAAGCAATCAAGCGTACTCGAACAATGAGACGGGGCATGTAACCGGTGCTTAAGGGCTACTACGTATGAAGGAGCAGCGCAAAACCAGGGCAGATTGCGGCTTGCCAGCAATGCCCAATATGCCTACAATAGGTGATGGCGTCAACACGACTGCAGCTCGTTGTCGCCGTGCTTCCTTTCCCCCGTCCCTTCTGTTCTTCAGAGAAGGGCAGCCTCGGCCGTCCTGTCCCAACTTGTCCAAGGATCCGCTAGATCTCTGCATTCCATGCTGCACCCGTCTATAGCGGTTATAATTTGTGATTCTATCGGCGGCCCGGTGTGCCGTCCATGAATGAGGGGTCCTTGATACTGCCACCAGCATCGTCAAGTCCAGCAACGGGTCGGTTGTAACTGAAACCGGCAAATTGGTTTTGCATCGTCTGCGAGAGGACGGCATCATCCACGTAGGAGTCTTGAGGAGCTTCTGACGTGAACTCGGGGTCAAAATTGGCAGTATCGAGCGCATTGACCTATCAGATCAGTTAGTCATTGGATAGGGAAGAGAAGGCTGCAGTCTATACATACCACGTTGGGCTTGAATGCCGGTTCGTACTTTCGTTGCAGAAGTTTTCGCCAATCGATGGCGTGGAAGAATGGGTGCGACTTGATCTCTGCCGAGCCGTTGGCGCCGAGTCGCTTCTCCGGATCGCGGTTGAGCAGCTTTGTCAAGAGGTCCTTGGCGGCAGGTGGCACGACATCGTTGCCTGGGAAGTGAAGGGGCTCCGACAGAATCTTGCGATACATCTCGTTGGTGACCTCGTCATAGAATGGAGGCAGTCCCGTCAACATTTCGTATAATAGCACGCCGAGCGTCCACCAGTCAACCGTCTTGTTGTAGCCCTGTCCGAGCAGCAGCTCCGGCGCAAGGTACTCGGGCGTACCACAAAAGGTGTTTGTACGATCCTCATCCTTCATCTCGAGCTTGCAGAGACCGAAATCGCACAAAGCGATATGACCTTGGTAATCGAGAAGGATATTCTCGGGCTTGAGATCTCGGTAGATGACATTGAAGCCATGCAAGCACTCGAGAGCGCACAGAAGTTCGGCCGTGTAGAAACGAGAACGGTTAATGTCGAATCGGCGCTCGTTCTGGAGATGATGGAACAACTCTCCGCCATTGACGAATGCCAAGACAAAGTAGAGCTTTTCCGGCGTCTGGAAAGTAAACTTGAGAGGAACAATGAAGGGATTGTTTATCTGAGCGAGGACGGATCGTTCTGCAAGCGTGTGCGTCACCTCTGATCGAGAAATGATCTTGGCTTTTCGGATGGTCTTCAAGGCGTAGATACGGTTGGTGTCCTTCTTCCGTACCTGCATCACCTTGCCGAAGCTGCCCTTGCCCACGACCTTTAGTAACTCGAAATCGTCAATGCTAAGCTTTCCAGCCTGATTCTCGGCAAACTCGACACCAATCTGAACCTTGCCCGTACCATGCTGGATGTCGAGCCAATCGACGCCATTGAATCCCTCTGGCGTGTTCTCCTGGTGCTTCTTGGACTTTCCATCTGCATGGGGTTCAGAGGCCTGCAGACGCGGGTTCAGGCGTACCACGCCGAGGAAAATGTCTTGCGTTCGGCCGGAGCCAGGGGGGGCATTGGGGTTTCGTATGAAGAGATGCACAGTCAGTTCGGAGACTCGTGACACATCAAACTTGTACTGCGTGTTTGAGCCGGCCCAGAAGGGGTTTTCGGGGGTTCCGTCTACAGAGTTGATAAAGACCTGGACCTTGTCGAAATCGACCAGCGCATAAGGCATGTACTTGCCAGACACGCGGCCGTGGTTGGTGGGAATGCCGGTGAAGCCGCGGCCGGATGAGGTTTGCGGCCTGCGGTCGGCACCATCGAAGCCTGAAGGGGTTCGAGCAGAAGGGGTGCCGCGGATCGAGCTGGCCATGCTCACGCCCGTCGAGCGGGAGGTGGAGGAGTGTTGGGAAGCGAAGACATTCTGATACTGCTCGGGGAGGGAGAGGCCGCGGGCTTCGTAGAGGGTGATGATGAGAATGCCCGGCTTAGCCGTCTTGACCACCGGGGCCTGGCTGAGGGCTTCGGAAACAACTGTTGTGACGGTCAGAGAGGGCGGGATGGATCGGACAGGGAGCGTGGCAACGCACCAATGGAGCTCGCGTTGGAGGGAGCACCGTCGGAGGGCGAGGGAAGCGGCTTGTCTTCTTTATCGGCTTCGGGAACGGAGGGTGAAGGGTTGGAGGATCGCGAGAAGCCCGCGAGGGGACCCAAATGGGTCTCCTTGAGTTCTAGCAAAGGAGAAGGCACGTTAGCGGGAGAGATGCGGCAGATGCATGTGGAATGCGAGGGTTCTCTCTAAGGGGCGGGGAAGACGGGTGGTCTCGAGATAAGGCCGTGGGCGGGCGAGAGCATCGATGCGCGACTTACTCTTGGTCAGCTTCCACGACATCGACGACATTGAAGCGGCGGATGTGTGCGACAGTCGCCTGAAGCAAAAAAGAACAGACTTTGTCGAGGTACTGCCCAAGAACTGCTCCCGCTGAAGCTGGAGATGGAGACGAGAGCGAGATGAGTTGTTGGGTCAGTCAGGGTTGAGGCGCAGCGCGACAGAGAGGCCCGATCGGGAACAGACAAGGCAAAGAGGGGTTAGGTAAGCGTGTGAATGACTAATCGAGGCCGGGGACAGAAGAGCAGCAGAGCAAGAACGAGGGGTCATTCAGGGGCTAGACGCAGGACTGTACTATAATGTAGGTGCAGCAGTTGGGCTCATCTCCATTGTGCCAGGTCTTTGGAGTTAAGTTACATAGCCAACCTGTTCTATTCGTGGTCGATTTATAATGGACGCAGCAGTGGCTTTGCTTTGAGGGGGCAGAGTGGCACAGGGGTATCACGTGGGAGCTGGTCAAGCTGAGCCAGCTAGATGAATGTCTACCTACCTTACCCAAGTACTTACGCGAGTTGAGTTGGTCGCTAGATAGCGACAGCTTTGTCTCTGCTCAACGGGGGTTAGTTGGTCGAAGAGGCACGGCCGCGCCGATAGCTGTCACTTGACTGCTATTTGCTAAGCCGAAACGCCGGTGTCGAGCGGCGCGCGCCGTGTCCGCCCACTATCGTATCGCTAACGCAGGACACAAGCCACTCTGATGGCGCAGCGTCCTGTGGGCAGTGCATTGATCCAGCTGCTGGCGGCCTCGCAAGATGACACAGTAGGTAGGTACAAGATTTGGATGTGCCTCGATACAGTTACTGTAACCTGGGGAAAATCCGGAGTAAGTCAGACATTGATTGATGTCTTACCGGCCGTCTGCGTCCCATGGAAGCCGGCACCCCGTTTCGGTTCCGGCGTGTTGATCCCGCTGTGCTAGTGCCGCCGTATCGATAAGGCGTGTACTGTACTTCCTTGGAATCATTAGCAGTCGATACGAATGGCCCGATGGCGCCGCGAATTGCAAACCAGAGCGGCAGCAACGTAGAAAGGGGGCTTATCAGTAGTTCTGTTGCTGGGGTATCGAAACTCAATATTGGTGATGATGAGTCCGCCACTCTGATAATACAGGGATAATGAAGGACGCCACTCGCTCAAAATGGTAGTTTCTATAGAACTAAGCGGTGCTGCAAGAGAAAACAGGTTGAAGTCAACGCAACGTGGAGATTTGCATGATCGATCGATTGGGTCATCGCTCACGTGTGTGTAGACTGAGTCCCTACGCTTTACTGTGACTCAATTGTTTACCCAGATGGGAAAGAGACGCTAGCACACCAGCAGTCGAACTAGACCTGTCCAACAACTTCACTGAAACCGAAGCGAGGTATTTGATCACGAGTCATTATACGGTGGAGTATTGATATCTTTTTGATACAAATGAATACTATTCTAATGATTGCATGGAAGAAATGGCGATCACATGGTTCGGTTTCTGTGAGCACTCAGAAATCCTGAACTACCCCAATTATGCCTTTGAACCATGTTCCAGCTAACAAGTTACAACTGAGCTCAGCGTAGGTACTTGACCACCCCAGGTAAAGCAACCCTTATCTGCAAGCTAATCCTCCGAACAAGGAGCCATCACCCTCCCGATTCGCGACGATGCAACAGAGCTGCCGCTCGATTCAGATACTGAAGAGTCAAAAACGAAAGAGTCTGATTGGGCATTAGGTGCAGGTGCAGGTGCCTCAAGTCCGTCCTCGCTGCAATCAACCTCAAGAAAGCTCGTCTCAAAAGGGTTGAATGGACGCGGACCGCTGGCGCGAGCGCTGCTGTTGTCAGTGTCAGTGTCATCTTTGATGCCTGTACCGTTCCAATCAATCACACCCCAGTCCATGGAGCGGTACTTGATGCCACGATCCTGGTAGAACAATAGGGTGCGTTCCAGGCGCTTGTTACGTTCGATCAGATCCTTGTTCTCGTCGACCAGTCTACGGAGAAGCCGAGGAGCAGGAGGGAGGCGTTGAGGACCATCGAAGCAGACCCGGATCTTCGTCTCAATGGGGGCCGGGGGAACGACGATGGTGAAGCTGTTGCTGTGGTCAACGTGAGCAATCTTCTCGACAGGAACCTGAGAGAAGCTGGGCATGGAAGGGAAATTCGGGTATCGGCGGCCGCAGTCTTGGAAGAACTCGGGGAACGGGTGAGAGCCCATCTCGGAGGTGGACCATGGTTGGGCTTCGATCAGCCCAGAGGGACAACGTTCCATTTGGCCATTGTTGGCGAGGATGCTCCATTCTTGAGTAGCCCTGGCGAGTGCAACGGCCATTTTCTGCCATCCCTTGTGAGCTTCCTGGTGGTGGTGAGTGAAGTGAGCAGCCTCCCTTGGAGTGCGGGCTCTGTCAATGATTCGTCCACCTTCGATTCTCCACTCCAGTACACTGGCACCGGCGTCGAAGAACTGCCTCCGCAGGTCCCGAAGCCGTTGGTTAGTCTCGCCTACCGTTTTCATCGCATTGGTGTCCGAGACGGGCGGGGGCAGGCCGAAGCTGGCCAAGTCAGTGCCATGAGGAACGACCATGTGGTACTCTTCCCATCCAAGGCAGACACCACCGCTAGTTGGAACACAGAATTGCCAAAGGCCGAAAGAGCAGCAGGTGCCGTGAGAAGGACACAGGTGGGACTGGGTGGGAGCGCCGTGAGAGCAGGCCGGAGGGGCTTCGAGCGGGTGGAAGATGGTGTGGCCAGAGACGGTGCTGAGCAAGACGCGCCGGCGCGTCTCGCAGTCGGTGCGGTGAATCCAGAGCGAGAGGCACATTTTGTCGGCGTCTCGGATGACGAGGCAAAGGATGATTGAGGGCTAGCTGGGTTTAGCTGGTTGCGATCGATGGTTGCTGGGCTGTATGAGTAGAGTAAGAAAAGCGTTAGAAGGCTAAGTCTTTATACAAGAGACAAATCGTCGCAAATGATGAATAGAGCTGAACATCAATCTGGGTCTTTGTTTCGTGAACAAGCTTGTGCCGTTTCGAAGTCTTTGTATTGTGCCTGGAACAAAGTAGCCAAAAACAGAATCGAGGATTGGCCGTCGCTTTGCAAGATTAAACTAAGAGGAGCAAGATGGAAGCTTTGTCTGCGAATACTGAATGTATAGACAGAACAATGTCCTTGTCATCGACTGTCGGGATCAACAATTGGCCAAGGCCTTTACACTGATGAGCACTGCAGGGCGTTTTGAAAGGTTTCTCAATTCAAAGGACAAGACTAACTGCTGTGTTCTCGAGAACCAGGTATCCAGAAATAACACCAACTTGGCGCGGCACTGCCTGGTCAAGTGTATGTGTAGTGAACAAAGAGTACCTTGCTATGTGAACTTGGGATGTGAACTCCACCAAAGTTGAAGACTGGTAGTGGACAGATTGCCTCGATAATGCTTCGTCAATTGAGGATTGTCGTTATTGCCAGCTTGCCAATCAGCGTCCCATGCAAATGATGAACGATTAAATTCCAATGCTAAACGCATCATCCAACATACTTGAATGCTTCCATCTGTATCATGTCGCTCCAAATACAAACCTACCAATTAAAATCATTCTGTCTCAAGTATCAAGCAAAACCAGTTATGCATGTGAGCTTGTGTGTCGAATCAAAAGCAGCGGGTATAGAACGCCAACAATGCTACTCTCTTGCAATGCCGAAAAACAAAAACAAATGTGTTGTATGGATAGCGCGAATCAGTAGGTAGAGGGATGTTGGCTGTTGAAGCCGTACCTCCGGCGTCGCCAAAAGCGCCAGCCGCGGCGCCGGCGTATGTCTTTGTCAACGCCAGTCGTCTTCTCAAACTCGTCATCCAACTCAAGGCGGTAGCGTCGCACGCTGCCCGAGTCGTCATCAAAGGAGACATGCCTGTTCTCGTGGGGAATGAAACAGTCGGGAACCAGGTGGCGGAGGACCCAGCCCTTTACGCCGCGCGTCGCCGCGTCAATGGCAGCATACTCGAGACGACGAGTGCGGTCGCTCGTCCAATAATGCGTAGTCTGAGGCGGCGGCGTCGGTACCGGCCTGGGTTCTTCCGAGGACTCGGCGGCGGCGGCGGCAGCGACGACGTCGGCGGGAGTGAGCTGGGCCGGGTCGGGAGAGGGGAAGTGAAAGTAGGCCGCCGTTCCATTGGAGGCCGGGGTTGGGGCAAGATGGAGCGACTGGTTGCTGTTCCGCGTCGGGTGAGACTTTGCGGAGTTGCGAAGCGGCGGGCGGTTTTGCCGGGAGGAAGAAGATGAGGCGATTGCGCCCCCGGCAGTGGACGAAGCGTTGGATGAGCGCCGGGCCACAGGGCGTGTGTTGGAAGCCGAAGTGCGGCGCGAGGCCACGATGGACTCGTATCCAGAGTCTTGGCGTTGCATCTTGGATCCCGTCATGGGCCGCTCATGCTGCCGCTCATGCTGCCGCTCCCTTTCCTTTTCTCTTCCCGCAACGGCCTCTTCGCGCTGGCGTTTTAACTCGAGCTGGAGCATGTCGAGCTGCTGGAGGCCGCGACTCTCAGTGGTGACCGGGGGCCGGGGCGGAGAAGCGGGTTCGTATAACTCAGAATCATTAAAACTATGATAGGTGGTGCCTGAAGCTCTGGAGCTCGCTCTGTCGTCCATGGTGGCGATGTTGCTGTTGCAAAATCATACGAAGGCGAAGATGGGGGAGGATTGCTTTGATAGTTTCTCTGCGACACCAGTTCGCAGAACGAGGAGGAGTGTGTTAAGGATATGATTATTGAGGGCGTATTCGAGTTGCTCGAATGCAACGAGGGCAAATCTCGAGTTGTAAATGCTTCAGATGACAACTCCCCTGCTCACAGGCCACCCCGGCAACGAAGACGAACTATAGTTGCCCAACAAAACAGGGGAACGGGCCTTGGAAGGAAGATGAGGGCCAAGCCGGAAGATTAACAACAAGAAGAAAAGGAGTGAGATGGAGTAAGATGAGGCAGCGCCAATCAAGGCGTCGAGAACGAGACAAGAAGTTGCGGTCTGCAGGGCTTCTTCTTATTGTTCAACGTGCGCGGGGGAACGAGCACAGACGGCGGCCCGCTTGAGGAGCCCACGTTTAGCCGCCAGTGCAGAGACGGCGCGAAGAGAAGATACGGGGGCCGGCCTGCAGGTTTCGTAAGAGACGGCGTCAATGGAGCCGGGCAGACAGGGATGAAGACGTGGACAGCCCCACGCGCAGACGCTGTGAAATGGGCTTGGACGGGGCAGGCGGGTGCGGAAGCGAAGAAGCCTGCAAGGGACTTCTATGCCCTTGTATGTATTGATCCGTATCGTGCAACCAATGGTTGGTAGGGGTGCGATCCCTTGCGTGCTGCGAATTGGGCGAATCGCCAGCAATACCGGGCAGCTTTGGAGGCCTGCTGGCGGCTCGATGTAGTATCGTCGCCCGACTAGGGGCTTGGGCCTGGTGGTTCTGGCAGGGTTCGGCGGTGAAGCAGGCAATGGGAAATGCAAGACGCAAGACACAAGACGGAAGACGGAAGACGGAAGACGGAAGACGGACAAGCGCCTGGCAAAGGAAAGGGGAAGCGGGCGGGCTGGTGGCGGTGACGAAGGATAAAGACCAAGTTTTGGGAATGCTGCAGATCTAGTCAAGCGACGGGGTTCGACAGTCTCAACTTCCAGGCGGATGGTCTCATGCACGCGGTGGGTAGCGTCTTTGGTTGCTGCTGCAGTGGGCTTTGGCGTTGGTGCTCTGGTGCCTAGCTCTTTTTGCTTCTTTGCCTCTTGAGGTCTTGAGCAATAAGTCTTAAGTAACCAGTGGGTGATGAAGAGTTGAAGCTGTGCTCAGGGATTGCTGTCTTGCTCCGGCCGTGAGACTGTGATGTTGTACCATGTAGACTAAGGTAGGTAGGTATGTATGTAATGTTGTTCACTGCTGGTTAATCTTAACAAGAGGGTTATGTTTGGCCGCATGCACTAACGCAGTGCTCCTCCACAATGGCACCACGATGGTCGGTATTGGTTTCCGGATCCTCTACTTTATCCACGAGCCTCTCGTGACTACTGTACGTATGTTGGACCTGCTTGTCTGTCGTGCGGTCGAACCCCGCTCCCGATGTCGCAGCTGGAACGGAGAGGTCTCGGGGATGTCTCTTTGGCGACAACCTTGGGTTATTGGTGAGAGCGACGATGCCCAGTTCGAATGAGACGCTCCCACGCTCCCACGCAAGCAGAAGAGTCTTGCAGGATTTTCGTATCGCTGTTTGTGCATGCAGAGATATATGTACGTACGTACACACACACATACATACTTACCTAGGTAGTGTACACACATACATACGTGGGCATGCATGCAATGTTCCCTGGTGCCCACCTCTCCACGTGTGTCAACTCCTCCAGTCCTCTGGCCATCGTCATATGACCAGAGGCGTTTCCTGTCTCACCTTTCAGAGGCCAGCCAATTCTCGTCGTTTGTCGATCTCGCTCTTCACATGCCCGATATAGTCTCCATAGGGAGTCAACGCAAAGCGCACACGGAAAACCACGCATCTGCCTATCCTATGTGCCACACAATGCCTAGGCCCGCTCGCTGAAACCCGGCGTTGGTTGGCTGGTTGGCTCTCGTGCTATAGCCAAAGGTTGCTACAGTATGACTCGCCCACGATTGATAGATCTGCCCACCAGCATGGCAGAGATCGACTGTGTGGGGTGGGGAGACGCGTGACGGGCCTGACGTGTGACCGATGAGTGCAAGTGGGATGAATTTGAGAGACAAGCATACATACACACACAAAGCAACCATGATGCTACACGGACACGACTGGGACAGTGTTTGAGTGCCAGGATTAGCATGTGAAAGCGGCACTCGTCCCTGACAACCCGAGCTTCTGACCTGGCCTTGCATAGGTACTGAGTCTTCCCTGCATGGCCTTGCAGAGCATAAGACAACATACAACCGCATAGCAAAGATGCCCTCTGGGCCACCAGGAAAGCTCACGATGCCCACAACTTCATCTCGAGATCCAAGCACATTCACAAAAGAGGGGCCACGGCAGTTGGGAAGAGGGAAGAGGGGCGCATGTGGGTAGGCGTACACAGTAGCGTAAGTAGTACTGTACAGTAGTACACCACAATACAGTACCGTAAGCAGTAGGCTACTCACGGGGCTAGGCTGGTGCGAGACTGGGCTTTTTGCGGGCCGCAACCAACTCGGTATCTAAAAAAGCACCATTCCGCTCGGTTGGCGGGAAGGGCTGGCTAGACTCCCACGTGACTCTCTCTCTGTCTCTCTCCAAGAGCCACACGGAATACTCCGAGAGACAGGAGAGCTGAACAGGGGCTCAGCTTGTTCGTTCTGTACTGACTGTACCGTCGTCGTCCGTGATCCAAAGAGTATCCAGGCGCCTCCTCGACCACGCCATCCCCTTCCCAAGTAGTTCTGTCTGATGAGGTCATCTCGAAACTCACCTGCACACTGGAACTGGGCCTTGACGGCATGATCCACAAGATCTAACCAGCATGCCTTTCCACCATTCATCGCGACTCTCTCCGTTCGTCACTTGGTCCACTTGATAGGCTTCCTGTCGAACTTCTCATTCTCACCCTTCATCACCTACATTTTTGGCTCCCTCTCCCGGGTCCTGCGTCTATCCCTCAAGGGAAAAGCCATGGTTGAGGTTCTCCCAGCGTACCGACAAGTCATACAACATGCACCAACGCTACCGACGGCCTTGGGTCAAACTCGTTTACTAAGTGCTCATCCTTGCCTGCTAGTTCTGCAACCCCTACGATCCGACCGATGCGTCTCTTGTTTCGAGTTTGGTGGGTTCGTCTTTTTGCCTACCTGCGAGAGGATATGTTTCGAATGCCTACGTGAAAACATTGCCTTCTGGATGATGACGCCTTTTGTTGCTAAGAAATGCTTCCGATTGACAGACCAGCTGCTAAATACAGTCCCGTTCATGCGAAGTATCCCTGGTGGTTACTTCGTGGGTTCGATGCCCTCATGGCGAACTTCTTGAGTGAATCGTCTCGTTAGTGTAAAGCAAGCCAAGCAATTAGCGATCAAGAGGCACGGATCACATGGACAGGTTGCAGCGTTGCCTCTCACGGGAACAAGGGGTATATCAGAACCACGCAAGTTCAAGCGCTTTCGTGAGGCATCTTCGGAACCCCCTGGCCAGGATCTGTCCAGATTACCCTCCAGGGTAAGTTTTGGAGGGAACCGCTTTGCCGGAGTAGCATCCTTACGTCTTCCATACTTGACAGAGAACGGAAAAGCAGACCTGCGGCGCGTTTGCCAGGTATGTTGTGAGATCGATATGGACGTGAGGCTCGGAAGACTGCCTGCTTCGGTACTATCAGAGCTCGTTCCTCCAGATATCCACCTACATCACCCGATCGAAGCAATGCGAAAATGCTTACATTCCAGACATGACTTTCCGAAGCATACTGAACACATCCATGGCGCACACAAGCTACTTGCACAACGGGATATAGATAGCCCATCTTGAAAGACTCGCCTGAACGATGACGAGATGCCAAGTTGTGTCGCTCACTAACATCGCTATGCGCGCCTCTTGCCTCGGAGTCAACTGCATGTGCGACATGAGCAACGCAGATGGATGTAGACCAGACACTATGAGCGTAGTGAGGGCATAGAGAAGGCTCCGTGGAGCTGTTCGCTGCCAGTCAAAGGACAGCAAGAAAGTGCTTAGCAGAACATTCTAGAGCTGTCCACGTTTCATCATTGGTGGCACTTGGGCAATAGAATGGTGGTATTGTATGCGGATGCACCTATGCATGTCACTTTACATGGTCGGGTACCTAAGGGTCTCACAGGTACGATCACTGGTGGTCCAAAGCGCGTAAGAGCCTGTGCAATTTGGGTAAGCCTTGCTCCGAGGCTCGAGACTCGGCGCGCTCTTCTAGGTTCCGGATCTGCATTTTCCATATGCTTCTATACAACGCACATGGTAGTATTGAGCATATAATCTCCTGCTCGCAAGGCGCTTGATCGGCGTCAACTTCCCGTCTCCGACGGCCTATCAAGCCTGTCGGCCAGGATATGCCGATACAGTTGATAGTCCGGTATGCACAACACATCCAGCCATTCACAGCGTTCCATCTACACACCCTCCCGCGAGATGGTTGTCCATGTTGTCCATTGTGCGAAACCGGCCGATCACCAGCGTTAGACGACTGACACATAGAACAGAAGGGGAAATACATGGTGTGACTGCAGCCACGGTGCTCATGGCGCTCTTCGGCATGAGCCATGTCTAGGTCCGGCATGCTACTGAGCATCTACGCTTTTAGGTGCCCGAAAGCTGCAGGCCGTCGGGCTGGGCCTGGTTGGTCCGCCAGACTTGAGAGGTTTGCACATGCATACTCGGCCATTCACAGTGATACAGGACTTAATATCGCCTTGACCATACACATAGCCATATGCAAGGGACATGCATTGTGCCAGTAATTGTAGATTGTGGCTTAAAATAGCATACAAAACGCAAAGGCATAGTGTGAGGGTCAGCCTGTTGTGTCATGCACAAATACATAACCTCGATTGAGATATCACATGGTAAAGATTGCGATCATCAGAAGGCACGGTTCAGGCCCGGGGCGTGACGGTCATTCGGCACAGGCCCCTTTGTATGTCTCGGACACGGTCTGTAATAACCAGGTGGCTGGGATGGGCTGATGAAGCCCTCGGCATTGCAAAGGCACATCCCGACATGACTATACACCATGTATTCTAGTTACTGGCCTCTAGATGAAGGGGATATGCCACCTCTCTTCCGCTTCAACAGATTGCAGTGTGATCAAGCTGATGATCTTGCGAGTATCGACTTTCTCGAATACTTCCCTTGAAGATGCCTGACGAGAATCAACCCGTTGACCGATTGAAGTGGCGGTCTATCCAAGCGATAACTGATGCTTCTCACGAAGCCGGAGGTCGCTCCCGAAATAGCCTCGCTTGCGCTCATCCATCGTTGTCAATCTACGGCCAGGAATGACTGGCATCGCACGCCTCTGGCGAATCAAGGCGCTAGGGAAATACTAATCGCCCTGTATTTGATGTCTCGGCGAGCTGAAGAATTGGCTACCTGTCTGACGATAGTCTCGTTGCTGGGCCGTGGAAAGACATTGAGCAAGTAGAGCTGGCTGAATGGAAGCTGATGTCCATAGACGTCATCCGTTCAGGAAGGCATATAAGAGGCACGGCATTGACCAAAGAACACTCATCCGCCAACACCAAGCTCCTATCTCGTACAAAGCCAAGCCAGAACAAAATCGTCACTATAGCCAACATGCAGTTCAAACTTCTTGCCACCGTCGCCACTACTCTCTTGTCGGTCTCGTCGGCCCTGAAAGTCCAGGACCTCGTCGGGGATATTGCTGAGATCACCGATCAATCCGCGCAGACTATTAATAGTGCCATGGAGGTTATCAACAGCAACGATGCGGAACTCTTCAACACTGGGCCAGTATGTTCCTACGCAGGCGGAGACGGGAAGCTTTGGGGAAAGTCACTAACTGTCGTACAGGCCCTCGTCAGCCAACTCAAATCGTTGATTGGGGTTATGACCAAGGACACCAGTGTCCTGTTGAGCGATAACAAGAAAGACTTTAACAACAAGGAGCAATCCGATATCTGCAATGCACTCGGAGGCGTAAGTCCAAGTGTCCAGTAGGAGTCCAGATTCATACTCACTTGTTGTTAGTTTGCCAAAACGCAGAAAAAGCTTCTTGAGACGATTACTGGCACAGAGCCTAAGCTGAGCAAGACCCCGTTCTCTGCTCAAGTTGCCGCGCTCCTTCGGCTCCAAGAATCGGCGGTTGACACACTCGCCTTTGGTCTCATCGAGACGGTGCCTACTTGCGAGGAGAGTGCCAAGTCTGACTTTGCAAAGATTGACAAGGCCTTTCAGGAGACCCTGCAGAGTTTCTCTGACTAAACGGTCACCGCCGAGCGAGAGGTTGACAAGTCCCGAGAAACCCTTCTAGTCTTATTGTACAAGCTACGCGCGGCAGTGCAGTACAATGTCTTGCTGGGCCGTCCCCTCAAGTTTTACTGGACCTACCCGGCAAAGGAAACCAAATGCTCCCAGAAAGTTGCGATATGCGGAAAAATAAGGAGGCTTTAATATGGCGAGCCTGACGTTAGCCTCAATATTACGAATCAGCTATATTACCTTATTGTTTTTTGCCTCCAAACTGGGCTCAGTAGAACGAGCCTGACCTAAGATTTGATTGCATCAGTGACAGGTGACTAGTAAGTGCACGTAGACAGCTACAACTCTGGGAACGAAGTAAACTGTGACTATTAGACATGATGGCGGCAGTAAATAAAGGTACACAAGGAACTATGGTATTAACAGCCAAGCAAAAAAACAATGATATCACTGAAATGAATACATTCGAGCTGGTTTGAGCAAGATTGAAATGAATAGGTTGGTGGAGTCCTCGAATCTTGTGGCTGTGGTTTGAGTGGTTCGCTCTGGTCTACCTAGCCAATCGTCAACCGAAAGTTCCGAAGCATCACGTAAGCTAGCCTAGGAAAGGGATGCCAGTTCACCTTCAACCCCTTTGTTTCTTTGTGACTTTTTCTAGGGATGTCGAGCACTTGCGCAACGGCTCCCGGTGGTGCAGAATAGCCAGTTGCTCAAATCTGGCGGCTTGACTCGCTTGCGAGGGTGTTGCGGTGAGTTTGCTTTGCCATGCAGCTTTTCGAGCGACATGGTGATCACGGCCACGAGGGGGATAAGGCTGGACACGAACACGGGCATGGAGATGAAGATTCTGTCAGGCAGCATGCTCTGGCATGTCTTTTCTGGTATGTTTTTGCTGCGGCCTTGTTTCTTGGACTCATCGTCAGGGTGGTTACGGCGCACATTACGCGGCAAAGGTAAGTGAAATATCGATCTCCTTCACACACTGCAACAGTGAGCTGTGACTGACAAGTAAACAGAATCAGGAGACGAGGCTCTGATAAGCCTGCTCCAGATGCCCACTCATTGATCGAGAAGGTGTTGAACAAACCACGTGCTATCGTACGCGCACTCACACTCTATTCTCGTCGCCCTCGGTGGCTGGCGTCACTACCGATCAGGAAGACGGCCTTTGTTGTTCTGTACGCCTCCTTTGTCGCCTTTCTTCTCACATTCAAGGCCGTAAAGCATGACGGCAAGTACCTCGAGCGTCTTGGCTTCCGAGCTGCTTGGATCACCACGACGCAAACTGCGTTGCCGTTCCTGCTTGCGGCCCGAGTCAACCCCATCGGCTTGGTGATTGGCACCTCGTACGAACGAACCAATTGGTTCCATCGCTGGGCATCACGGGTCTTTGTGGGCAGCGCAACCATTCACGGGTCGTTCTTCGTCGTCGAGTGGGTTGCTGCCGACTTCTTCTGGACCGAGCTCAAGATGGTCGGCATGGTGAAATGGGGCATCGCAGCCTGGATCGTCCTCGTCTGGACGACTCTCAGTACTCTCAAGGTTTTCCGGAAAATGCGCTACGAGTTCTTCGTGCTACAGCATATTCTATCCGTCATCGCGCTACTAGGGTTCCTGCTTCTTCACGTCCCTAGTCACCATCAGTTCAGTATCTGGTGTGCAGTCGTTGCATTTCTTTACGACGTGCTTACCCGATCTGTGAGCCCAGTCTGGCGCAACATCCGCATCAGCGGTGTCACGAAATACGCCCACCAGGCCTATGTCAATGCAGTTGATGCCGATTTGACAGTGCTCACAATCCGCAACGTAGGGTTCAATTGGAATCCGGGCCAGCACGTCCTTGTATGGTCGCCTCAGTTCTGGAGGCAGTTTCCCCATCCCTTCACCATCACCAGCATTCCAAACCGGGACTACGCGACACAGGACATTCAACTCACGCTCAAGACTAAAGCTGGGCTGACGAGGCAGCTCAACGCATGGGCTCGGAGAGCGGGCAATAGCGCAGGGGATGGCGACCTGCGGATCTTGCTCGCTGGTCCTTTTGGAAAGACAGTGCAGTGGAGGCAGTTTGATGGCGTTGCGATGATTGCTTCATCAACAGGAGGCTCATTCGTCACACCCGTGGTTGAGAAGCTCATGACTACGCGTTCGTCAAGTTGCATTCGCAGAATCAGTGTTCTCTACATTGCCCAGCGCCGAGCCCACGTGGACCTGTATCTGGAACGGCTGTCCCACGTCATGTCTCGAGCGAGGAAGCGAGGCATCCATGTCAGAATTCACGTCGCCATCACAAAGGGCGGCGCCAAGACCGACGAGGCCGCACCTAGCAGCCCCGCCGACGAAAGCCATGAGAGGCTGATGGGGTCGATGGATTCGCCGGGCGCCGGAAGCGACGAGAGTATCGAACTGCAGCGACTATCTCTCGAATCTGACCACTCCGCGTCAAGCTCAAGAGCTGATCAGCTACTCAAGGAAGAGATGGAGGTTGCCATGGACAGCAGCGTCGGGAAAGGCTACGACACGACGAATATGACGGAGAGCCTTGGACGGCCAGATATTGCGGAATGGCTCCGGACGGCGACTGGCAAGATGACTGGCAACGTTGGAGTCGCTGTGTGCGGGGCCAAACCCGTCGAGAAGGCTGTCGAGGTCTGTGTGTCATCACTGCGTGGCGAGCAAGCGCAGGGGAAGCTGGGTATCGACGATGTTTTTCTCCACGTGGAACGCTCCGGGACCTGACGCAGAGTCTTTGGGACCAATTTTGAGGAGTGCAAGTGGATAATGTAATGATTGATGTACTATGTACTGGGAGGCGTGCAGAAAGCACATATAGTGTCACGGCCATGGGAATGGTTACTATGTAATGCGTGGATCATGACTAGATTTTAGGGGGTTCATGTTTATAGAAATAATACTGTAGCTTAGTTTTGAAGAATGGGTGTCTCGGTATCACATTGTTTCTATGGATGATGTCCCAGATCGATACAGAATGATGGAGGATGGAGAATGGGTTTGCGTTGAGTGTGGCCTGCGTCTTGAGAACAACCAGTCATGGTCAATGTTCCGGTGGCCCGGTATAACTCATGACGTCAAAACCACAGGCAGCTGCGGCTTAACAGTTGCCTTTTCCATGGCAGTTGATCTTGAAGCAGCACGAGGGAAGCTTTACGTGGCAAGGATAGATAGGGTGAGTGGTCCAACCAGCACGAGAGCTACTGTATGCGAGCTAGAAGCTTCCAACCTAGCTTCTGGAATAACCACAGCATCGACCTAGTTAGGGCGAGACAGACGCCCTAGAGTCCAAGCCAGGCCAGTAGAAGTAGCGAACTCATGCAGATGAAGCGCGCCCCTACCGAGCGCTCTCGGAGCCTACCGAGTCCTCGTGGCCCCACTCGGCCGAGAGCCGAGATATTACCCCGTGGGGAAGGGTAGCAAGAAACACACAAAGCATGCGGATGGCAGGCTAAAAGGCTGTACAGTGGTAGCGGGAATTTTGTTAGGGATGGGCAAGGAACAGTCAAGGAAACGCTAGATGCAGGTCGACTACTGTGCAATGCGACATGCTAGTCGAGTGAGAAGGGTGAAGCGGTAAGAGATTCGCAAGATGGAGGCGAAGAAAGGGCAAATGTTGGTGGTACAGAGGGACGAAGAAAGTGAAGCTAAAGCCCATATAGCCCATAACGAGTAACCGTGCGGTCGGAGCATGCAGAGACAGGATATGGGCACAATGATTCATGTTGCTTGAGGTTAAGCTGCACATACGAATCCGATTGTCGATTGAGTGGCCAATAGCTAAAAGGCTATGACAGGAGCCAAGAGGCCAGGTGCGCAGATCAACTACCGATGGGACTTTGCTGTCAGTCCTCCGGTTAGGCTTTATCCCTCATGATGGAGATGGAAGATGGATGGATGTCTTTGGCCCACTGCTGGCGGTGATGATGTGGCTTCCATCTGGATCCAGCCCATCTGCAACCTGCAATCGAGGGCCTCCATGTCACTGGTATGTGCGGAGTAAAGTGGTGCAGTTTTGGCCAGACATATTTGCATAGTGTCATGTATACCTACATAGTAGACTACTATACAGTGGCACTCTGATACGTAGGGCGGATGATGGAGATGATTGGAGAGGAGGAGCTCAAGCGGGAGGGCGGGGATAGCCGAAGTGAGCCGAGTGATTGTCCGTGCTCGTTTTCGGACTGGCGGAAAGGCCGGACGGAGCAAGAGCCGGATGAGTCGGGCGGTGCTTGATCTGGCAATTGAGCCTCAAAGGCGCTGAGGATTGCACTGTGCACTGGATTGCGCCAAGTATGTACTGTAGAGGGGACTTTGATGTCATTGTCTTGGGTTCCTGTATTGCAGAGAGAGACAGAGAAAGAGAGTGAATGAATGGGTGATCCTGGAGAGGACGTGATAACGTTGGAGTTGTTGGTGATGCTAGAGAGAGGGAGGGGGACAGGCATCCGCATTGATCATACCACCCTGTTGAGATCGCCATCAGCGCCATCATCATCATCGGCCTTGTATATGTATATAGGATCGGTAGTATGTATGTACATGCTCCTTTGCACACCAAGACTTGGCACCAACACCCAAGAGCCCAGTCAATATACTACGGGCGGACACTGTCCAACCTGCCAGGCGTGGCTGACGCAGTCCAAGACGGGGCACAGCACAGCCTTTGGAGCTGAATCGAAGCCATCCTTACCTACCACCCACCTACGGAGGGGTAAATTCTGGGAATAGCAGGCGGCTTTGCTTGAAGCTGTCCCCTACGGCCCCGCTGAAACGTCTCCACCAGTCGCCGATGGTGATGGGCTGATGCTGATGCTGATGGTAGTGTACCTTGGTAGTGTGATGTATGTACGTAGGTACCTACTGTACTGTACTGGAGCAACATCGTGGGAATGGGCCCGTGGGTGTAATCTGTAGGTTAGGTAGTGTGACGGCGTAAAGCTCCACCGAGGAAGAAGCGACGAACTCTCCCCACGCTCAGTCCATACTCCTCCTCCTCTTCCTCCTTCTTCCTTTCTCCCATCTCCTTCACCTCTTGCTTGCTTCCCTCCCCGAATTGCCTCCCTCTTCACCCTCTCTTTTGTCCGTTCAACCTTCTCCACTCTCCTCTCCTCTCCTCTTCCCCTAGCCATGGCGTCACCCATCGCCTCGGCCGCCCTCAAGGCGCGCATTCAGCGTCCGGCCCTTCTCAAGAAGCTGTGCCGAGCGGAAGACACTCTGCACCACTTCCCCAACGGCGCCTACATCGGCTGGTCCGGCTTCACAGGCGTAGGCTACCCCAAGTAGGTGCTCTCCTGCCTCTCCTTGCTCTCCTGCTCTGCCTTGCACTGCTCTACCGGTTCACCACTCGGGCCTCAATGCGCCGGCATCGCGAAGTGCCCCTTGGCCGCCCCTCTCGAGACATTACTAACACAAGGCGCCCACAGGAAGGTCCCGACGTTCATGGCCGACCATGTCGAGAAGAATGGCCTCCAGGGCAAGCTCAAGTACTCGCTCTTCTGCGGCGCCTCGTCTGGCAACGAGACGGAGAACCGCTGGGCGTCTCTCGACATGATCAACCGCCGCAGCCCTCATCAGGTCGGCAAGGACATTTCCAAGGGCATCAACGCCGGCCGCATCAACTTCTTCGACAAGCACCTGTCCATGTTCCCCACCGATCTCGTCTACGGCTTCTACACCAAGGACCGTGAAAACAAGAACATTGACGTCGCCGTTGTCGAGGCTACCGATATCCTCCCCGACGGCAGCATCATTCCTGGTGCCTCTGTTGGAGCTACGCCCGAGCTCATCCAGGTCGCCGACAAGGTATGTCGCCCACCTTGATTCCAAAAACCGACATCGCAAGCGTCTAACGCCGTGTTCTAGGTCATCATCGAGGTCAACACCTCGCTGCCCTCCTTCAAGGGCCTCCACGACATCACCATGACCGACCTGCCGCCCCACCGAAAGCCCTACATGATTATGAACCCTGAGGACCGCATCGGCACCCCGTCGGTTCCCATTGATCCCTCCAAGATTGTCGCCATTGTCGAGTCCGACTACCAGGATGCCACCGCCGCCAACACGCCTGCCGACGAGTCCTCGTTCCGCATCGCCGGCCATCTGATTGAGTTCTTCGAGCACGAGGTCGCTCAGGGCCGCCTGCCTGCCAACCTGCTACCTCTGCAGTCCGGCATTGGCAACGTCGCCAACGCCATCATTGGCGGTCTCGCCGACTCCAAGTTCAAGAACCTCAAGGTCTGGACCGAGGTCATCCAGGACACCTTCCTCGACCTCTTCGACTCCGGCAGCCTTGACTACGCTACCGCCACGTCCATCCGCTTCTCCCCCGACGGCTTCAAGCGCTTCTACGCCGGCTGGGACAACTACTTTGACAAGATCCTGCTCCGCAACCAGTCCGTCTCCAACGCCCCCGAGATCATCCGCCGCCTCGGTGTCATTGGTATGAACACGCCCGTCGAGGTCGACATCTACGCCCACGCCAACTCGACCTGTGTCATGGGCTCGCGCATGCTCAACGGCCTTGGTGGCTCCGCCGACTTCCTGCGCAACTCCAAGATCTCCATCATGCACACCCCGTCCACCCGACCCTCCAAGACGGACCCCCACGGAGTCTCCTGCATCGTGCCCATGTGCACCCACGTCGATCAGACCGAGCACGACCTCGACATCATCGTGACCGAGCAGGGTTTGGCCGACGTTCGCGGCCTCGCCCCCCGCGAGCGTGCCCGCGTCATCATCAGCAAGTGTGCCCACCCCAAGTACCAGCCTATCCTCAACCACTACTTCGAAAAGGCCGAGTACGAGTGCCTCAAGAAGGGCATGGGTCACGAACCTCACCTGCTCTTTAACAGCTTCGACCTCCACAAGGCTTTCCAGGAGGAGGGCAGCATGCTCAAGGTCAAGCCTTGGTAAACGAAGCCGATTGAGAGATGCAGGTCAAGTCTCGATGTACAACAACCCGCAAGAGATGAGTTTGGACTATCAACACGCAAAGATATTCAACGGGATCGAGGAGGAGCATTTCACTACATAGCGGCAAGGAGATGGGATGGGTCTGAAGGAGATGTCCATATCTGTCTCCACCTCCAACGGATATACCACTCGAGGCATTTAGTATACAATGGGATCCCATCCCAGTCCGGCGACTGGCAATTCGACGCAAATATGAATCAAATACTATTTATGTGCAACCGAATATAAGAATTATTACTTATTGATGACCAAGTACAACAAAAGAGAATGATCCTCCAAGTATTAATCCCTCTCCGGATAAATTATTTCTTGCTCCACTTCTTCACCCGGAAAGCGTAGTACAGCGCAACCGCCATAAACATGTTGAAGCCAATGTACGCCCATATGATTCCGTAGTTGCGCCATCGTTCACTCCAGTAGATGTTTGACCCTGCCAGAAACTGGTCGGCATTGCGCAAGCTGCAGTAGCGGCACTGCGCGGTCGCATTTGGATTCTGCAGTGTACCAGGACCGTCAAGGAGCAGGGGCTCAAGATACTCTGCGCAAGTGCTGCCGCTGGGCGGGTCGAAGATGGCCGTCTCCCGTTCGGCACACTCGACCGGGCGCCCATGCAGCTCCGTGGCCGCGATGCCCGAGATCCAGTAGGTGAAGGGGGAGACGCGATACATGAAGATCCAGAAGCCCGGCAGCGCGCTGGGCGTCTGCAGGACACCGCTGAAGATGGTGCTCATGAGCGTCAGCAGCGTGACGACGCTGGCGGCCGTGTAGGCGTCGGGCATGGCGGCAATGGTCATCTGGGCAAAGCAGCCGGCGTAGATGAAGAGCTGGATGACGAAGAGCAGCACGAGGCCCTGGCGCGCGGAGCTTTGGATGCCCACGACGGGGTAGTAGAAGCAGGCCCAGATGAGGATGCCGGTGATGATCTGGTACGGGATCTCGACAATAATGTTGGCGATGATGAAGGCTTTCCATGAGTATGCCTTGCTGGGGCGCTCGCGAACTTCATAGAGGGATCTCTGGGTGATGAAGAGCGGTTGAATCTGATGGCAGGCCTGGTCAGTTGCAATTCAGAAGCATCATGAGAATGGTCTGCGCTTACCTGTTGGACAATTGTGGAAAAGATGGTGGTACACATAAAGACACTGAAGATGACGTTTTGCATCCCGGCCTGCGAGCTGTCTGCGTTGTAAAAGGTGAAGCCAATGAACAAGCCAGCGGCAATGCCCAGCAAGAACTTGGCAAAGACGTAGCTCGGCATCCGCCAGTACTGCTGGAAGACTCGATGCGTGACGGCCGACAGCTGCGCAGTAAACGGCATGGCGAACTCACCAGCGTCCGCTTCCACAGCGGCGTCGCCACTGGCAGTCTTTTCAGTCTCGGCATGGATCCGATCAATCTCGGCCTCGACCTCCTGACGCTCCTTGCTAGCCAGCCACACCGAGTGCCAGTCCTGGCCCTCGTTGTTGGCGCCTTGGTTGACAATCTCGAGCATGAACTCGGCCGGGTTCTCCTCGTCGTCGCAGTGCCGCGCCCCATGCGACTCAAAGTAGCGCAGCAGCTTGGACGAGTTGGTGCCAATGTCGCCAAAGTAGACCGTCTTACCGCCGCGGGCCAGGAAGAGCAGCCGGTCAAACTGCTGGAAGAGGATGGCGCTGGGCTGGTGGACGGTGCAGAGGATGGCCTGGCCGGCGTCGGCGAGGCGGCGCAGGAACGCGCAGATGGCCCACGAGCTCTGCGAGTCGAGGCCGCTCGTCGGCTCGTCGAGAAAGAGGAGGAGCTTGGGCTTGGCCGCGAGCTCGACGCCAATGGTGAGCAGCTTGCGCTGTTCGACGTTGAGGCCTTCGCCGGGCACGCCGACAATGGCGTTGGCAAAGTCTTCCATGTTGAGCATCCGGATGACTTCCTCGACAAAGGCATACTTTTCCTCCTTGCTGACCGACTTGGGCTGTCGCAGCATGGCGCTGAAGCGTAGACTCTCGCGAACAGTGGCCGTCTCGAGATGCAGATCTACCATATCGCGTCAGTCGCCGGCTCATCAAGTTCAAGACACCGCTACGGGAATGAGTGCCTGTTAGGGAACGGGACTTTGCCTTACCTTGCTGCTGAACATAACCCGTGCTGCGTTGGAAGCTTGCTCCCAACGGCTTACCGTTGACAAACATGTCACCGGTAATCACTCCCATCGTGGTTCGCTGCGCCAGGACGTCGAGGAGAGTTGTCTTTCCGGCTCCGCTGACACCCATCAGAGCGGTCAAAGTACCCGGCTTGACCCAACCCGACACGTTGTCTAGGAGGCGCCGCTTTTCTTCCTTGATTTGAATATCGTAGACCACATTGCGCCACGTGAAGAGGTCTCTCTGGGGCTCAATAGCCTTGACGTCTCCACCGCCCGACTCATTCGAAGCCTTTGTATCCGGGGAGATGTGCTCCTCGTCCTTGGTACCGGATCTCTTCGTTCCCTCCTGAAGGTGAGCGGGGACGTGGCCTCTTTGGAAGACAAGGGCTTCTGCGGTGCTGGTAGTTTTCGAGTTGATCTCAATGGCGATGAAGTACATGGTCATGAATCCGAATAAGAAACCCAAGAGAATACCAAAGTTTCGCCATACGTGAGAGTAGTAGTACTGGTAGTTGGCGGCGATAAAGGCATCCCCGCTGACGGTTCTTTCACCAGCCACCGCACCGGCTATGGAGCACACCCAGGAGTTTCCTACCAAGGGCGTGTACGGCGGGATAATGGCGGAACAGGTGAATCGGCGACCGTGGAACTCGTTGGCGACTAGAATCTCAAAGGCGTAGAAGATGGGGTTGATCCATCTGATCCAGCTGAACCACGGATGCATCTCCGGCACGGTAATGGCGAAGCCTGTGTAGATGACAAGGGCAAGCACCAACACGCCTGACAGAGCCATGGCCTGCGAGACGGTCCTGGTGATGGCGGCCATTGTGCGGAACACAGCAGACATGATGAACGTCGAGATGTATGTGATGAGGAAGTAGAGGAAGAACTGGGCCGGTTCGCGGCGGAGGCCAGCCATGAAGTAGAGCACAATATTGAAGATGGTCGCCGTCAGGAACTTGATGGGTATGTCGGCCGCCACTCCAGCTGCGGCCTCGCAGGCGGGATGGTAGAAGGCATACGCGCAGTGCTTCTCGACAATGGGCCTCTGGGCATACAGATTGCTAATCTCACTAATGGCCGTGAGGGCGTTGAGCAGCACCGCCATGAACAGTACACTACCCTTGGCGAAGAAGCCTACCGTGGCGTCCGGGGTGCCGAAGAAGATGGATCCGATGATGAGGGCCATGATGAGCTGCATCAGGCACGAGGTCATTGTCGCCGACGCATCGTTCCAGATGCGCTGGTACGCGCGCTTGGTGCAGAGCCGGACCTGCATCAGAATGCTGATGGTGTAAGGCGATCCCTTACGAACGTGTTGCGACTGGTGAGCCATGTGAGACTCTCGGAACTGAGCGATGCTCTCGCCATGGCCGGCGACAGGATACTCGGCTTCGTAGCCACTGATCTCCTTGAGGAGAAGCCTGTACTCTGGAGACTCGCGCCAGTAGCGCTCAAAGTCTTCAGAGGTCCGCGGCACCTTGTTCTCCATTCCAGCCTTGGCCTGTCGCTCACTAGGGTTCGTAATGGACGTGAGGAAGTCGCCGGTAGTCTGTCGTGCGGGACAGTGCCATCCTTGCTTCTCAAAGAACCGTCTGGCATCTCTCGCGGGACCAAAGTAGATCTGGCGGCCTTCGTAGAGAACCGTGGCCTTGTCGAACAGGTCATATATGGCCTGACTAGCCTGGTAGATCGCTACAATGTTGGTGTGCTCACCCAAGTCGGATGCCAGTCTCAAAGACTGCACGAAATTCAGGGCCGTAGCGGAATCCAAGCCACGGGTGCTTTTATAGTCAGTACGGCATGGACATGGGGAGTCAATGACAGTGCTTACCTGTTGTCCCAAGCCGACATGGGCGAGCCAGCGACGACCATCTCGGCAATGCTCACGCGTTTCCGCTCTCCTCCAGAGACACCGCGGACAAAGTCATTTCCGACCTTTGTATTGTACGTATGGGAAAGGCCAAAGGCAGCCATGACGACCTGCGCAATGTACTGGCAGTACTCCATGCGAGTCATTCCACGGATTCTGTGAGAAGGTGTTCGGACAGAAGCTGCAAACTCGAGTGTTTCGCCCACTGTTAGATGGGGAAAGTGTTTATCGACCTGGAAACTGTCAGCAACTCGCTTCCCGAGTCAAATTTAGGCTGCCGCTTGACTTACCTCTTGGTTGTAAATGGCCTCACCCTTGAACTCCCTCTTCATGATATCCTGGGGAATTCCGTTGTAGTGAACATTGGTCTTGTCGCCAAGTTTCAGCCCGTGAAGCTCGCCGCAGAGACTCTTGAGCAAGGTGCTGCATCCCGAGCCCGGTCGTCCCAGCACGATGAGCAACTCGCCACTCTTGATCAGGCCATCAAAGTTGTGCAGGATGTGCTTGGGTTCCCCCTTCTTCATCTTGAGGATCTCGCGCAAGCGCAGAGGAGCGAGCAAGGTAGAGTCCACCGTCTCTTGAATCTGCAACGCGGCGCCAGACCCGTACACGTCGAGATCTCTAAAGGCCACGCCGGTACGCTTCTGGACAACGCCTTCCTTGCGCATCGTGTTGACAAAGTTGCGAACCCATTTATTCAGATCAAATTCGTCGCTCCTAGGGTCCAAGGCCGGCTCGTCCTCGTCCAGCGTGGCAAGAGTGTGCAAGGCCGGCGCTCCTGTGGCGAGTGACTGACGACGGGAAAGGGCTGTGGCGATGCGCTTCAACTCGGTTCTGTCGGAGTCTTCGGCTACTGCAAAAGAATCCTTGCGCGTGGCTCGAAACGACTGCTGGTGGCGACGGCGCTCTTCATCCGAGTATGAGCTATCTGTGCTGCTCTTTTCACCCCCGGTGATAGCTGCATAGCCTTCTGGACGTTTCTCGACAGCTGTCCCGTGGGAGCTGTTACTCTCATGGGACTTGTGGAGAGCTCTTTCGGCCTCGAGAGCTTGCTTGTCCGAGTGTCTTGACAAGTGAGCGTCGGAAGGCTGGCCCTTTTCCTCGACAGCCGTAGGTGGTTGGGGATGACGGCTCATGGAGGGCTCGTCACTAGAACACGACTTGCGATTATTCGTATTGGTCTGCCCACCCCCAAATGCAATCGTGTAGCTACCGAGGTCCTGTCCATCGGGAGGCTTATAGCAGCTGCTGCTGAATTGATAGTCGTCATCTTCGTGGATTACCCGATTGGTTGCAGACGCCGATGAGTGCAGGTTGGAGGATTGTCCAGCCTCGTTGCTAACGCTGGATGTTTGAAAATCATGGGCTACCGAGGACTCATTGGTGGTATATGAGGTTTCCGTAGTTCTTGTCGTGCTCCCCAAAACAGAGGTAGAGTTTACGACATGTCTCGTGTCCGTAGTTCCTTGAGAACCACCATTGCTATGGAAGTTCTCATCACTAAGAAGGATACGCATATGCGAGGGCCTCGACGAATGTGGGTCAGAAGCTTGGCCGACCTCATCGTCGGATGGAGGGTATTGACCGGCCATCTTGAATAAGTCGAAAACCAGGCACGAATGCGCAACTGTGGACTGATACGAGCGACTTGGAGCAAATGGTGTTTCGCTCGAAGCTCATACGCATGTGTCTTGTATTATAAGAGAACCAAGGAAATCAGAAGATGATTCAGCTGGCCGACGGTAGGACACCTCGGTTAAGAGGTCCCCCCCGCTCATCAACAAAGAAGAATTGAATTCAAAGCTATCATGTAAGGTTTATTTGATCCTCGTGGGACGGCAGCCACTCAATGCCACCTTCCACTGCCCACCATCCCAGCTCGTCAAAAGAGACCAATTGAAGACCTCTGCAAACGTCATGTCGATGAGCAGGTGGCACATGTTAGCCTGTTAGGCCGAGCTGCTGGAAGCGGGTGCCTCTTTGCCGTCCTGAGCTGGACCTCTAGTGCTTCTCTTAACGGGATAGACAAAGTTACTCATGTGGGTCTTGGGAACCTTAAGATATGTTAGGAGATGACGCCCGGGGAGATCGACGTCGGCATTGGCTTGAAATTTGAGGGAGGCAGGGCTTTCGGCAATGGTCTCATGATCAGTCGTTGCAGTCTTGCACACAGTAACAATGTGTTCTCAATGGTCGAAGGTCGAGACTCGAGAGCGGCACACCAACCAAAGGTCTGGAATATTGGCGATGTGTAGTTGACTCCAAGACCCCAAGAGCTGGGTGGGACGATTAAAATGTGGATCAGGCTCTCTCCATGGCATTCCAGCTTATACCAAGCCCGGTGAGACTTAAAGGTCTCGTCATGTGCTGTTATCGATTATTGCTATCATAATGCGTGATGGTCCGTTGGGATGGGCTCGGTCCGCCACCGGGTACACGGATCACCGGATGTGGTGGGAAGATCAAATCCATTGTTTGCAGCTCGAAACCCGGACTGCACTGTGGTGGGTAGGCATCTGATTAGAGGGCATCTAAGCTTGAGCAATGCCAAAGCTTAGTCTCTTCCCAATGGACAAGAAGACGGGAGACGGTGAGACACTAGTGTTGATCCGCACCAGAAGCAAGGAGGGTCAACGGTGAGGTGAGCCGAAACCAGTAATCCTCTCCGCGGAAATTCTAGTTGAGGAAAGGTAGTGATTGGTTTAAATGAGACATGGGGCGGTAGTGACTTCTGGATATCCAATTGATACATACAATTTGTTAACTTAGATGCTTTGTTCTTTCAATTGGTACAGTACTACCCTTGACACCGTAGATCAACATACCAGGACCTTTTCCCAGTGGCCAGGGGTGCCGAACAAGAGGCGGTTTTCCAATCAGGTGATATGTCACGAGTTTGGTCCAGTTCAAGGAGCTCGAAACTTTATTCATATTCGACCGCCATGTCGGGAGTTGAGGGGTTGTCGTCGGACCACCTCTGAAGCTAAGGACCGGCGCCTAAGACAACAGTGGGGGGACGATTGAAGATGTGGGCTCAACGTCTTGTAAAGATCTGAAAGGATGATAACTTTTTGAATGATAACAAGGCGGAATGGTAGCCACGCGGGTATCGACCAATCAAAGGCCAAGGAGACTCAGCCAAAGCCATATAAATTGAACATTGGCTCAAGCAATAGGCCTGATAAAGACAGTATCAAGTGTTGCTTTTCAAGAGCACCCATGTCTACCTATGTGGAGCCTCAGCTAGCCAGGCAACAGGCAATCGCCAGTGGCCAAATAGGAGAAGTACGAAGTAGGAGAAGACACATCATTGTGACAGGCTGTCCAGGGTATCCAAGGAAGATGCACCCAAGGCAACTTTTTGGAGCCCTGCATTGATGCTGCAAAACCAGGCTGAGCTTTACTTACGTGAGCTGCTGCCTGACCTCATGAGTACAAACAAATTGAGCCTGTCAAGGCAACGCTCTTACGGCATGACCTCACTGTACGAATGTCGACGCTAAGAGAGATGTTAGATTTAGATTCATGCGACCGTGCCACGCTGGGGCCGAAATCGTCAACTGACAGACGTCGGTCCCAGCGCCCGAGCCAATTGCTTGACGTCCTTGACATTGAACTGGCCAAAACGCAGTGCGGAGTTTGCTTTGGCCTCTTTCCTTCTGAGCAAGGTGACGCAATCGACCGGAGAGACGGACCAGCCTTGGAGTTGGCGGCATGTAACTTACAGTATAACGGAGAGTGAGCCGCGTGTGGACCGGACTCGAGATCTCGAATAGCAGTGGGACAATTGATGCAGAGTTGATACCCCGGTTCTGCTTACGCAGTAGAGGAATGCCAGCAGCGCATGCCTGAAAAGCCGCAGAGTTGTACGACGCAGCCAACGAGAAGGGAGCCGCCCGAGACGAGAGCAGGGGCTTTGGGGGCCATGCACGACCAAAGTTAATCGTCAATATCAACAACCTTGATTGAGGGTTGTATGCGACGAGGGGCTTCTCTGAGTCGTGAAGATCTTAGCTGAGACCGACGTCACTCCAGCTGTAATGAATCAACTCCAACATGCCATGGCAATGAGTGCGGGCTGGCAGAGACAGGATTAGGATTAGGATTGACTGTTGAATCGTTCATTGCCTGCCAGGCAGCCTGGATCAATCCTCTTGCCCACTTACCCGCCGCCTGCCTGCAGTACATAAGTAGCACGAATGAACGAGACATATTCTGGGCCACTCACGGCTTGACCGACTCCAAGCTACGGAGTGCTAAGATGCTATTTTTAGAGCCATCATCTTGACCAGCCAAGCCAGCGTGCCGTGAGCCGGTCTTAGTCATGAATAACAAGGGAGAAGGAATGGAAAACTCTGGCTTCTAGCGCCGCAAGGGTCGCCCGGAGCTTGGACGGCCCTCGACTCTTCATAATGGCTGCTGCCCGCGGACTCCATGGCAGCAACAAAAGCCGCCCCTCTGTTGCTTTCTTCGTCCGCCCTGTCCGTTTCAGGACCCCATCGTCCGCCTTTGGTCCGCCTTTGGTTCGCCTTTGTCCGCCTATCACCCGCTCCCTCTGCCCCAGGAGCCGCCTGTGCTTGGCCTTGTTCGGCTTGGGCGGATCGTGGTGGATCTCGGTCCCCGTCCGGCTCCTTCTCTTGGCGCATTCGGGGCTCCGGAGGCGCGGGTTTCCGGACTTTGCGGTGCCTTCTGCTGCCCTGCGAGCCTTGCCATGTGCCAATCAAAGGGCCAACGGGCCTTGGGCAGGGGAGGATACGAGCAGAAATTACGACGTAGCCTGTCATGGCGGATGGAATTGCTGATGGCGCCATGTCCATACTCAGCGGTAAAATGCGCGGGCAAGCATGGGTCCCCTAATTTCATGCGGTCTAATTAACTGGGGATGCTCCTATGTACTCGTAGCTCGAGAGCTTTCCCACAATTGAGAAATCGTTCTCCATTGCAACTTGAATCACCGTCGTCCATCTTCCTTCTCCCAGGTGCGCTTCATGCCATCGACTGCGCCGGCATGGAATCGCCTCGTCCTGACTCCCATGTGCCCGACTCCCCCACAGAACCTGGACGTATGAACGACGACATCGAAGAGCTCGTCCGTCGTGTTTCAAGAGAATTCGGATCTCAGATGAACGCCTTCAACCCCGAGCCAGGCAGCCAACTCGACCCACAGTCGCCATCATTCGATGCCCGCGCGTGGGTAAAGGCCTTCACCAAGCTATCCGAGAGTGACCCCGAAGCCGCGCCCTCACGATTTCTGGGCGTAGCATTCCAGAATCTAAGCGCCTATGGATGGAGTTTGGGCACCGAAAGCCAGCCAACCGTCTTCAACATCATAGTCAACGCAGTTTCGTCCCTGACTAACCTCGTCGGCGCAAATCGTCGAGGAAAGCGCATCGAGATCTTAAGGGACTTTGAAGGAGTACTCGATGAGGGGGAACTATTACTAGTCCTGGGACCGCCGGGATCAGGCTGCTCTACGTTTCTCAAAACCTTGGCTGGAGAGACGGACGGGTTTGACATCAGCCCCGAGGCCTACATCAACTACCGAGGTACGGCCCATGGATATCTATTGCTCACAGTCTCAGTTCCTGGGGACGACTCAAAGCAGACTTGACTAACCTTTTCATAACCTTCAAGGCATCGATCGAGAACAAATCAAAGGTTCTCTTCGAGGCGATATTCTCTACAATGCCGAAGTAGACTCACATTTGGCCCACCTCACCGTGGGTGAGACGTTGACTTTTGCTGCGCAATGCCGTTCTGTCCGCCACGTCCCAGGTGGATTCTCCCGCGAGCAGGCCGACAACATGATGCGCGACGTTATGATGGCAATCTTTGGAATCAGTCACACCTTCAACACCCGCGTGGGCGACGACATCGTGCGTGGAGTGAGCGGCGGAGAGAGGAAACGCGTCAGTATCGCCGAGGCTGCCCTCACAGGAGCCAAGTTTCAGTGCTGGGATAACTCGACTCGTGGCCTCGATAGTGCCAATGCAATCAACTTTTGCCAGACCCTGCGCGTTCAAGCCGACATCCTCGGCAAGGTAGCCGCCGTGGCCCTGTATCAAGCGCCGCAGTCAGCCTATGATGTAAGTAGACGACTCGGCACGATTCTGCCAGGGCTTTTGACTGACACTTCCGCAGCAATTTGACCGAGTCACGGTTTTGTACGAGGGGAGACAGATCTTCTTTGGTAGAACATCAGCCGCGAAGAAGTACTTTGAGGATATGGGATTTGAATGCAAGTCATTCCATCGTCGCAGCTGCTGTCCACTGCAAGCAGTACTAACGAGTGCCATCATATAGGTCCCGACAGACAAACCACGCCCGATTTTCTTACATCAATGACTAGTGCAAGCGAGCGACGAGTTAGACTTGGCTTTGAGAATAGAGTGCCACGAACCCCCGATGAGTTTGCTGCGAGGTGGAAGGAGAGCAGCTTACGGCAAGAGTTGATGCACGAACTGGCGAACTACGAGGCGAAACACCCAGCAGGGGAACGACTAGCGGAATTCACAAACTCCCGAAGAGCCGAGCAAAGGACGAGGCCCAACTCACCATACACCATCACATACTCGCAACAAGTCTCACTAACAGTCTGGCGCGGATGGAGGCGATTGCTTGCTGACCCTGGCTTTGCCATTGCCTCCATCGGTTTCAATACGGTCATGGCTCTCCTCATCGGAACTAGTTTCTACAACCTCGTACCCGACTCTTCGAGTTTCTACCATCGAGGTGGCTTGATGTTCTTCGCACTGCTTCTAAACGCATTCAGCAGTCAGTTAGAGGTAGGTGCAAGCAAAATCTTTTGGGCTCGCTGAACGGGCCGTGGCAACGCCTGGGGCATTGGCTCGTGAAGAGTCTGTCGTACTAACGCTGCGATAGGTCCTCACAGTTTACGCAGAGCGCCCCATTGTCGAGAAGCAAAATCAATACGCATTCTACCACCAGTCAGCCCAAGCCATCGCGAGCTATCTCACGGAAATTCCGGCCAAGACGATAAACATGATCATTTTCAACGTCATCATCTACTTCATGGCACGCCTCCGGCGAGACGCGGGTGGCTTCTTCTTCTTCTGCCTCGTCACCTACTTCACAACCCTCGTCATGTCCTGTCTCTATCGCATCCTAGCCAGTGTCACGAGAACCTCCCATCAGGCCATGGTTCCTAGCTCCATCCTCACTTTGGGAGTCATGATCTATACGGGCTTTACGATTCCAACACCCTATCTCCTGGGGTGGTCGAAATGGATGAGCTACATCAACCCTCTAGCTTACGCGTTCGAGGCTTTGATGGCCAGCGAATTCCACGGCCGAGAGTTTCCCTGCGCAGAGAAGCTCCTGGTGCCAAAAGGTCCCGGCTACAAAAACCTTCCGCCAAACTCGCAGACTTGTTCCACCGTCGGTTCACGATTAGGTGAAACAATTGTTAGCGGCGACAGATACCTCGACTTGACTTTCGAATATTCCATCTCGCACAAATGGAGGTAAGCATTGCATTTTTCTCGTGCATACTCATTTTCAAAGTAGATGCTAACTGTTCTTGGCAGAGACTTTGGTATCCTGTTTGGGTTCTTCGTTGTCTCCTTTATAGTTTACCTCATCGCCGCTGAGACCGCGCGGCCGCCCAAAAGCAAAGGCGAGGTTCTGGTATTCCCATCAGGCAAGATACCGTCGCTGTTTGCCAAGTCTGGAGCCCAAGACACAGAGGCCAATCCTCTTGCACGCGAAACATTCAACGAGAAGGAGGAGAGCGATGGGTCTAGTGCGAACCTGGCGGCGGGATCAGCAGTCTTCCACTGGGAAGATCTATGCTATGATATCAGCATGAAAACTGGAAAGCGTCGTCTTCTTGACTGTGTTGACGGATGGGTTAAGCCAGGAACGTCCACTGCTCTCATGGTGAGTTATTCTACATTTACCTATACCGGAATACCGGTCTTCAGCAGGCACGGAAACTAATCGCGCATCGCAGGGTGTCTCCGGCGCTGGTAAAACAACCTTGCTCAACGTTCTTGCGACCCGTACTACGATGGGTATCGTCACTGGTGAAACTCTCATCAACGGCGCACCCACCGATTCGTCCTTCCAACACCGAGTGGGCTATGTACAGCAGCAAGATCTCCACCTCAACACCATGACCGTCCGCGAGGCCCTTGAATTCAGCGCCCTGTTACGTCAATCAGCTGAAATCCCCAAGAAGGAAAAGCTCGAATATGTCGACTACGTTATCGATATGCTGGAGATGCAGAGCTTTGCAAACGCTGTAGTAGGCGTGCCCGGCGAGGGGTTGAACGTAGAACAGCGAAAGCGTCTCACCATTGGTATTGAGCTGGCCAGTCGTCCCAAGCTGCTGCTCTTCCTTGACGAACCCACTTCTGGCCTGGATGCCCAGACATCTTGGGCCATCTGCCAGCTGATCAAGAAGCTCACGAGAAGCGGACAAGCTGTTCTTTGCACTATTCATCAGCCATCAGCCATGCTATTCGATCAGTTTGACAGGCTCCTCCTTCTGGCACCAGGCGGCAAAACCGTTTATTTTGGAGGTGAGACGCATTCTGTAGTTCCAAAAGTTTTATCCCTGCTAACAAAAGACAACAACAGAGCTAGGAAAGAACTCTACCACCCTCATTAACTACCTCGAACGAAACGGCGCCCCCAACTGTCCTCCTGATGCTAACCCTGCCGAATGGATGCTCCAAGTCATCAAGCCGCCAAACAGTGACGAGACCGAGAAAGTGAATTGGCATCAGCGATGGCGAGACTCGCAAGAGTATGCGGAAGTGAAGACGGAGCTCAGTCGACTGCGATCTCTTGCTCGCACTGGGTCGGTGGTTGCCAAGGCCTCTACCCTCGAAACGTCTCAGCACAGAGAGTTTGTTGCCTCATTCTGGACACAGTTTTTGCTGGTCCTTGCCCGCACTTGGAAACACTTTTGGCGGTCGCCTGTTTACATCTGGTCCAAGACCAGTCTCATTGTCATCTCGGTAAGTGACTGCGGGTGAACAAGACGGAAACTTGGTTCTTTACTACAGACAGCCGCTAACCCTGTGCGTTTAGTCCATCTACATCGGCTTCAGTTTCAGTGCCAAAAACACCACACAGGGCCTTCAGAATCAGCTCTACGCGATATTCATGTTTCTTGTCATGTTCGGCAACATCAATGAACAGATTATGCCCATGTTCATCCCTCAACGAGATCTTTACGAGGCCCGGGAGGGTCCATCAAAGATCTATAAATGGAGCGGTAAGTCGTCGTCACCAACTTTCTAGAGAACCTTGTATTAATAGTCCGATTCTCTAGCTTACGTACTCTCCAATATCCTGGTTGAGGCGGCTTGGAACGTCCTCATGGCTGTGCTCATCTACTTTTGCTGGTACTACCCGGTCGGCTTTGTGAAGAACACCACGGCCGATGACCAGCATGTTCGCGGATTCCTCGTGTTCCTTTTCTTGCTCATGTTTATGCTTTTTACAAGCACGTTCTCCCACGTGGTCATCGTCATGATGCCCAACTCTGAGGTGGCCGGTGTATTCGCAACATTGTTGTGGTTGCTTTGTATCGCTTTCTGCGGGTAAGTTCTGAAGCCCCTTACAACGCGACTTTGACTTTTGTCTAATACTAACGATGTACCAGAGTTGCTATTTCTCCCCGTGATATCCCAGGATTTTGGAGATTCATGTATCGTGTTTCTCCAGCCACCTACCTTGTTGGAGGTGTAATGGGAGTAGCCATTGCCGGCTCGAATGTCACCTGCGATCCAAGAGAGCTTCTTCATGTCTCACCACCGCAAAACATGACTTGTGGCGACTTCCTTGGACCGTTCGCCAAAGCAGTGAGCGGCGCCATTCTCAACCCGGACGCGAAAGACACCTGCAGCTACTGTCCGCTGACGACTACCGACCAATTTCTGAATAGATTTGAGATCAAGTACGCGAACAGATGGAGAGACTTTGGTATTCTTTGGCTTTACATTGGCTTCAACGTTCTGGCAACCCTTGGGCTTTACTGGGTATGCAGGGTGCCCAAGGCGAAGAGCACCAAGCGTGCATAGCATTAGACGGATAAGTCGGCGTTCACATCTATCTTATCTTATACCTTAGAGCATCATAGAATCAAGCGTTTGTTTCTCGACCATAGAGTTTAACATCAAGTGAATAGTATTCATGGGCCTGACCTGGTCAACATCGATCAAAAGACACTGACTTAACTGAGAGTGATCCCAGGACGCTCAAGGTGCTTCGGTAGCCAAGATGTATGAAAAGTGCACTCTAACTCCGCCAAAGCTCAGCTACCCCTGTTTGGCTGCGTGAAACGGAGCACGTGTCCGCTCACCTTAAGTTTCACATGGTGCATCCTAGCAGCCGGAACGAACACGACCATTATGTACTCTTTGATTACATGGCTTTGATCTTAAGCACAAGAAGCCAGAAGTATCTAGCTTTAGTTTAGGAAAGACTCTTCGACAATGTCTGTGATCAAAACATTCGGCTCAATTGTGATCTTACGATAGGTAGTAAAGAGCAGTTCCATGGTTTGGAGCTTCGCTAATTCCCTCCCCATGATTAATACGGCAATCCTTTTTCCCTTTAGAATTCCTCCCTGCCTTGAAGCAATCTAAACAACCAAACCACTGCCTAGAATTTCGCACTCGTTCTATCATATGTCTGATCTCCTTATTGAATGTTTCCACGGAGACGATCCAGCAATTACAACGAAGGACCGAATTTCTTTGCTTGGGACAGGTCAGTGCGTGAACTCCACCAAGCCTTTCCGCGGCCGAGAAGAGCTGAAGAAACTGGTGACGCGAAAACTCTAGGTCGTAGGGAAATATCTTTAGGTTCCGCAGTGCTTCTGCGTATGTCGCAATCTTGTCTGATGCTCCCCATTGAGAGGTCGTGAAGGGCGCCATCATAGCACGATGGTACTCGTTGCAAATTTGGAACCGCCGCGCATCAAAGGTTTCTGAGGCCCTGTATCAGTGGCGTTGAGTTAGTGATTATGACACCATCTTACCTCGAACGTCTCCTCGAAGCAGGGGGTGATCTATCAGATAGACGGCCTGAGTATCTAGACCAGACAGTGTTCCAACGTGGCAGAGCAAAAGTCTCCAGACAACTTCGACAAAATCGTGTGGAAGGTCTGCAGCGTACGCAAAGACAAACAAGTGGCATATGCCCTCAACGGGAGGCTCATCCTTGTCCCACTGAGAAAGCCAGTTTCTCACCCAAACACTCCCGCAATACCTCAGGGCCGAGATGCATTGATATTTGTCGCAGGTAAAAGCCAATTTCACAAGAAGATCCGTATCCGGAGTTTCCAGCTTGTCATCAAAGTTGAAATGAAGGATCCGGCAGAGAAGTGTTAATGCTTCAGAGTCGTCGTCTGGGAGTAGGAGCTCACAAGGCGATGAGTCTGGAGAAAGTTTGGCTTCTGATAGAGCGATGCCCTCTAAGAACTTGCCACAAAGCATTGCTCTGAATACTGGCGAGGCAACACAGAGAACGTTGGAGGAGACAAGCAACTCTTCAACGAACATGTCCGAGCCTCTGGCGGCCTCTCGATCACTAGCGATGGATACTGCTTCTGGGTCATCTTCAGGCGGTGGTGTTATGATATCTGGAGGCTTGCATGGTATTTGCAATAGCAAGTCCCCTCGGGGGTCGATGTTCGTTCGAGATGACATGATTGGCCATGTATGGAGCGGTTGAGAATAGGAGTAAGTCCTTGATTGAATATCGTCAACACATGGATATGCTGACCGTCTTAAATAATGTCATCATCCTGATAGAAGCAACAATCATGGCGATTCCATGCCCGTCAGGTATCTGAAAAGTAACTTTGCAGTCTAGAACCAAGATGGCTTACGGGCAGCAGTGGTGGTGCTTTAGTTCAAGAGACGGGAAAGCTTATACACCGAATTCATGAAATAAGTAGCGTGTTGCAAGGACCTCCTACAGCATTACTATCCTAGGAGAGTAGAAAAGACCATGATCAATTCACAAAGACAAACGGGTCCAACGGGGTGTCTATACTGTGAACCACGTATGCGATTGGAAAGAACTGCATATTCATTGACTGCCCGATGTCGAGAAAGCGACAAGGCTCACAACAACGCACCAGGTCCTAGAGGCGAAAACATTGTCCTTGCAGAAGGAATTTCAATTGGATTTGGACAAACCACCAAAGACACCCAAGAAGCTATTCAGACGGGGTCTCATGGACACCGAAAGCGTACAGAAATGGGAGATGTCCGTCAAGAGGAAGCGGTGGTTGACTAGCGGGGAACCAGTTTAGCTTTCCATCAAAGACGGGGAAGCATTTGCCTCTAGCCAGTGAATTATATTCTAATAACCGACAAGCAGGGCTATTTCAATAGCGGTGCTTACGTTAGGGGCTTACACATTAGTGTTTATCTAGAGGCTCTTGACGTCGTTTCAAGTGAATCTAGGCTGGTCTTCATAATTTTCGGCTTACCCAGAGTCCCAGACACCCAGCGTTTGAATCTGAGCGTGCCATTACAGCAAAGGCGAAACTAGAGCAGCAGAGCAACAAGACCAGGCGTTTGAAAAAGTGCCAAGCCTCGATTCTCCAGTATTTGCTCCACCCATGCGCCGCTCAAGAGGCGGTTGCGCAACGTGCAAAAGGCGCCATCGGAAATGCGACCAGACAAGGCCAAACTGTACGGAATGCACCGACCACAACCTCAAGTGTGACGGCTATAACCTTGTGCTTCGTTGGGGCTCGGGGGTTGCTTCGCGAGGACGATTCACGGGAGCGCCAGCTCCAGTTGACCCGCCTTTGTCTTCCAGAGGTTCAGCAACATCCGGGGAACGGACCTCACCGGGTGGGCCGTCGCCGGGTTTATCGGCCACTTCAGACACCGCCTCTGCCGCCTCAATATCTCGGCGCCTAAGTTCTGCGGACCAGGACGCAGTTCTACTCAAGGAGTGTAAGCTTCTCCCCGTATCTGCCGTATCCGCCGTCTCTTTGCCATTGCGCCGAGTCCATTGGACCGTCACAAGTCTCACACTAACTAACCACTGACAGTCCTGGAGACAACCTGTCTAACGCTCTACTCCGCACATAGTGATGACAGCTTTGGGCCTTACCTGGAGTCGCTGGCGGGCCGCTCCGAGGCCCTCCGCTCCATCTTCATTGCAATCCACATCTACGTCTCAAATCCAACTAATCCTCCCGAGAGCTTTGAGGAATATTACATTCGTGGCCTCCGACTTTTCCGGCAACAACTCGAAATGTCAGACGGAACTCCCATCGGAACGGTCATGTTTAGCGGAGTCTTTATCTGCTCTCTGAATGTAAGTCCACCTATTGCTCAAGTCTCTTATGCCCCTTTGAGCGCAAAGACCAGAGCATAGACTAGAGTATAACCTCGATATTCTTCATGCTAATCAAAATCTTGATTGCCACCCTTGGCAGCTATTCCAGGGAGTGCAATGGTCTGTCCACCTAAATCACATGTCGAATCTTTATGGGTTAAGCTCTGGTAGCTTCAATCCGAACCACCTGGCCGATACAGATGTGGAGCGTGCCATGGAGCTCATGGGAATGATGGATATGCCAACGTTCGTCCAAGGTCGTTTGTGCAACTCACTGGGGCTTTGGGCACGGTTTCGAACAGCACAGGATTCCTATTCAGATACCAGAGCGGTTGGGACAGAGCCGGTCTGTGGCCTGCCGCGAAGCCTCTTGGATATCTTCGCGACGATTGATAGCGAAAGCGCTGAAGCGGCGTTCTTCGCATGGCCTGGGGATGTCGGCGACGTCCCTCACTGCCACCTGTGGGAATCATACCGCATAGCAGGAGTCTTGATGGGTCGCAGATGGAGGCACCACCACTCGACGACTGATGGACCACGAACGCCGCAGGCCCCGGCGTATCCAAGTGCAGAAATCTTGGTCGGGCGCATAGTGGCAGCACTAGACGCTCTGAGCGACTGCTCACTTCGCAAGGACTACGACAACTCGTTGGCGAAGAACGCCATCCTTTATCCCTATACAGCAGCGCGCCTCGAGGTTGCCGTTCTTCGCCAGCGACCCGATTGGGTCAGAGCCTTGGACCGGTGCATAAGCATATGCCAGCCGTACGCGAAGACGGCCAACGTGCGCATTATTCAGACGATGCTGGATGAAGCTTTGTCGGAGGGCGACGATTACTACGATCTCGACGAGCACGCCCGGCGGAGGGAGGTGGAGATTTCACTCTTCTAGCGTGGAACGATCCAGAAACCGAGCTTGCTACCCGTGGACCGACCGCTACTCCGTAATCTGTACTCTGCGAGGCAGGCATTGCCGGATGACGTTTAGTCTCGAAGCTCAATCGTTTGGAGAAGAATGGAGATGTGCCCCCGGCAGCCAATCCACGCCATCCGCTGCCCACGAGCAAGCCCTGTCAGTTCATGCAACAGCCCTGCTTGCGTGTACTGTACATATGCACACACTGCCACCATGTAGGTAGGTAAGGTACACTGTATGTACTATAGTATAAGTCTGCTTACCAAGGTGCTGGGTTGCCCAGCTCGCCTCATTACGTTGCCTTCAAGGGGCCCCGGGCGCTTGGGCGCTTTAGACCGCCGAAAATTCCGCTTCAAAACTGCGACCCGCTGGAGTTTTCGGAGTCTTCTCTTCACGCGCCAATAACTGGCCCGCGATCCCCGGGAATAGCGAATTCTCGAATTTTGAAGGGGCCACCTTGGATTTCTAAGCTAGGGAGCATCTGCCTCGGCGAAATGCCAGTCTCTGGCAGTGGAATCCACTTATTTTCGCTGAAGCCTTTGGAAACCAAGAGATAGCCATCTTGACGAGGTAGAATAAATAGATCTGGATTTCCCCCCCGGCTCAGTGTCGACTGAAACTAAAGACTCATACCAAAAGTTTAATTCTTTAAACAGACCTCACACATCCTTCATAATGGCCGAATCAAACTCCAAGCTCTGGCAGCCCGTCAAGGTGGGCAACATCACCCTCGCCCACCGCATCGCCATGCCCGCCTTGACGCGGTACCGCAACTCAGACACCCACGCTCCCCTCGACATCATGAAGCAGTACTACGCTGACCGAGCCTCTACGCCCGGTACCCTCATCATCAGCGAGGCCACTGGCGTCTCCGGCGCTGCTGAGGCCGACCCCAACCTGCCCGGCATCACCACGCCCGAGCAGATTGAGGGATGGAAGAAGATCTACGAGGCCGTCCACGCCAAGGGCAGCTTCATGTACCAGCAGCTCTGGGACCTTGGCCGTGCCGCCAACCCCGAGTACGTCAAGAGCCGTGGCTTCAAGTACTCCTCCAGCGCCAGCAAGCAGCTCGAGGGCCGCCCCGAGGCCCCCGAGGCCTTGACCGAGGAGGGCATCTTGCAAAAGATTGCCGACTTCCGAAAGGCCGCACGCAACGTCATCGACGCTGGCGGCGACGGTGTCGAGATCCACGGCGCCCACGGCTACCTCATCGACCAGTTCACCCGCGACAGCATCAACGACCGCACCGACAAGTGGGGTGGCTCCGTCGAGAACCGTGCCCGCTTCCTCCTCGAGGTTGTCAAGGCCGTTGCTGAGGAGATTGGTGCTGAGCGCACCGCTCTGAGATTGAGCCCCTTTGCCACTTTCCAGGCCTCGTACTCTTCCGACACCTGGGAGCAGACTGGCTACGTCGTCCGCCAGCTCAAGAAGGAGGGCTACAAGCTCGCCTACCTCTCTCTCGTTGAGCCCCGTGGCAACCCCACGCTCCTCGGCCTGGTGCCCACGCAGCCTTCGGAGGACGTTAAGCCTTTTGAGAAGAAGGAGCAGACCCTCGACTTTATTCTCGAGGAGTGGGACAACTACTCCCCTGTCATGGTGGCTGGTGCTTACACGCCCGAGTCGGCCGTCCAGGCTGTTGATGAGTACTACAGCAAGTGGAATGTCATTATCGCCTTCGGACGCCCCTTCATCTCCAACCCTGATCTGGTTGCCCGAGTCAAGAACGGCATTCCCCTGACCCCCTACAACCGCGACACCTTCTACGTGAGGAAGAGCAACGAGGGTTACAACGACTATCCCTTCGCCGTCAAGGCGTCCGCTTAAATTGTGCATATATATGAATGAGACGGTTGCATACATGGAAAATGAGGCGTTCAAGTCAAGACTGGGGCATATGATTGGAGCATTTTTGGCGAGAATAGACCACTAGATTAAACGATTCAATATTAGACAGCATATCCATGTCCTTTCCTCCATTTTCAGTTCTTGTAGAGTTCCCTGCACCCTGCACTCTTGTGAAAGAAAAGGGCCTACACGAGCCTGCACATCTCGGAATTATAGACTGCGCCTGGTCCTGGAGTAGACCGTTTGGACGTTGAGATGATTACCTACAAACAGAAACTAAATGATGCTGTAGCTCATTTGTTGACCACCGAACATCGGCCAGTACAGTCTTCCCGTTTTCCGCTTTCGTCGTGACTTTAATGGCAGCTCAGTGTCCATGGGAACGTAGACTCAAGCCCAATTAACCACTGGTTGATTTCGTTCTTATATCCATAGTATAGGGGTAAACCAGTTCTACGCTAATTCTGTACAGTGACGTCTGAGCGGTCTCAAAAAGCGGCCTTATTCCAACAGAAGTAGTGAAGCCCGTTTCGTAGATAGACCTATTAAGCTATCCCAAGGCATAGTCAGTGATGTTGCATGCTATTGCCTAAGTGCCTGTCTGCACAATTTTACTTTCTTGGCATAGCTGGAGATTTGAAATCTATGGTGATACCTAATTTTCGACCACTGCATCGATGATGCATGAAGCGTCTGCTATCTGATAGGTCGAGATCCTGTTGCACCATTGTCATTGGCAACTCTTAGCCTACAGTCTTACAGTACGATTCCGATGTACTTCGGTGCGTGGTTTTGCCGGACCCGAACGCTTATGCCAGTTATATTCTACCATCACAAGCGATGACTCAAACTCTTACTCCCATTCTCCTCAGAACAAACACCTGGAAACTGAAGATTGAGCATTGATGTCGGAATGGGCGCTAAAACCTCTGAAGACGATATTCCTGGGGGAAATGGTACGGTTAATAGCTTATGCATCACCTCCAGGGTCATGGTAGAAAATACTTACTCGCAGCAGGCGGACCACACTCATCAAGCCCCAGCTCGACTGGCGGAGAGCCTCGGGGTGTCCATCTATCCCGAGATGGTGATGGGTTTCTCGGGGATCAAGGAGGCGATGACGACGACGACGATGATAATGATGTCAAGTCCGCCCGGTTGACGGCAGAAGATGGCAAGAAGAAGAAGAAAAGAAAGCCGAGAAAGAAGAAGAAGGCTGCTTCGAAGCAATCATCGCCTCCGAGGGTACCACTGTGTGATCTCTTTCCTTCCGGAGAGTATCCAGTTGGTGAGCTTCTCGAGTATGCCGAGGAAGTCAACACTGCCCGCACAACAGCTGAGGAGCGGCGATACCACGGCCGGCAGCACATAGAGGACCCGACTTTCCTGAACGACTATCGGAGAGCCGCAGAGGTACATCGTCAAGTACGACAATGGGTACAGGAAACTGTCAAGCCTGGCCAGACCCTCAGCGACATCGCAACCGGCATCGAGGATGGTGTGCGAGCCCTCCTTGGTAACCCTGGGCTTGATCCGGGAGACAACCTCAAAGCCGGAATGGGATTCCCGACCGGCCTTTGCCTCAATCATCAGGTCGCGCATTATACACCAAATCCAGGTCAGAAGGACGTTGTGCTGCAGCATCAAGATGTCATGAAGGTTGACTACGGCGTGCATATAAATGGCTGGATCGTCGACAGTGCGTTTACCATGACGTTTGACCCTACGTACGACAATCTACTGGCCGCGGTCAAGGATGCAACAAACACCGGCCTCAAGGTACGCTTCATGTCCCATGGCGCAGTCGGAAGAAGTTGACACGTTTGTAGACTGCTGGAATCGATGTGCGCATCAGTGACGTGAGCGCTGCGATCCAGGAAGCCATGGAGAGCTACGAAGTCGAAATCGGTGGGAAGACATACCCAGTGAAGCCTGTGCGTAATCTGAGCGCACACAACATCAATCGTTACCTCATTCATGGCGGAAAGTCGATTCCATTCGTCAAAAACTCCGACCAGACCAAGATGGAAGAAGGAGAGGTATTTGCCATTGAAACATTTGGAACGACAGGAAGCGGCAAGGTGCACGATGATGTTGGTAACTCTCCATTCAGATGACTAGGTTGTGATGCTGACTGGACGAAATAGGTTGGGATCTACGGCTATGGGTTGCAACCCGATGCCCCTAAGCAGGTAGCATTACCTTTTGCGTCTGCAAATCGCTTGTACAAGGTGATCAAGGAGCAATTCGGTACCCTTGTCTTCTGCCGCCGCTACCTTGACCGTCTTGGGTTGGAGCGATACTTGGCCGGAGTAAGTTTTCCCACAACTTTCTCGGAGGGGGTATGCTAACAGACTAACAGCTGAACTGTCTGGTTTCCAACGGTATACTTGAGGCTCACGAGCCGCTTGCGGACATCAAGGGGTCGTATTCCGCCCAATTTGAGCATGTACGTTTATGAATGAATTTCACTGGGTATACAGAGCTAATCAGACCAGACATTTTTGCTTCGGGAGTCTGCAAAAGAAATTTTGAGTCGCGGAAGTGACTACTGATCAAATCACTTATCGACCAGACGATCAATGACTGGAACATGATTTATCACACATTTCATCAACATGGCTTCGGGATGATTCAACGTCACCCGAGAAAGCACTCAATCACCACTACAAGGCTACTTCAACAGTGCTTCAACCAGATTGCACGGATTCAACATGCCTCTCTTTACATTCATCACGCCCTTTTTATCTACAAGTTTGAGCTGGCCTTTCTAATGTCCAGCTAAGATATCATTGCAGAGGGCTATAGGCCGGCCATGCTGGGGGCGGGAATTTTGTGTCTCCAGAGCAGCATAGTCGGTCTGTTTCTCCCGAAGTTCTCTTGGTATTCGAGGCATCAGTTAGACAACCAGCAACACGTTGATTTTCAAAACATCCTTCAATATCGTGTGAGATGAATTTCATAGTATAACTCATTTGAAGGATCAGCTGTTCGTAGCCACTAAACGCGTGTTCATTCTCGGACAGGCCATTGGTATTAAAAATAGGTGTATTATTCAAAGGACAGGTTGGCTTGGAAGCATGATTCTCAATCAGTCCATCTATAGTGAAGCCATCCGCCGGTCTTATATTGAGACCAGAAGCTTTTCTATTCCTTCCGGCCCATAATCTACTCGTTTCCTGTCGCAAACTCGCCAGCCCAAATCTTCTTGCTCAACGCCCCCTCTTTCTCGAAAACGCTCTCCATGCTCGCCCACTTCCTGACGAGCAAGTCGACAACCATGCGGCCAAAAACCTTTGTTCCCGATTCATTGAGGTGTGTCCTATCGCCTTGGGCCAGGTTGTAGGAGTCGGCATTCTGCTGTCCAATGGCATCAATGTAGGTAGTGCTAGCTTGGTTGAGCTCTAGATATTTGACATCGAGGGCCTTTGCGGCATTGTGAGCGCGCTGACGTTCCTCTGCAAGGTTTTGAACGACCTTGCCGTTCTTGAAAGTGCGACGAGTAAGAGATGAGATCAAGATCTTGGCAGGGAGTTAGCAAAAGGGCATTGATTGATTTTCTTGAGCCAAAGAATGGCACTTACCGGAGTGCCACCGGCAGCAGTGACCTCTTGGGCCATCTTCTCCAAGTTCTTTTGGAACTGGTCAGGCGAGATGTTCTTGGCCTTCTTCTGGTCGTTGTGGCCAAACTGGATGGTGACAATGGGCCTGTACTCTTGGGCACGGGCCTTGACTGCCTTGATCACAGTATCCCATCGGCCCTCTGCGCGGAACGAGACCGTAGTCGCACCACCCTTGCCGTGGTTCTCGCCCTTGGCAGGTCCCTTGAGGAAGGACAGCAAGCCATCTCCCCAACCGCCGCCTTTAGCGACAGTGGAGTCGCCGGTGAGAAGGAAGTACGGAGGCTTGGATTGTCTTTCCTCAACCGGCATGGAGAAGGCCCCGCCGATGAGTGCGGCGAGGAGTAAAGGTTGGAACTTCATGATGGGCTGAGAGAGCGGGATTCTGGTGAGAGCCTAAGGAAAACACTTGGCTGGCTATGAGAATGCAATGGGCTACATAAGATATAAGCCGGCGCCTCCGCTGTATCTATACGGACATTGTCACCGTCGAGCATCCATGCGGCTGAAACTCCGCCGCACTGCTGTCTCCGGCTCGGCACTCACTTTGGCGGCGCCGAGAAATGCCTCTATTCCACCAATCACCACCCCATCATGGCCGCCTATTCAGGACTTTCCTATTTCTGTTCCTGTCTCAAGTTCCCAATGAAGAAGCTGCCCAGCCAAATAAGGTTCCGTCATCGTACGGCTTATTTCGCCCAATTAATGCGGAGGATAGGTGGGCGGAGCACCTAGACGAGGTAGGCTGGGGAAGAGGCCTAGCAGGCATCAGCTCTTCAGCTTTCAGCTACAGACCGGGGTGTCACGCGAAGGACCGACACGACGCAAGGATGGCAAAGATTTGAAGCAAGGGAAGGGATATACAGCCACCATCTTAAAGCCGCATCTCCCAATCACGATCTCCACGTGTTGAGACGAGCTGTCTGAGACATTATGACCATGTTAATTCGCCATCTTCCGTTGTCGGCAACTAATGGCGCATTTTTCTGAGCAATCGTAAAGCCGTCGTCATAACATGATGGCCTGCATCCGTAGTGTCAAGAGCTTGAGCTGCCATACATGATCTGCTCGACGTGTTCGCCAATTGCCAACGCACTCGTCAGGCCAGGGCTCTCAATGCCCAATAGGTTGATCCACCCATGGTATCCCTCTTCTTTCCGGATGACAAAGTCGAGGAATCCTTTTCCGGCGACTCCTCCGCCCCCTCTTGCCAGCTTGGGCCTTATGCCAGCATAGTCCGCCACCAGACATGTCTCGTCAATGGCAGGAAGGTATTTCTTAATGTCTTTGATTGCCAGCTGCAGCTGGTTCCCGTTGGCAGTAAGATCGTCTGGACTGTCGACCCACTCCACATCTGGACCAAAGCGAATTCGACCAGCGAGATCCAGGGTCAAGTGAGTCCCGAGACCGCCGGCGCCTGGCTCGGGGGCAGGATAGATCAGACGGGATATCTTGGGTCGTGATGAGGAGTAAGAGAAGTAGTTGCCCTTGGCAAAGAACAATTGCTTGTGGAGAGACGGAGGCGTGATCATGTTGTGGATGTCGACGGCGCCTAAGCCAGCAGCGTTGACTATCGTGTCTGCGGAAATGGTGGTAGTCTCGGATGTAGATGCGTCCTTGACCTCGATATCCCAACCCGAGCTACCAGCGTCTCCGAGCGGCGTGATGGCGGTTACAGGCGAGTTGAGAGCCAGCATCCCTCCTGACTCTTCCAGCTGGCCGAGCAGACACAGCATCAAGCTGTGCGAGTCTATGATGCCCGTGGTTGGGCTCTCCAACACACCGGCAGGAGCTGCGACGCCTTCGCCTTTCTGTCTCAATTCCTCTTTGCCAACCCATCTCATCGGGACACCGAGAGCCTGCGCATTGGAATGAATATTCTGCAACGACTTGTGCTGGGCTTCGTTTTGCGCAACGATCCATTTCCCGGTCCTGCGATACGGGACGGCGTAGCGGTCGCACAATTGATACAGCAGCTGCTTCCCTCGGATGCAGAGACGGCCCTTTAGGCTCTCGGTGCCGTAATAAATGCCAGCGTGTATGACTTCACTGTTGCGGCTGCTGGTTTCCATCCCGATGCCCTCATTCCGCTCAATGACGATGACGGACGTGTTGTCGCGGCTGGCCAGCCTCTGCGCCACAGCCAAGCCTACAACACCACCGCCAACTACCTAGAACGAGACGAGACGCATGTTAGTGCAGATCTCAGTTGGGACGCCGGGGTCGGGCCGTGGATCAGTCACAAACCGCATGCGTGAAATCTGCGCGGATCGCGGCCGTGGAGCTAAACAAGCACCTCTGGAGCTTTGCGGATAACCCAGGCTTGAACCTGAGTGCCGGCCGAGGCAGCATCGTATGTGCAGTTGAGCTCTTGCAGGGTGGCAAAAGTTATTTCGGATTATGCTGGTTTCCAACGCTGATTCGGACTGTGTCGAGACAATGGAACTAGCTCTGAACATCATCTCCAGTTCGGATTCCGGTATCGCCGCTCCGGCCGCCCGGTCGTTCTGTGGGTTGCGGCCAATAGGAGCTCCGAACAGGCATCTGAGTACTATCGTCTTCCAACACTCTGGAACTATATGTTTCCCTCGGATTGAAGGTGAGAGGATATCGATGGGGTCAACGAAGGAAGCATAATTCACATACGGTATATGTGTTGCACCTAGGGCAACTCGATCGCTTTAGTCATACCAATCTTTTGTAGCATTGTTGGGAGCTGTTCTTGAACTGGAGTTGAGGTGTATAATTATGGTTTTGTTTGGGCAACTGCGGGCTTTAATGTACTTTCGTGGATACCCATGGGTAATCGCTGCCGAGACTGAGAGGCTACTTGTTAGTACGGATTCTTTTGCGGTAGTTGACCCTCGTCATTTTCAATCATCTTCTGAGAGCCCGTCCTACTATTTGGGTTATTACTTCTGATAAGCTTTCTTGAAACGTATAGAGACGTTACTGTACTGTGCAGATCCAAGCTATGTACAAGATGAAATGTGCCTGATACAGTAGGTAATATTTTCGCCGCTGTATATCACCTATTGTGTCTACCAGATCCGGTTGAGGCGTCTGTTATATCCCTAGTTGATATTAGCTCGGAAGTGATTAATTCGAGGCTATCGAGAAAGGTTGTGAAACATCCTGTTGACTTCTTCCTGGTGTCTACCATGAATTTCTAGGTTTATAATTAACCAATACCCATGATTTCCTCAGGGTGAAAATGAAGGATGCTGTTTCATATTCGGTCATGATATAAACAGAACACGGGCGGATTTCCCGTTGTGCCTAACTCGTACCGCCAGGTTGGCTTGCTTTGACGAATAATGCTAAGATACAACGGCTCAATTCTGTACGATCCCATGACCTTCTTCGGCCCTTTCTCTCGCTTGTACACCGTCTCAGCCTCTTCATACTTTTCCTGGCTCTCAACACCGACCCAGCAATACTGCCGTTGATGAATATGTCTAAAAGTCACACGGAATACTACAACATCTCCCAACGCTTTCAGCTTACGCATGTCCGTAAATCATCCGTGTATAGCGATAACTACTTAGACTTATCCCCTTATCTATGGCGAATCGTTCATAGTCTCCCACTCGGCAAGACCAGCCACCGACGATGTTGTGCTTGGATGGTCTGCACCGAGTACTCGCTGTTGTAGAGCTATGCAGTTCCGCATAAGGACAAGAGCATCTTGAGTCCGGCCGTTGTCTTTCCAAGTAATGGCTAGATTGGCCATACTTATCAGCGTATCGGGATGCTCCTCT
>QUZD01000063.1:8329-39986 GCA_003693505.1 Pseudonectria foliicola | reverse complement strand
ACCTCGAGCGCTTCTGCCTCCCTCCAACGTCCCTGTTCCCAGTATATCGATGCCATATTACCTATACTTATTAGCGTATCAGGATGTTCCTCTCCTAATACCCTCTTTCTGATCTCTAGTACATCTACCCCGAGCTCTTCTGCTTCCTTCCAACGTCCCTGGGACCAGTATGATAATGCCAGATTGTTCATGCTCACCAGCGTGGAGGGATGCTCTATCCCCAGAGCTCTTTCTCTTGTTTCTAGTGCTCGCTGGCACATTGCTTCTACCTCGTCGTATTTGCCTCTAAGGTAAAGAAACCAGAACAATTTATCGGCAACATCTGCCAGCTTTGACTCATCCTCATCGTCTTTTGCTGCGTGGTTAATAGCTTCCACTGCGTGAGGAAAGAGTACTTGACAATCTGCCCACGTATCATAATCGCCGTTGGGGAAAACCGCGTTCAGAACACGTCTGGATTCCTTCGCCCATTGATCTAGGCGCATGTCTGCTTCCAGCCACCGTCTCATCGATAGCTGCACCAGGCGGTGCATCTCAAACGACTGCTTATCAACCTCTGCCCGCACTAGTGAGAAGCTTAGCAGAGGCTCTAGGGCATCTTGGAAATCCAGTTGACCGGTATCGTTCCGAAGTAAGGATATTGGAATCCCCTGTCTATCAAACATGCTCATTAGAGCAAGCAGATCTGCGGCTGATGGGTTCGTCTTCTGGATTTGAATGAATGAGATTTGCCACGTTGCGATCACGGCATGCCGCATGCTATTGTCTCGCCGAAGATCCTGTAGGCCCTCCTTTCCTAGAAGTCGCACCTGATTGGCCTCGCTCTCCCGGAGCAGTTCGAGGTAGTCTGATATAGATGTCATGGGTTCTCTTGCCTTGATATACGCCGCGGCGTGGGTGATTGCAAGAGGTATGCGTTCCAGAGCCTGGACAAGCGTCTTTGCATCAGCTTCGTTAGACCGACTAAACGGCACCCTGGTGCTGAGCAGTACCAGTGCATCCTCCTGATTCATTGGCTCCACCTGAATGGCGCTACCGTGCGGGCCAAGAAGATTGAAAGCCGCCGTTTTATTCCTTGAGGTGATAAGAATGCTTCCGTTTCGGGTTTGGGCGACAAAGCTTTCAAGCGGCCTCGCGTGGTCGAAGAAAGATTCATCGTCGTCGGCATTATCGAGTACCATGAGCCACTGTCCATTTTCTTCGTCACAAAGCCAGTTATAAACAAGTCTGAGGGTATCAACCTTCGGGTCCTCGCGTCCGGGTATCTCGGCCTTGTTGGCAATGTCTCTATAAGCTTGCTCGAATCGACCAGCATTCGCCGCGTGTACCCAAAATACCCAGGTTTGCGGCGCGGACTCCCGGAATCTGTACGCATATTCGATAGCGATCTGGGATTTCCTAGAAAGAGATGAGTAGGACTCCCCACTCGACGATGTGCGGTAATACTCACCCCACGCCTCCCAGACCGGTGAGGGCTACTCGGTTGTGGTTGTTGGCGGCTGCTTTCTTATACTCAAAGATCTTTGCAATGATGCCTTCTCTGCCTACGAATGCGCAGTCCCTCTGAAACGGAATCATGATGGATGGCTTTGGTCTGTTCTTCGCTGGCACTTGGAACAGAAATTAGCTTGAATCAAGTACAATAACGATCGTTGAAAGCCACTATATCTTCACACGTCCTATATAACGATCAACTTGAGTTACTTACAGAAGCGAGCTGCAACCACAGTAGAGGCGTCCTGCTCAAACTGTTTAAGCTTATCCCGCGCACTGGTATACCCTCGATTATTCTTGTTATCAAACTTTACGATCATCGAGTGATCAGAATCGAGAGGGATCTTGTCCTCCATAGAATCCGGCAGCTGGAGAAGAGCCGAGTCGGTACCTACCGCCGTGACGAAGCCGCCAGTTCTTTCCCAGCGTCCGGTTTCGTTGTTCTATAATTGTTAGCCATCTCTTGCGGTGTCATCCATATCAGACAATCATACAAATTCGAGCTGCCTAGTCTGCCCAGTCTCGTAAAAGCTTACGATTTTCCGATCTCGGATGAGATTCTTGAAATCGGCCAGCTGATATGCCAGCAGGTCGGATTTGTCTCTGATCTGCTGAAGCAGTGCGCTTCGCGGCTCGTTCCCTTTTCCAGCCAGCATCTTCTGGATATCATCTACCACTAGGCCTTTGTGTGGGATGCCAAACAGAAGCATTCCATATGTAGCCCTATAAAGGCTTGATATCGTTGGATGATCGTCCTCATTTGTCTGAACCGCTTTAACGAGGCACTGCGCTACTGCTTAGCCTTGTACAAATAAAAGTACAATGGATGACTTACGTGGGCAAGTATGATGCCACCAAAGCTGTGCGCGACAAAGAAGAGCGGCCGTTGTCTTAGCTAAAGCGTGGCAGTCGTCAGCCCCATGCTCATCTGGTCATAATAATATGTTGTTTTGGATATACTCACCTCATCTGAATTCCGGACCTTCTTGAGCTCTTCCATCAACTCCCGGCCATAGTCCATAATTGTGTCAATCCCATGGCTCGACAGTTTCGAGTTGTACCCATAGATCATGGTGCGGCAGCACGGCAGATCCTTGGACAGAAAGTCGCGTAGCCACATCCGTCCGAGGTTTCCTTTGCCCCTCCATGAGCCATAAGCATGTCCGTCGAGACCAGCGATCGCAATTATACTTTGAGAACGTGAATTAGCATCGAGAGGGTCATTTTGGGAACAGTAAGAGCATGCTACATGACGAAATGACACGTACTCTGCGGTAACCGGCGCACCTGACTTTGGTGTGTACAACTGGGTGAACCCGAAAAAGTGTTTGTCAAAATTTATATCAGCATCGTCCATCTCGACCTGCCAATCTCCTAGAGGATTTGCCACTAGGTCGGACAAGAAACCAGGAACGCCGCCGTGAAACTCTATCAGCGCAGCCCTTTCCAGATTACTATAGCAGGACGGTACAATAGTCGTAGTAAAATTCAGTCGTAGTCTTTCTTCATCCGATAGATTGTCATTGATAGCAATCCTCAGCGCGGCATTTAGTTCCTCGTCCGGCCGCTCGGCTAGTAGGCCAGTGGCACGAAAGACGGGACCTTTCCTCTTGCTGGTCATGTTGGAGCATGTGTTTCGGGATCGAGCGCTGGATGGTCAAACAGGGAATGAGATTGCCAGGTTCAGCCAAATGATCTCGTCTCCACGTCGATAACTAGCGAGCAAGAGATTGGGGTTGGAAGAGGGAAGAAACGAGGAGAGAGCGCGGGACAGCCAGAATTGGTGGCTACAACCCTGTATCTGCGGCTGACGCACTATGCCCAACCATCCCAAATCAGGCTCGCAATGCAACCTAAACGGCTGATCCCAAACGATTTGGGTGATACAACTTGAGCTGTTCAGTTCAGGTCAGCACGGTCACTGAGGGGTCAAGCTGCCTAGATATGAAAGGAAATCACAATTGAATAGATCGGCATGCCGCCTTGCGCATCTAACCTCTGCTTGATGCCTCTCGCGCCACTCTATGTCGGGAAAGGCGGTTACTCCTGGCAGGCTTTACAGAGGAAAGACAAACATGGGACTTTCCTTTAGTATATATCATTGTCTCCCAGCTGGATGACTGTTGAACCCCAGAGATGCCAGCCTTGGGATAGAGTAAACTCACTAGCCAAGCCACGCAAATCAGCTGAGAGCAGAGTGGCCCGGCCCTCCGCACCAAGTTAACCTCTTGGGAGATGAGGGACATTTTCGCGTCAGACAAATGATAAACCCCATGTCCGAATAGAATAGTGGAACCTTTATCGGCATGCTCAACCTCTACATCTACCTCCCGTACCCGATAAATCGGGCGGTAAGTGAACTCAAGATATTCTTGGCTCGCAAACAAAGTCTGCGGCTGAGAACGTATCTCCATATAGACCTACGAAAGGTCGGAAGACATTTCGAATACTTGGTGTAGCACCAGATTGAGATGAGAACTGTTTGCAGTCATTCTTAATAAACCAGGACGATATTGTCGAGCCGCTCGTTGAATCTTTGGCCATCGACATCGACGGCCGCTACAGCACACAGACACATCTGCTTTTCAGAACGCTCCTAAACAGCTCCGAAACGGCCAGCCCCGAAAGATTTCTTTGCAAAAGCTGCCTAGGAACCAGTCTACCCGCTACCGATGCTTAGTACTCGATGATGCATTCCTTGGTGTCACCCCACTCTACAGTTCGCGGTCAGAATATCATAAAGTTGAGTAAGGAGTTTGACCGACCACCGACGAAGGTAACTGAACTGGCAAGGCCAGTATAATTGTTATATATAATCTCGGTTGCCATGCTTTTGGATCCTTCAATGAGAGAAACGGATATCGCATGCGGCTACGAGACTCTCTACCCAACAATCTTTTACACGAGGATACAATCGAATCAGTTACAAGGGTTAAGATTTACAGCTCTGAGCTATGAGTCAAGCGTCGCGAACAGCAATGATTTCTGAAACCTAGAAGACCTAGCGACATCATTCCACAATAGTTTGCTTGCGCTAGCTTGTACCCAAACCGCCGGGCCTATTATCATCGTTGCTCACAGTTTGGAGGGACTTATTGTCAAGCAAGAGAGCTCACCGAAGCCAATCATCCTTGAACATGTGGAATCCTAACAGGTATGTTAGACACTGATAACATTGCCCAAACCGAGGAACGAGGGTAATCAGGAGCTGATGCAGGCGACATATGTCATAGTATTCTGTTTTGGAGTTCCACATACAGCCATGAATATTACCTCGCTTATTCCCATGGTTGTAGACAGGCCAAATACTTTTTGGTCGAGCCAATCGGCTGTATCAACTCTCAAATTCTCAGTATTCAACAACGGTAATTCCATGCTGCGTTTGGCGAAGAGGGCGGCTCTGACATTGTCTGCTTCTACGAGACGCCGCGCCGTAGAAAACGAGGCGCTGGTTCAAGCTGTGCGCACAAAGCAAGTAGTGCTTTCTTGGATAAAACTAAAGGAAATCAGCTCTTGTACCATGTATGAAGAACTCAGGGTTCATCAATTGACCTGAGATCTTTGAAAAGCTTCAATCACAACTTGGCTTTCATCAACGTCTGAGTCTCACAAACACGCAGCTGAGGGCATCGTTGTACGGACTCGTAAATATTGGGTATCTTACCCTCCTACTATCGATGCATGAAGCTGGTTCCAACTACTTGTAGAAAAACACAAATTGCGACAGCCTATATCGATTGGTTTCGATAGGAGTGTTCAGATGCATCGGTGTTCTGGTTTCATGCGAGTAATGAGGAACGGTTCCGCCAGAGTTATGCCTTGATCGCCGAAGAGTGCGATATTCCTCGAGACAATCCAAAGATAGACATATTGGTTCACGTTAAGGATGGGCTAGAGAACAAACTCATTACCTAATGGCTCATGGTCATTGACAATGCTGATGGCACGCAGCTATTCCCCTTAGCTGTAGCAAGAGATTACGCATCCACCACACGGGAAAGTCGGTTGCTGTATTCCCGAGTGCGCATGGGTCAATCCTTGTTATACCTATGAACAAAAAGACTGGTGTTGGACCTGCTCGAGGCAAGATGCCAATTGAGGTCGGTAAATGACTAGCCAAGAGGCAAACCAGCTGCTCTGCACCATGTTGGAAAACAACGACATTCCTGATGGCGAAGTATCATGTCTCACAACTCGTCTGGAAGCCTTTCCTCTTGCTCTTACACAGGCAGGAGCATTCATCCAAGAAAATTTCATAACGATCAATGGCTATATCAGACTACCAGACGAGAGTGACGTTGCCTTGGTCGACTGTCTAATCGAATCATTCGAAACATTGGGATGAGACTCGGATACGCCACATGCGGTCACGGCAACGTGAATTATCTCGCTTGAGCAGATCGAGCAACAAGACATGTTCACAGTTGAAGTTCTGTCTTTAATCAGTCTCTTTGATCGCCAGGTCATTCCGAAACATGTCATCACGAATTACTGGCAGAAGATGCATCAGCTAGTACAACCAGTGGCACGCACATGGCTTGTCATGAAGAGCAAAATGACCAATTTTGCACGGCATGCTCTCAAGATTGTATTGGATGCCTACCCATATGGCCAGCTCGGGACTCGAGAAGTGTGCCTTGAATACCTTCTACATGCTTACTCTGTGCTAAAGGTCGAAAGCACTGCCAAACAGGGCCAAAGCGTGCCTTTTACATCATATGGCAGGACATTTCCTTTTTGAAGGACGATGAAAGGAGGTTGAGCAGTACCAAATTGGAGCGTTGGAATTAAGTACAAAGGTGTTAAGAGAGGAACATCCCTCTATGCTGACGAGCACGAGTAATCTATCCATTACTTGGAAAGACGGCGGCCGAGCCAGTGATGCTCTTAACCTTGAGTACAACTATAATACAACGAGTGCTTGGTACGGATCATCTGGATATAGCATCCTCGGTAGCAAATCTTGCTGGATAGGAGAATACAAACGATTCACCGTAGAGAGGGACAAGTCTAAGTGGTTATTGCCATAGGCTGGATAAGCTCATGGACAATGCAATGTTTAGTCTCTCCTACGATTTCGAGCCGCGAATACCGTTCTTTAGTGGCAAGGCATTGAATGTATTTATTCTGCCCGTTTAGAATTACACGTTTTCAAAGGAGGCGACGAAGAATTCATACTTTTCGGCCAGCCTCACTACGCCAGAGTTAGGCTGATAAGCAGTTCAAGAGACTGGCGGAGTTACCAATGTGCTATCTGGACAGTTGGCTTATGGTTCTCATGATTAGACAGCCTACCACACGCTGACACAGATTGGAGCAAACATCCACAGGCACGCTGATGCAAGGTTTGGTCGTCATTATTCACCACCAACAACCCTTGTTGGAATGTCTGTATCCAGTCTATTGATTTCGGTTCGGATGTATGATGGCACAAAGATAAACTGTCTGTTTTCCTTGCAGGACAGGGCGGGGCTTATCGTATCGGACCACCTCACCGACTCGGTCAAATAGCCCAGCAGGCCCGCTCAAGAGTTCCCACTGAGCGACGATGCTTGATTGAGTTGACGTGAAAACGTGCGACCAAAATGACGACGACGATTTGACCCTGCGTCAGCCTGCGGGTCAGTGTTATTTGGAGATAAGAATAGATGCTGATAGACTGTGGGCCAACAAGTTGGAGATAAGAAGGAATGAATGTTGATAGACTGTGGGCCAGCAACTTGTTAGGAAACCTTTTGCGGTTAAAGAGCCAATCAGTGGCTCGATGGTGTTGAGTCTTATCAATTTGCTCGTGGAACCAACTCGGGCGAAATGCGAAGCAGTCCTTATCAGATCCTTTACATCAACTAACGCGCGCAACTACTATACAGAGTAAGGGAGGGAGACGGGGAACACAGTCAAAGAGACAACTGGGTCCTTGAAGATGCAGGCTCCCACATCGTCAACTCCACTCGTTTGGAGTAGCAGTAGTACAGTAGTATAGGGTACTACTACCCACCAGAGTGACCCAGCATCCCGTTCTCCATTTTTTAAACTGCAAAACTACGTACTCGGTGCGTCGAGGTTTCCAGGACTTCAATCTTCTCGGGCCTACTTGGAGTTGCAGCGACGGAGAAATCATGAATTGGCAAGTCCCTGCAGCAAATCATGCTTTCCGTCCCCTTGTCGCCTGTCGTCAGCCGGCCGGCAGGGGACCCGCAAGGCAGTTTTGGTGATCCCGGCACGGCAGCAAAGAGCCGCCGAGAGGGAGGAGTTGCAGTGTTGCAATGTTGCAGTGTTGCAGGTATGGAGTGCTCTGCCCACTTCGCATCAGACGTCATGACGGTGACATCAGGTGGTTGAGCCAGGCTGAGACTTCCAAGGACGGGCAGGCTGCTGAGATCCACGAGTCGCGGGATCCATAAGGGATCGTGCCAAGCTCATGAGAGCTGTGGGGGGATTTGTCAGAGATCGTGTAACTTTTTTCCCTGTGTGTGTTCTGGATCCTTGGTGTGAGTGAGAGGACCCTTTGGCGCCACAACTCGCCCACTTTATTCTGTGCCTTGCTTTGGGCCAGCATCCGGCGGGAATACCCACACTGTTGGTGTTTTGACTCGGACTTTTGCTTTTAAGAAAGAGAACGGGTACTGTATTCACAAGTAGATTGGTGTATCTCGGGCGAAGCAACAAGCGGGCTAGGGTAGGGAGAGAGGAATGCCAATGACACTTACAGATTGCAAGGTACTGTCTCCCTAGGCCCGGAGTGGTTCCGCTAGCGCGGCTCGCTTTGTTCCATACGAATTACAGAAGCTCACTAGAGAGAGAACCTGCCGTCCACTAGCACAATCGTCACCATCAGGTTAGGATCGGATAGGGAAGATGGGTGATGGGAAAGCCTACAGTAGGGGGAGGAAGGTTTTTTTTTGAAAAAAAAAAAAAAAAAAAAAAAAACACCAAGTTCCGCGCTCAAGCTAAGGTGCGCTTGTCCCGACGGACCCAAGCCACACTGGAGATGCGGCTGATTCTCCAACTGCTACGTAGCATTAGAGAGAGGCCTTGGTTGATGTTGCAAAAAAAAACATCAACGATAGCAAGACCCTGTGAGGCATCCGCGATCGGCAGGAGAGTTTTGTCCTAGCTGCTACGGCTGCGGTCGACCTGCGCCATGCTTGGCCTCTTGGCAAAGGGTATCTCGGCCTGCTCCATTTCCAACTACTGCAGGTCGGAGCCGGCCTGCTGCGTTGGGAAGCGATGCAGTTGGGACAGGCACGCTGTTAATCTGTACTCCTGTAGGCAGTCCGTCAAGGTCTGTTAGTCTCGTCCTCGGGGTACGCAGACAGGCACGCGAGGTCGTTTCGACGAGCTATCATCTCCCCAACAAATGCTGGGTGGACTCTGGTACTGTACTCTGTACTCTGTACTCTGTACTCTGTACATGGTAGTTACGGTGTGATGGCTCAGCAAATTGACCTGTCGATGGAGTTGACGGATGAGCTATCACGGCGCTTGTCAGCCCCGTCCTATAAGCTATCCATATCCAGTCGAGGGATTGCAACACCTCCAGTGTACTATGTAGCTGGCATGGGTTGACTGCTTGGCTCCCCAGTCTGCAGCTTGCAGCTACTGTACGAGCTACGAGCTACGAGCTACAACTTGCGAAGATGCATAACACACGACACAAGTATATTCCGCGCATGTGCTGACATGCTCAGTTCGTCTCAGTCGGTCGTTGTCGTGCTGGTTCGCTTAACGCCTCCGCAGGGTCTGCAGCTTGGCCCGCCTCCATCCTGACCATGCATGCAAGCATGCATCGGAATGCGACAGGAGAGGTTTAGAGCACGGGAGGCGCGCTTCGACCTGCTCCGTGGAACGACGCACCGAAGAAGGCCTATGGCAGGGAGCCGCATGTCTGTTAGCGAGCGGTAAACAAGGAGAGAGGTACATACACGACCAAACCAACCCCTGGCACTCAGCTTCCCTCGCGGAAACCACAGCACGACGGAGCGGAAGGGATCTTTGGCAGCGTTCTCGTACGCGTGGTGCTGTGTACATGTGTGATATGCACGGCGTGTCGTTGACTTGCCGACTTTGGATGCACGTGCGCGCATCTGAGGCCGGAAACCGTCAGTAGATGGTCTTGAGCTCCGGGTTTGCGCGAGATATAGCTACGACCTCCACTTTTCCAGGCTGACCTATGTACAGTACTGTGTATGGATGGTCCGTATGTACATGGCATGCTGTGTTTGTTCCCTTGGCTTGCTTGGGCAGAGAGGAGATGTCTGCCGGAGGATGCTGACCTGACGGACGGGGACGGAGGAAACAGGAGGTGGCCGGCGGGTCTGATCAACAGCAGCAGAAAAGGACGGTTTCAACCGTCGAGGAGGATCTACAGGCGCGCATGCTGAGGCTTGATTTGAAATTCTAGAAGGGGCCCAAAGGAGACGCGTGCATGGAGCGAGCGCCGTGTTGATCACGCATTTGAGGTGTTTGGGTGTGTGCCGGGATGGTGAAGAAGACGGCATATCCATACGCAAACGGGTATGGAGCTACAGGCACCGCACGCGGTGGCTTGAATCCAACGGGTGAGGTTGATGAGCTACATGCTAATCCGTACGATGTACATACATACAGATTACTTACTATACAAACATCCAATCCATGACTGGGTGGACTATCAGAAGACAGCCGCAAGGGAAAATCTCCCGCTCCAAGTTTGTACATATGTACATATATCAGCAGCGAGACTGCCAGAGAGACCAAGCCGCATTCGGGCAAAGACACTCATCGGAAGCTAAGCCCGATATTTGCAGACTTGGCATGACTAAGAGTTGGAGACGGAACGCGAGTCTCTATTGGGCGCCGAGCCTCCAAATGGGCCCAATCGGGCCATTGGAGTTGGAGCAGCCAGTTGGAGAAGTCTTGACATGTCTAGCTCCCCCGCCTGGCTCCAACAAGAGCCCACATTACGTCAGGGATCGGGGCAGAGACCCGAAGTGCCAAGCTGGGCCAAGCTGGGCCAAGCTGGGCCAGTCTGGCCAGTCCTACTCCAACTCGAAGCGCCTGCGTGGGCGAAGCTGGCGAGGCTGGCAGCAGAGAGACGAGTACAAGTAGTGAGGGGAACGGCGCCTGGAGCACCCAGAAAAACCACTTGGTTTCCTTTGCTAGTAGAGTATCCTTAGGTAATGATCGGCCGGGTGTGCCAGAGAGACGGATCCCAAAACGGTCAATGGGGTTCATTCATATCGACTACTGTACATCACGTACAGGTCCGTTGTACTCCGTACACAATCGACAATCCCCCTTCTCCATCTCCATCTCCATCTCCATCTCCCCCACTATATTGGAGAGCGAGAGAGAGAGGCCAGTGAGCGAGCGAGAGAGCGAGCGCTCGGACGAGAGTAAGCCAGTGAGCATTGAGCAGGCAAGGCAGCAGGGGGAGCCATTGACGAGCCAGAGCGCCAGAGCGCGGGAGAGGGGGAGGGATTCTCCAACTCCGTCATGCCGGATTAGAATTTTCCTTGTGCGGGCTAACCAACTAACACACCTGAGTGGCTGGCCGACGGGCAGTCCAGGTCACATACATGCTAGCTTTGCGGCAGGCAAGGTATGGATGTACCAACAGACTACAGTACATCTGGCGAGTCTAAGCAAGTACATACCATGGCTGGCGGTAATTACACGGCAGGGACATGTAGGTTAGCACGGCCATCCCGCACTTGGAGAGCGAGACGGACCAGACGGACCAGACGAACGACGAGACAGAGACTCAGAGACCGAGACCAAGACAGAGAGACCGAGACAGGCAGACAGAACAGACCAGCAGGCATCTGGGACTCAGCAGTGGGCCCCTGCTCCCAGGCTTCCATCCATACGTTCGAGAAGGTTACTGTTGCTGGCTACTGCTGGCTACTGCTGGCCATGGCTGGCTTGCAACTAGCTGGTGGCTTTGTCGCCTCACCCGCGGGTGGCTGCTGCTCCGTAACGTCGTCCGCATCCCCCGACAACTACAGATCAGCGTTGGCCGCGTGCTGTTTGCGTGACCAGGCCTCCGCAATTACTGTGGCTCACCATCTCCATCTGCATCTGCATCTCCACCTCCACCTCCACCTCCAGCTCTGTCTTGTCAAATCCTTGCACGGACGGAACGGGGGTCCGGCGGCTCGATGATTAGGAGAGACTGGGAGACGGGCATGTGGAAACGCGGACTGGTCGAGATCGCATGCGGCGGTCAAGCGCGGGATAATCATCCAGCTGCAGCGTCTCCGTTCCTCTCTCTCCCTCTCGCTCGTCCAAACGTCAGCTTCTTTGGCCATCAGCCGGGGGGGGGGGCTTGTCCTGATCGGCCTCCAGGACAACTTCCGTATCCAAGTGCCGTCTAACCGTTCTAGCCAGGCACCCGACGCCAAAGGTCTCTCTAGAGCAGACGCGGGTACTGTAGGCGCAGCAAAGCTACACTACAATGTACAGCACGGAGTACAGATTACATTGCAGATTAATCTGTACAATGCCACAGAATGCACACACGCACATACAGCGGGCATACGCGCCGTGACTTGGATGCATACGTCGCCCAGCTCCGAGTCCTACTACGCATCCATCCAGGGACATTGAGCGCCGCCCTGGTGACGTAAGGTGCCTTTGGTGCCAAACTCTCCTAGAGTCGCTCTCCCAGCATTGGGTGGGTGGACGGTAGATCGTTTAGCCACGGGTTTGCCAGGCCGAGTGCAGCCACACACATACACACACACACACACACATACTGACACTAGAACGCGCTACTTGCTACTGCTGCTGCTATGTAGTGTAAGTACTGAAGTACCATAGGTACAGTACGCGGTGTCTTTGAGGCCACGGGCCTGCCGCTTTTGCCTCACTCATGTACTGTACCATGTAAGCCATTGATTGGCCTGGCGCGTGCGAGCCAAGGGACCGAGCGCCTCTCGAGGAGGCTCTTCTCTGGGCTGATTATGCTTACCATGTATGCGGCAAGCCACCCGCCTGCCCTTGACTGCCACTGCAAAGTGGTGTGTGCAATGTACCGTGTATCCGTAGTGCGACGCGGATAACTTGTCCGCGGTTTCGGACATGGTATGTAATCACAGTACAGGCAGAGTACGGATGTACAGCATGATGATGTTGCAAAGGGGGCCAGCGTGTAGACCACATGCTATGTGCAATACAAGACGGAGCAATCTGTACAATCCAATCCAACACGATGCGACTAGTGGTAAAACTCATTGTCCTGCTGTCTGTTCTGTCGGGTTGGTCTCCTCGTCTCCCGCAGGAACATCTCACCACCACGCTACAAGGGCCGCCCCCTGCAGATGCATCCGCACCCGCCATCCGCTATCCAATTCCGGCAGCCCAGCTGTCGCGCCAGCCGCAGCTCGCTTCGCGCCTTTCCCCCTTCTCATCCTTCCAGTGTCGCTCCCTTAAGGCTGACGAAACGGAACCGCGGGCGGGACGGAGATCTTGTGGACGGAACGGAGAGGGAGGGGAGGGGGGGGGGGGCGCGGCTACAACTGACGACAACGACAACGACGACGACGACGAAAACGGGCCTGCGAGGAATCCCGGGTCCGAGACGTGCAATGACCGCATACAATGTACAGACAAGTGGCTAGAGCGAGAAGGGGGGGGCTGTGAGATGGCGTGGTGAGACAAAACACTGGAGACGGACTCAACGTTGGATAGGCTGTTATGACCGCATGAAACGGAGACGACTGTGCAGAGGGCTCCGCGAGAGTGGAACAAAGGGAACAGACAACGTGATTGTTGATACCAGTACTGCACATACAATACAATACATGACATAACATGACATTACATTACACTACATTACATTACCTTGCATTACGGATCCCAAGTGATATGTACTGTAGCGGGAGGGCGTTGAGTCAGGCAACGGTCACATCCAGACGAGAGCCCTCTATTTGCAGTGGCTTTCATTGGCTTCCGTCATGGGCTGCACCGTCGTCATAGTCTGCAGAGTCGGCCGGGCTTCTGCGAGTTAGCCTGCCTTAGCCTTTCCTTAGCCCATGTCATCCCGGACCAGGCGTGCCAGGCACGGCCAGGATACGTACCTGTCCTTCTACGCCGTCTTCTGCTTCTGTTCCTCTTTCGTTGGCGTACAGATTACAGTCCGGTACTGTACAGTACAGTACATTCATAGTACATTGCAATAGTACATACAGCACACGGGACAGCCGCAGAAGAGATCGCCCGAGTGGCGAGACAGCTTTGGAACCCAAAGGTCACGACTCACAACTCGCCCTCTCAGCGTCCAGGGCCTCACTCCCCTTCCAGAACTCTTCCACCGACCCTTTTTCGACAAAATGTCCCTAATGCCTGCTGGCTGCTGTGGTTTCCAAGGGTCGCCTGGCCTCTCTGCCTCTGCCATGTCCTTTCCCTTTCGCCTTGCCTTGCCTTGCCTTGCCGGCCAGCCTCCGCCCAGTCGGGGTTTGGCCGAGTGGAGGCTGGATGCATTACATTGGGGTAATGTGGATCGAGGACTCCCACCGACCCAGATGCTTCTTGGAGTAAGAATACACGGATGGGGGGGGGGACCCAAGACCCTCATACGCTGCTCCCCCGCAGGGTTTGGGGCCCATCTGCTTGGCTTTGCCAAGAAGTTCCGCCCAAGACTTCCTGTGCGTGTCCCAGGAGTACCCAGAGTACCAAGAGTACCAAGCCGTACCAAGCAATGCCAATGCTGCAATCCCGTACCTTGCCCCGTTACGTATTGTATCTCGCGCAGAGGTACCCTCCGAGTCCCTCGTGTACACACACAGCAGCAAGCAAGCAAGCAAGCAAGCCAGCAAGCCAGCAAGCCAGCCTACCTACACTACTGGACACACCTCCTCGCCCTTCCCTTCTCCACCTTGCTACTTCGGATTTGGAGCGCCGGTTCCACTTGGCACTGCGTTCTTGGGGCCGATATGCTGTCTTGGCCGACTTGGCCTACTTGGCCTGCTTGGCCTGTAATCCCACCACGTCATGGGCAAACCGTCTTGCTGAACAACCGGATTCATGATTTGTCGGAACGCCCGGGCTTCCCCATGGGGATAGCAAGTATCCCTTCCCATTCAATCGTCTCGTCGAAACAATGCGGGATAAAGTGCTCGCTCCACCGCTCAGAGTTGACTGTCCCTGCCCTCGTCGTTGAGACATCAGGAAACCGGGCCCCTTTCTCCTCACGTATAACTACCCCAAGTCCACTTACTCACAAGAGTCTCTCTCAATCGACTCCCATCCCACTCCCACCCCCTTCTACTTTCGAAGCAACTCTCCTCCTCCTACTTATATATCCTCTCTTCCTCCCTCTACGACCTAGAGTTGCCATTGACTCTTCTCCATCTTATACTCATCTCAATACTCCTCCTTCTCCTCCTCCTCCTCCTCGGTCCTCCCTCCTCACCACCCTGCTTCATCTCTCTCTCTCTACAACCGTGCTGTGCACGAAGAGTATAAGCAGCACGACCAAACCTTCCTCTGCCAGGTGCAGATAAAAACTCTCGACCTGAGCCAAACTTCTCGAACCTCACCCACCAACTCACACAACTCACACTTACATCCTTCACAATGTCTCCCCAAGACATGGGCAACACCCTGCCGTCATACGGCGACTCAAATAGCGACCGGGACATGCCCGTCGGCTCAAAGAAGGCCGAGAACCTCCCTAGCCGCTTGGAACTCGAAAAGGGCGGCGAGGAGGAGATCCAGGGCGGCATCTTTGGCGGCGAGGGCGGCGACAGCTTCCGCAACGTCGGCCGCTGGGGCTGCCTCTTCGCCCTCATCACCAACCAGCTCGGCCTCGGTGTCCTCTCCCTGCCCTCCTGCCTCAAGACGCTCGGCCTCGTGCCCGGCCTCATCGCCATCTACGGCATTGGCTGCCTCGCCTGGTACACGGGTTACCTCGTCTTCCGATTCTACCTCCGATACCCTTCCATGGTCAACATTGTCGACTCTGCCCGCATCATGGGTGGCAAGTGGTGGGAGCTCTTTGCCGCCATCTTCTTCATCATCCAGCAGACCATGACCTGCTCCTCGGCCGTCGTCACCCTCTCCATTGCCTTCAACACCCTGAGCAACCACGCCATGTGCACCGTTGGCTTCATTGGCATTGCCAGCATCGGCTGCATGATCCTCTGCACCCCCCGCACCGTCAAGTTCGTCTCCCAGAGTGGTGTCCCGACCTTTATCAGCATCATCAGCGCCTCCCTCGTGGTCATCATCGCCCTCGGCGTCAGCGGCCCTCCCCAGGCTCCCCCCGGCTGGAAGTCCGACTTCCAGGTTATCGGCCACCCGTCCTTCCGAGATGCCGTCAACGCCCTCTTCCGACTCCTCTACTCCTTTGCCGGTCACCACGCCTTCATCTCTTACATGGCCGAGATGCGCGACCCCAAGAAGGATTTCCCCTTCTCCATGGGTGGTCTCTTCATCACCTCCATGGTCCTCTACTCTGGTCTCGCCGTTGCCATCTACGTCCTCGCTGGCTCCTGGACTACCTCTCCCGCGCTCGGCTCCGCTCCCGTCGTCTCCGCAAAGGTTGCCTACGGCCTCGTCCTCATTGCTGTCTTTACCACCGCTCTTGGTCCTGGCCACGTCGGTATCAAGTACCTCTTTGTCCGCACCATGGAGCAGATGAAGGCTACTGGTGAGATCACCGCCAACACCGTCAGGTCCTGGTCCGTCTGGATGGGCTGTGTCATCGCCTTCTGGATCGTCTGCTTCATCATCGCCAACGCCGTTCCCGTCTTCGACTCCATCCTCTCCATCAGCTCTTCCACCACCTACGCCTGGTTCGGCTACGGTCTCGCCGCCGTCTTCTGGTTCCACCTCAACCAGGGCGACTACTTTACCAACTGGAAGCAAAAGAGCTTCTTTGCCCTCAACACGGGCATCATCTGCCTTGCCTTCTTCATGAACGGCGCTGGCCTGTGGGCGTCCATTACGGAGCTCATTGACATTTTTGCCAAGGAGGAGGGTGTGCGTGGTTCTTTTGACTGTGGCAACAATGCCCTGTTCTAAGCTGTTTTAACACTGTTATTTTGTGAATATTTTTTTATGACTTCTGGCAAGAGAACCAGACACTGAGCGCTGCATAGCATTATCTTGATTTATACATACATAGACGTGCAATAGAGCTGTCAACCCACCATCTGTCTGCCAAGTGTCCGCCAAGTATGTGCCAATGTCTTGAACATTCCCCGGCATCTCATTGCCGAGACTGGAGAACTACCCAAGACGAAATCTACTTGTCGCTGAAAGTTGCTGCATGTTCCAACTTAACCGTGTTCTACAAACTACCATCGTCACATCTCAGCATGTTCTGGATGTGCGGGCCACCAACAAGTTGTGGGAAGCCAAGCCACGAAACAGAAGTACCAGAAAAACAAGCCATTACCGATATCGACTATCAGCTTTGCATGGCCATGAGAGGTTTCTGGGATTCTGCCGTCGGACAGAAACCAGTTGCGCGAGTATATGGCCAAGGTACTTTTTGTTATAATTATTGTCAAGGACTTCCGATTAAGAATAAGACATGCGCCTACCTAGGGAAGAATGTCACGATGTGATTGCTTGGTGTAGTTGGGAAAACAGTAAAGCTGCCTTGCTTTGGGGCTGCCGAAGTATGTCCATGTGAAACATATAAGACATGCAGCCGACAGCCCAACCTTGATTCCATATCCAGTAATCCATGAACCATATCGAGCGGACATGAGGGATAGAGTCAAGATATCTCGTAGAGTCCGGCAGCCTTCTCGGCGGGTTGATGTCCCTTTTCCTTTCCAAACCCAAGAAGCGCAGTCAAACTGTACAAGGCCAGGTACTTGTTGCGTACCTCTGGAGCATGTCTTCTTTTCCCCGCCTTTGCTTGTTCCGTTTGGGGAAACCTCCATGATTGAAGTGCCGGACAAGGATCTCACAAATCCTTCCTCGAGGCTTCTAGAAGATTTACTGTTGAGGTGATTGACAGGCCAAGCCACATGGTACCTGACTAGAACGCCACAAGGATTGCCAAGCATCTGTTTTAATCAAGTCATATTAACCCATACTTATTGAAATCACCTACGTGAAAACGTTGTTCACCAAGAGTGAGTTGCTCTGTCTCTCTTTGGAAACGCGCGACATGTATTGAGAGTATTGATGATTTTGAAATTTTTTGAAATTCTTATTCTAACTTTTCAACATTATTGTGACATGGCCGTAAATCATTTCCCTTGGACTTTTCTATACCCAATCTACAGCTTGTAAACGGTATCGATACCGCCAGTGACCACGGTCTTGAGGACCATGTAGTCGTCGCAGCCGTACTTGCTGCCCTCGCGGCCCCAGCCGGAGTGCTTGATGCCACCGAAACTAGAAGAAGTAAAGTTAGTATATACGATTCGTGACAAGGTGAGGACGCGGAGGCGGAGGTAGGAAAACTTACGGAGCGGCAGGGTCGGCAATGACGCCGGTGTTGATGGCGACCATGCCGAACTGGAGCTGCTCCGACACACGGTAGGAGCGGGCCAGGTCGGTGGTCATGAGGTAAGAAGCAAGGCCAACCTCGACGCTGTTGGCGCGCTTGATGACCTCGTCCTCAGTCTTGAACTTGGTGAGGGCGGCGAGGGGACCAAACGTCTCCTCGCTGGTGACCTTCATGGAGTCGTTGACGTCACCGAGGATGGTGAGCTCGAAGAAGTTGTCGCCAATGTTGGTCAGGCGCTTGCCGCCGAGCAGGACGGTAGCCTTCTTGTCGACGGCATCCTGGACGTGCTCCTCAACCTTGGCAACGCTGGTGGTGAGGGGGCCGTGGGTGGTGGAGGGGTCGCTGCCAGGGCCGACCTTGAACTTCTTGACCTCCTCGACGAAGCGCTGGGCAAACTTGTCGTAGATGCCCTCCTGGACGTAGATGCGGTTGGCGCAGACGCAGGTCTGGCCGGTAACCTTGAACTTGCTGATGAGGGCGCTGGCGACGGCGGTCTCGACGTCGGCGTCGTCAAAGACGATGAAGGGGGCGTTTCCGCCGAGCTCAAGGCTCAGCTTCTTGAGGGTGCTGGCGGACTGGGACATGAGCAGCTTGCCGACGCGGGTGGAGCCGGTGAAGGAGATCTTCTTGACGGTGTCGTGCTCGCACAGGGCAACGCCCAGCTTGGGGGTGTTGTCGAGGGCGGAGACGATGTTGAGGACGCCCTTGGGCAGGCCGGCGCGCTCACCGAGCAGGGCAAGGGCGGCGGAGGAGTAAGGGGTCAGGCCGTCAGACTTGAGGACCAGAGTGCAGCCAGCGGCCAGCGCGGCGGCGACCTTGCGGGCACCCATGGCCATGGGGAAGTTCCAGGGGGTGATGAGGCCGCAGACACCGACGGGCTGCTTGAGGATCTGGGTGCGGGCACTGGGGTTGGTGTGGGGGGCAATGTCGCCGTAGAGTCGGGGAGCCTCCTCGGAGAACCACTCGAAGAAGCTGGCGGTGAAGAGGGCCTCGCCCTCAGCGTCGGGCTTGGCCTTGCCGTTCTCGGCGGTGATGATCTTGCCGAGATCCTCCTTGTTGGCGACGATGAGGTCGAACCACTTGCGGAGGATGCGGCCGCGGGTACGGCCTGACTGGGCGCGCCATGAGGGGAAGGCCTGGTTGGCGGCCTGGATGGCCTCTTCGAGATCGTCGACGTCGGACTCGGGGCTGGTGCCAATGACCTCGTTGGTGGCCGGGTTGCGGACCTCAAAGGTCTTGCCGGACTTGGCGGCGACCCAGGCGCCGTTGATGTAGGACTTGTCGATGAGGAGGGAGGAGTCCTTGAGGGACTGGGCGAGGGGAGAGCCAGACATGGTGGCGGGTTATGTGGTTTGTTGTGTTGTGTTGTGTTGTGTTGTGTTGTGTTGTGTTGTGTTGGGAGGGAGAGAATGAGGATGGAGGAGGGAAGAAACAGAAATCAATAGGATGGATTGAGTTGGGTATATGGAGGGGATATGGGAGGAGGAAGGGGAAGAAGAGGAGGAGATCAAGCCCCCTCTCCAGCTGGCCCCAGCTATTAATACCGTTCGCCGCCTCGAAGCCCTTTGCTCCGGTTTGCGGGGAGCCAGGGAGCCAGGGAGCCAGGGAGCCTCTCTTTCTCTCGCCCCATGCAGGGTTGGATAGCTTGTACTGTAGCTTGTACATACAGTACTGTAGCTAGCTTGGTTGGTAATGCCCATGGAAATCCATGGGGTTCGCCGCTTCGGTTCAGGCTCCCGAACCAGCTGCATCATCCTGACGGTCACTCGGAAGCCCCCAGCGCAGCCACACGTAATGGCGGCCGGGATTGCCGTGGGGCATCTGGGCATCTGGGCATCTACATACTGTACTAGCCTGCCTAGTAGCCAGGTACCTAGCATCGTAGTGCCAGCTGTACTAGTGTCCAGGTACCCTCCCTACCCGCCTACCAGCCTGGGTACGAAGTTATCGTCCATGCGCCATTCTACCCCGCTCCTTGAGGCTGGTGGGCGGGGTAATGGAGAAGTCGACGGCGCTCGCTGTCAGATAATGTCGGGGTCGACTCCCGAGGTGCCCTCCACCACCCTACTGTAGTTTACTGGAGTCCCCCTGTAGTCTACTGTAGTCTACTGTAGTCTACTGTGGTGCACTGTACTGTAATCGTATGCTAGCACGGCTAGATACCAGCAGCTTGGTGGTGGTTGGCTGGCCACTCCGTTCCAGGAGCCGGCCTGAAGCCTATCTCCCTTCGATATCTCCGGCCGCTCGAGGAAGAAGCTTCGAAGCCCTTCTACAGGCTGCCCACCACTCACCACTCACCACTCACCACCTTTGTGTATCTCCACGTGGAGAATCTGATTCACTGGCCGCCAGCACTTTTGCCGCCTACGCCACTGTCTTCCCAATCGAGCAAGATTGCAGCAATGCAATTCTTCACACGGCAATTCTCTACACGGCAGTCATCGTCCGTGCAGCAGCCCAGCAGCAGGCAGTTGGCGAATGGAACCTTGATGAATCTGATGTACAGTAGATGCAAATGCAAATGAGAATGCAAATGAAAATGCAAATGAAAATGCAAATGAAAATGCAAATGCAAACGCAAATGAAGATGCAAATGCAAACGCAGATGCAGAGGAATGCAGATGCCCAGCGATGTCGGACCAGTGCCTCAGATGCAATCGCAGCGGCAGCCACCTTGACCTTGTCTCGTCGCCTTGTGCTGCAGCCGCCCGCAGCTTGCATGCACCAGGACAGCAGCCCCTGTCCCAATACGACATTGCACGTCGGTAGTTTGGCTACAAGGGTTGCCAAGCAGACAAGTACATACATACATCAAGGGAAGCAAGTGGGCTGCGAGGCCAGGGATGGAAACCCATGCAACCATGCAACAGGTGACGCGGAGATGGTTGCGCTGCTCCTCCCTCTCCAGGCTTCGCGCTGGCGCAACGTGGGCAAGGCAAAGGCCAACGAGCTGCGTTTTGCTGGTGCGTGCGGCATGGGGAATGGCGATCAGAGTCAAAAGCTTCACCAAACTCCATCAGGCCTAGCCAGGCTAGCCAGGCCAGCAAGGTCCGCTCACGGTTGCATCTCACGGGGTGATGAGATGGCAAATGCCAATGGCACTGACAATAGCAAATGGCAAGTAGCTTGGAAAGACTTGGTATTGAGAACTGTAAACAAGAGAGCGCTGTAGAAACCACGATATCCCATCCCGTCCCATTCCATCCTATCCCATCACGTCACATCGTCAAAGGGCAAAATCGTCAACACCACGCTTGAGTCGTCTGCATGCATGTGTATGTATATATGCATGTACAGTACATGTCCAGCATCAAAACTCACGCCTGGCCAGAGCTCTTGCCGCGCTTGGCAACCCGCATGACAGCGTTGCGCAGTCCGCGGAAGATGCCAGTCTCCGTGTCGCCAATGAACTGGGCCTCGTGCGCGTCAATGACGGGGCGGGCCCAGATCATGTCGGCCTCGGTGGGCTTGACAGCCTTTGTGCGCTTGGCAAGCTTCCAGCCGCCGTAGGTGCAAAAGGCGATGCCCATCATGGTGTAGCTGCTGAAGAAGGAGCCCAGGTCCCAGCGGCCCTTGAGGAAGACGGAGTAGCCGTAGAAGAGCTCGATGAAGACGAGCCAGACGAGGGCGATCCAGGTGCCGTAGGGCTGGAACCAGCCGCAGTAGGGCAGCGTCTTGCGGTCCACATCCTGGGCCTTGAGGGCGCGGTAGAAGAAGAGGTAGTTGACGCAGCAGCCAATGTAGGTGACGAGGGTGCCGCCGGTGATGAGGTTGGTGAGCCACGTCAGCACCTGGACCGAGCCCTTGCCGAGCTTGAGGTACGACAGGCAGGCAAAGGCGACGGCGACGACCATGGCGTAGATGGGGACGCCCTTCTTGGTGGTCTTGAGGAAGAACTGGGGCGCGTGGCCGTTGACGGCGAGCGACATGAGACTGCGGCTGGTGGTGTAGAGGTAGCAGTTGCCGGCCGAGTAGATGGACGACAGCAGCAGCGCGTTGACAATGTGGGGGAGCACGTTGATCTCCATGTTGCGCATGGCAATGACATAGGGCGAGGCGGCGCCGGTGCCCGTGTTTCCGTTGCTCAGCACGTCAATGAGGACGCGGTCGTTGGCCGGCAGCACGATGCCGACGCAGAGAGCGCCGAGGATGAAGAAGAGGAAGAAGCGCCAGTAGACGGCGCGGAAGCCCGCCTTGAGCGTCTTGCGAGGGTTCTGCGTCTCGCCGGCGCAGGTGGCCAGGTACTCGGGGCCGACAATGACAAAGGCCGCCTGCCAGACGGCGGCGAGGAAGCCCTGGAAGCGACCGAGGTCACCCTTGCCAATGTACTCGACGAATGGTCCCTGCAGACAGACGGCGGGTTAGTACAGATTACATACGGACCGAGTCTTTTGTAGATCAACATGGATGGTTTCCACCCGCTTGCCAAGACGGGAGCCAAGGCCAAAAGCGGACAAGGGCACCAGTCTAGACTTGCTACATAAAGGTAGGTAGGTAGGTAGGTAGGTAGGTACTTACAGGCTTGCCCCAGTTGGAGAAACCGTAGGCGTTGTGCTGGGGGTTGCCGCCGCACATGGACACAAAGGTGAAGCTGTAGAGCAGAATGATGAGGGCCAGCTTGCCCAGGGACAGCCAGAACTCGACCTCGCCAAAGTACTGGACGGCGAGGATGTTTGTGAGGGTGTAGAGGACAATGACAACAGTGATGACGGCGGCCGAGGGGATGTCGTCGCGCCAAAAGGACAGGACGAGGTCGAGGGCGGTAATCTCAAAGGGGATGAGCAGCGCCTCAAAGAAGAAGAAGTTCCAGCCCAGCATGAAGCCCCAGGCCCCGTCCACCCACTTGCTGGCGTGCTGGATAAAGGAGGCGCTGACGGGCATGAAGATGGTCATCTCGGCAATGGCATTGTTGACGAGGCACATCATGCCGCCGTGCATGAGGAACGCAATGAGCAGACTGGCAGCGCCGCCGCGGAGCAGGCCGTAGCCGATGCTGACGAAGAGGGCCGTTCCAATGGAGCCGCCAATGGCGAAGAACTGCACCTGGCGGGGGGTGAGGGTGCGGCTCAGGGCCTCCTCCTCAAAGTCGGCCGTGGCGACGTAGTGGAGGGCCGCGCTCGTCTCCTTCTCATGGTAGGCGACCTCGGCCTTGGACGAGTGGGATCGGCCGTCTGCCATTGTGGAAAGAGAGGGCCACACGGAGGGGGGATGATGATGATGATGATGATGATGATGGGAAAGGGAGATTCAAGTAGTGGCTTGGGCTATCCGGTGCGAGACGCGGAGCAGAGAGGTGAGATTCCCCCAAAAGGGAGGAGGAAAAGGGGAGATGGAGACGAAGAATGAGGAGGATGGAGGAGGACAATGGAAAGGGAAGTGGATTGAGTGTTGAGCTGAGAGAGAGGAGACCTTATCAAAACAGGAGGGGATTCCCAGCTATATACCTCCCAAGTCTTGATATGATATTGCCCATTTCCCGTCGCATCGAGCGCCATCACTCCTCCCCCAGACAGACTATACCCTTACTACTGTCACTACTGCTACTACTGCTACTGCTACCACTACTCGAGCGGGGACACTTACCCCAGAGTGCCCCAATCTGGGGAACTTGGCATGAGGGCAAGCGTGAGCGCAAGCGCAGGATGGCTCTGGGGATGACGATGCAACAAGATAGAGTAGTAGATTAGATTACAGTAGTCGAGTCAAGCAAGTCGAATCGGGCCACGGTCGAGTAATGCTCAAACACAGCCCTCACCAGACCTGGGGCCCCGGATTTTCCTCCATACCCACTTCCCCACGCACTAAGACCTGAGAATCCCTCCCAAGCGCCCCCCCCGGAAGCCTGATGGAAAGACAGCTTGTGAGCGACATTGTCAATCGGCAAGGGCCGCCGACGGTCTAGATCCTGGGTCGGGCTCGGGTCGGAAACGACGTTTGGCTACATGTTGCCTGTTTAGGGCCAAGCCTGGCACCAGCTCTCTCTTCTTTTCCAAAACGTGGCGGCACGTGGAGGCTCAGGTTCGCTTGGGGGCCGGGCAGCTTAATGTGATGCCTACCTACCTAGCTGGGGGGGTACTAACCTCCAACGCTACGCCTTAGCCAGAGCGCCTCTCCAGATACCGGCAGGGGTGGTGAGCGAGTAGCGAGTTCTGGGCCGGGGCAGCATGGAGATTGGATGCAACTGTATGTATCCATCTGGACACGTGCTGGAGTAGTACTATGGTAGAAATCACAGATGACGGCAATCTGTACTCTGCAGCTTACAGTAGTAGCCATCGTATCCAAGCGAAATCTCCCTGTACGTCAGCGCTCTTCCAGCGCGGCTTCATTGGCAGAGAGGGTTGCATCCGACGGCTAGCCAAGATGCCAAGATTGCCATGCCTGCCCAAGCCCATTCCCTAGCAACACCTAGAGCAGCCCTGCTGCACCTTAATGGAGAGCTTTTACGGTAGAGGTAGAGCTTGGGAATAGGCTTGGCCAGTTAATCCGTGCTAGCAAGCGTGCGTCCTACGTGTGGCGGTGTTACCCCCTTCTCCAATAGTTCGTCTTCTTTACGATACCCCAATATCTGATATGAGACCAGAGCAAGCGTCTGCAGGGGTGTGTATCTGTCGGGCTGGCGCGCGTGTTGATCGTCTGGTCTCGTAAATGCCTCTTCAGCCGTTGACATGTGAGAGGTGAACCGCGTATTGATGCCCGTCTTGTTCAGAACTACCGGTAGTGGCTGTCACTTGGGACGTGGGCTACGGGCTAGTCGATAATAGACAAATCTCGATTGTCTCGAGGCCAGACGAGATGCCGGTTGCCAAGGCTCTTATTATAACTGAGATACCGAGTCGTCGCCACATACATACACACATACATACATACATACATACCTACCTCCCTAGGTAGGTAAGTAGGTAGTGCAGCCACCAGCTGTGTGTGTAGTCTTGCCTCCATCCAGCCAACCACGTATTTGTAATCATTCCTCATTCTAATGACCAAACGCTTGCAATTTCAAGTATCCAAAAAAAACAATTCCCCCCATTACAGATTCCCCAACTCTACAATCTAGATCGTACACCCTGGCCCTGCAGTGACTCGGCCACCTCCTTGGCTCCTCTTTCGCCAGACACGAGGGCACCCTCCATGTAGCCCTTCCAGTCGTCCGAGTACTCGGTGCCGACAAAGTGCACGTTGCCCACCGGCTTGCCGTACACGTTGGCAAACTTGGTGTAGTGGTTGATGTCGTGGATGGGCGCGAGGGCGCCCTGGCTGTACGGCTCGTGCTTCCAGATCTGGTTGAAGATCTCAATGGGGCGGTACACCTCGGCGTCGTCGCCGACGTTGAAGAGCGTCGCGAGCTGCTCGAGGACCACCCGGCGCTGCTCGTGCGGCGGCAGCTTGGACCACTTCTCGCCCTCGCGGCCGTTGACAAAGCACGTCAGCGCAAAGAAGCGGTTCTCGTCGACGCTTGTGTCGCGGGCGACGACGACGGGGCCGACGTAGCTCAGCACGAAGCCGTTGAAGCCCAGGTCGCGCCACCAAGGGCGGTCGTAGCACACAATGGCCTTGTTGTAGTGGCCCAGCCGCGTGCCGTTGGCCACCTCCTGGACGGGCGCTGGCAGGGCCGGGGAGAAGTTGAGCGTCTGGTACATGGTGCTGGGCAGGGAGACGATGACGCGCTTGCCGACAAAAGACTTGCCGTTGGTCGTGGTCACGGTGACGTGCGTCTTGCTGTCCTCGATGGAGGCGACGGGCGACGAGAGGTGAATCTTGGCGCTGCCGATGAGCTTGGCGATGCCGTTGGCGATGGATTGCGTGCCTAGGGGTGCCAGTCAGCCATGGTGTGTCTTCTCGAGGTTCTGAAGCTCTTGGGCTTTTGAACTCTCAAGCTCTTCAAGACAATTTCCGAGCTTGAGAAGCTCTCCGAGTGCGGAGTATGAGCTCGAAATGGAATCGGCTTACCAGCTGTGATTCGCATGTAGTTTCCACCTGTGAAGTCGTCGGAGCGAACCGCCAGCAGGCCGCGGTTGGTACGGCAGTAGTCGATGAACCAGGCGGCCGACTGCTCAGTGGACTCGACGCCGTGCATGACGCGGGACCAGAGGTTGACCATCTTGATCGTCTTGGGACCGGCGCCAAGGTTGCGAATGTACTGGTCCAGCGTGACGGCGTCATCCTCGGGACGGGGCTTCTCTTTCTTGAGGGACTCGGCCTGGATGTGGTCGCGGATGCCCTCGAGGTTCTTCTTTTCCTCGGCGGTGAACTGCACAAGACGTGTGAGCCAAGCTTGGTCAATTGCCAATTGCCAATTGCCATCCCCGTCTCCATCGCCATCAATTGCGGAAAGAGGAAGAGGCAGGCAGGACAAGTCATGATGGCGGGCTTACCTCGGGCGTGATACCAAATGGATACTCGATGCGCTGCTCGGGCGACACCTGCATGACGGCCTTGCCGGTGAGGCGCTGCTTGACCGTCTTGAGGCCAAACTGCTCGACGTAGGACCAGATGCGAGGCTGGAGCGAGTCGTTGACCCAGGCGGCGCCGAGATCAGCGACGCCGCGCTTCGAGGCCAGAGGCACGCTCCAAGTCTTGCCGCCGACGCGGTCTCGGGCCTCGACGACGACGACGGACAGGCCGGCCTTTTGCGCAGAGTACGCGGCCTCGAGACCGCTGAGGCCGGCGCCTACGACAACGACATCAAACATGGTAAGAGGGCGGGCAGGGCAGGAGTTGGAGCTGGAGTTGGAGCTGGAGTTGGAGATGGTGGTGCACCGGGAGGGAGGAATGGGTGGTGGTATTGAAGAGAGGAGTTATGATGTAGCAAGACAAGATTTACGAGAGTTGGAATCTGAATCTATAGGGAGAGAGGGAGGGAGGGAGGGAGGGATTGGCCTCGGGACGCAACAGCAACACGCAAGCAGAAACTCAAGAGGCAAGAAAAGCAATTGGAATCCCCGTTGTCGGCTTCTTTAAGGCAACGAGGGCCGGGTGGCTTGCGCCGGACCAGGACTGCCTATTACAGTACGGCCGGGCGGAGAGGGAGAGAGGCTGGAAAAGCTGGGGAAGAGCTGGAGAAGGGCCAAAAGGGGAAACAGAGGCGCGGTGAGCGGTGAGTGGGGGTTTGGATCTTGGGGGGGACCTGGAAGTGCTGTAAGGAAGAGAGTAGAAGACGGCTGAGGCCTGAATCGTCAGGCTGGAGAGTTGCGATGCGTGGAGGAGAGGATGGAGAGAAGGGAGAAAGAGAGAGAGGCTAGAGATAGAGAGCCTTGAGAGCCTTGATGGACAAGCAAGCGGCAGGCAGGCAGGCAGGCAGGCAGGCAGGCAGGCAAATGACATGTCCATGATGACTACCTCCCTGTAAGATAGGTACCGTGGATAGCTGGGAACGGTGATACTGTACGGAGAGCGTCTCCACTCACCATTCCTTCACGCTCACCATCCAAGCTATCTTGATCGCCCAAGATTGCGTAGATGGTGAAAGACGGGCAGTCTGTACTGTGGACAGTGAGAGCAGAGAGCAAAAAATGGTCGGCCGCTGAGATGACTTGGACGAGATCCAGGTACCAGACAAGCCAAGCCAAGCCAAGCCAATCGAGCGAGTCCCAGTCAGCTCTTCCTCTCCGCATCTGCGCCTGTATACTCGGTACATGGTGCATCCATCATCTGCATCTCTCACCCTCACCGGCTGCTGAGCTGCGTACATTTCCCGGTGTGCCAGCAAGCAGCAGCCTCGAGCTGATTTCCAGCCATGCTTATGTACTACCTACTGAGGAGTGTACTGTACAGATTACTTGCCGTACAACCCAAAGTGAGATGGCACCAGGTTGACCGGGCAGACCGGGCAGACCGGGCAGACCGGGCTGTAAATGGCTGCCCATTCCGCCCTCATATCTTTGCGGAGCTTGTTCCATCCAAAGCCCATACAAACTTGAACTTGTCCCACCCGAACCCGCCCAACCGCCGTATCATCGGAGCGCGCACGTGCCAGTGTCGGATCTGCAGAGACACACGTTGGGGCCCAAGCGTCGGCTTCGGCTTTCGCTTGCCCCTTTGCAAAGACGCCTCTTGTTACCCAAGTTGGTCTGTGTCTCTCTGCTGGGGCCCCTCTCTGCTTAGGAGGGGGGGGGATCAATTCCTGTTACGCAACGCTGGGGCTTCCCCGCACGCGGGCTCCAACAACAAAGTTGACCGCGGGGTCAAGTCAAGCCAAGTCAAGCCAAGTCAAGTCAGGTCAAGCCAGCCCAGACCAGCCCAGATCAGCCAGACAACCAGATCAAGTCCAACCAAGTCCAGCCCCTCAGGGTGGGATGCGGATGCGGATGCGGATGCGGATGCGGATGTGAATGTGGGTGCCAGTGACCAGTCATGATGGATGGATGGACATGCAGTCTACATAGTAATCTGTACTGTACTGTAGGTACCTACCTACCTTACCCAGACAGAGCCTGTCGAGTTGAACTGCCCCTCCTTCTCGGAAGCCCCCTCCAAGCGCCCCCCAGGCCCCAGGCCCCAGGCACTCTCTCGGCTTCGGATGCCGCGATTGAGGCTCCGATATCCCCTCCGATTCATCTTCGTCGACCAGAGACCAGATAACGACCGGCCGGTCTGGTCTGGAGGCGGCAAGACCAGGCCTGGGGCTGCATATAAAGTATTGGCCAACCAGCGGCCAGGTAATTCGAAAGCGCCGCCGTCTGCAAGTCAAAAGGAAGTCTGTCTGTCTGTCTCGTCGAGTCTCCTCTTCTCGTCTCTTCCCCTCCCTCTCTGTTCTGTTCATCCATCTTGCATCTCGCATCTCACATTCCCCATTCATCCTCTCTCACATCCCACCACCACCACCAACACCACCACCAACACCACACAAGATGCCTGTCGAAGCCTTCCAGCTCAAGGAGATTGCCGAGGCCCTGCGCACTGCGCGAGCCGAGGGCAAGCCGATCGCGGCGCCCACCGAGACGTACCCCGACCTCGACGTCAAGGCGGCGTTTGAGATCCAGAAGATCACCGTCGACCTGGCCGTCGGCAACGGCGACCGCATGGTCGGCTACAAGCTGGGCAACATTGCCAAGGTGATGCAGGACGCCTTCGGCCTCGACCACCCCGACTACGGCTTCCTGCTGGCCAGCACCTTCCACTACGAGGGCTGCAAGATCCCCCTCAGCAAGTTCATCAAGCCCTACGTCGAGCTCGAGCCCGCGTTTGTGCTCAAGGGCAACCTCAAGGGCCCCAACTGCACCGTCGCCGATGTCATCAACGCCATCGACTACGTCGTGCCCGCCGTCGAGATCATCGACTCGCGTGTCAAGAACTGGACCATTACCCTCGAGGACACCCTCGCCGACAACGGCTCCACCGGCGCCATCATCCTCGGCGGCACCCCCCGCCGCCTCACCGACACGAGCCTGCACCTCAACAACATGAACGGCTACCTCAAGTTCAACGGCACCGAGGTCATGACGGGCAACACCCGCAATGTCCTCGGCAACCCCATCAACGCCGTCTGCTGGCTCGTCAACAAGCTCGCCACCTTTGACGTCGAGCTCGAGGCCGGCCACGTCGTCCTGCCCGGCAGCTGCCTGCGCGCCATGCCCATGACCGAGACGGGTCACTGGGAGTGCACGTACGAGGGCTTCGGCACCGTCGAGTTTGACCTCGTCTAAGGTGCCTGGTTATAATCGGGATTGCATTCGGGATTGGGAATCATCATCACCATCATCATCATCATCATAAGGGTTGGGGGGAGCATAGAGTTTGCTGTGCGCGGCATCGCACGGGAAAGCGTTTTGGGTTTTAATGCGGGAAAAATATCTCCGTTCTTCTTTGTTTCTGGCATCTACTTCTTTCATTCCCCCCTTTTAGACAGAAAAGTGTATGAATGAATGAATGAATCAATGAATCAACAAGCACGACTCACGAGTGACGCCCGTATACTGGTAACAGTTTCATTGTGCATGGGAGCAATTGCCTACGACAGGGCCTAGTAGCATGGTGCTCACGATATTTGCTCTAATGTGAAGCGAGCGATGTCGGCCATGATGACCACCCCCCATGTATAGCATGTATAGGTTACCATAGGCTGCCATGGGCTACCATGGGCTACCATGGCCGATGTCGTCAAGGGCCAAGGGCATGCCATCATCAGGACCGCGCGTACCTGGCAAGGAAGGGCGAGAGAAGCGGAAAAGAAGGCGGGTGGGCTGGCTGGGAGAGATGATCTGATCTGATCTGGCATGTATCCCCTCCCCCATCCCCCATCCCCGGGGAGGGGGAGGGGGGGTCCAACCTTGCTTGGCCTCCCACCTCGTCGGGAACGGAAGGAAGAAGAAAAGTGTGCTGGGCTGGAACTGACTGCAGCTGGCTTGACTGGCTTGACTGGCCTGACTGGCTGGAACTGGCTGGGCTGGCTAGGACTGGACGGCGTGCCGAAGAACCCGGGCCATTATCGCCGTTGGAGAAGCGAGGGTGCGTCGAGGTGCTGCTTCTGGACGTTTTCCGCTGCAAGCATGGGGGAGCATGGGGACATGGGGGGGGGGAGACATGACATGGAGACATGGAGACATGGAGACATGGGGACATGGATATGGGGGAAAGATGGCATGGGGGGAAGGGACTGGATCTCACTTGAGCTGCTAGTCTGGTCGGTCCCTGGTGCTTGTCTCAGCCGTCCAACCATGGCATGCCCCTTGACTCCATCCAGCCGTTCCCCATGCCGTTCCAGTTTGAATGCAGTCCAGTCCAATCCAATCCAATTCCGAAGCTGGTCCCCGCATCTCCATGCCATCCCGCATCAGCATCAGCATCAGCATCAGCATCAGCACCGGCATCAGCACCGGCATCAGCACCAGCACCAGCACCAACATCGCTGGACCAACTACAGATTGGACTACAGTAGCATCACGGTTCTGGATGGAGCCCACCCCAGGAACGAACAACCTTGGCAGCCTTGGGAGCGAGCCAAAGCGGGCCAAGGCCCCCAGGCAAGACACCAGCCAACAACCTTCTCTCCCTCTCTCTCGCTCGCTCCCTCCCTCCCTCTCCCGGCGTGGAGGCGTCATGTGACGGCCGGCCGGCCCACGGAGACTCCACGACGCGGAGAACTACTGCTGTACTACTGTACAGATTACGAACCGACCCAAAGGTGAGATTTGGGGCAGCCCGGGCTTGGCACTCGGCAGGCAAGGCCAGCAGCGCCAGCGCCAGCGCCAGGCCAGGCGAGGCCAGGCCAGAACAGACTTTTGCAAAGGCTGGCTGGCTGGTAGTGGTGGTGGTGGTGGTGGGCTTGGCACTTGGCGGGCGAATCCATTTTAAATCCATGACCACGGACGAGGTCAGCAAATCACATGGCCCCGTCCCTGACTCGCTTCTGCCCGTCTCGCTGTTGGACTGCCGTTTTGGGCGGCCCTGCATCGCGATGGCGCATGGAAGCCTCATTGCTTGTACATAATAGCTTGCAGAGAGCTGGGCGCTAAGCAGACATCGGCAGCTCAGCAACAACATCAGCAGCGCATCAGAAGAGCAGGAGGGCGTTGGATTGTACAGATTAGTCTGTCTGTCTGTCTGTCTGTTCTGTCTGCCTTGCCTTGACTTGCGTCTGCCTCTTTGCCATACCTCGTGTCCATATCCATGTTCGTGTCCGTGTCCGTGCCCATGTTCCATGCTCCATGCTGCATGCTCCATGTCCCGTGTAGATGCTTGGATAGAATCTGCATTGCTATCTGCATT
>QUZD01000062.1:62119-106585 GCA_003693505.1 Pseudonectria foliicola | reverse complement strand
GTATTAGATTACTATTACTATAGCTATAATCCCCTCCGATATCTAAGTATATAGATTATATTTATTAGTACTTTCTTAGATACTAGCTTACTAGCTATTAATATAACTTCTTTACCTTAATAAGCCTTACCCGTATTATTAACTATTAAGAGACGTGACTTCGCCTTGCTTAGTACTATACCCTACGACTCTATTAATAATAAACGTATGGTTTACCTATAGTTAGAACCCAACCGTTATACTAACGGCGACCTAGTCGCTAAGCTTCTTAACCTTATATCTCCTTATAATATCCTTAATATAGTACGTTAGAGGGTATTAGCTAGGACTCGATAATTACTATTATAATAAATAATATAAAGTTTTACTAGTAAGTAGTTTATAATATAGTCAATATATACCCTTATATACTTATGCTACTATATAAGGTATATAGGATAAAAGTACGGACTGTAGTCTCGAAGTAGTCTAATAGATATATCTAACCTTTTGTAGCCTACTAAAGTAATACTATATATTCTGATATAGAATCGTATCTATAGTCTGGAGTAATATCCTAGCTACCTGAATTATTATTTACTTAGCTATAGCATCGACCTTGATAGATATTAGGATCAAGATTAAGGAGATAATATAATTTTTATAAAAAAGGATATTCTTTCCTAGGAGACGTAAGTTAGAGTTGTCTACTACTCTAGAATAAACCCGAAGCCTTGACTATTATAATAATTATAAAAGTCTATAGTCAACTTTTTTCAAATATTAATTAGTAGGTATAAATTATTAAATTAATACCTATTTGTTAGCTAGCGGAATTCTAAATTAAGCTATTACTAATCTACTTTAGTCTATTAAGTAATTAATCTTAATAATACTATAGATAGTTAATTCAAACTCCGAGTATATAGGTCTCGATTATTTATATAAAACAATCTCAAGAGTCTTCATTCTAAATAGTTAAAGGCTAGCTAGCTCTAAGTATTAACTTTTCTAAAAGATTTTAATCTAATACATTCCTAACTTTAGTTCGCGTTATATTTATATACCAAGAATATAAGTAATATTAAATAGGTATACTAGGTCATATCTCGTATAGTTGAGGAGATATAGGGTCTCTGTATATCTATATATAATATAGCGCGTATAATAAATCTTATGGTTATATTATTTACCCTATTATAAACTAGGTTCTCGAAAGAGATTTCCTATGTAATAAGTTAGGGAAAGGCGTGAGTAATCGCTAGGCTTATCATATCCTGTCAGATATAGATATATATTATAATATAGGATAATTTACTCAATCTTTCTTTCTCTTATGCTCTTAAGTTTAATATAGTTAGTAGCTATTATTATAACTGCTATTAGATTATAGATTCAAAATGTTCAGATTGTCCATACTTTATATTAATTCTAGTATACCCCTTAACTCAAATAACCCTTCTTGTTACACCTATAATTATCTAGTCCCTGATACCTTCAGTCTGATGATTCTATCATCTACGTAGCGAGGTCAAATATCCTTTCTTTTCTTCTCTATTTACTTTTTCAGTTTTTTCCTTAGAGTCTATAATGAATCCTTATATACTATTAATCTATGTAATTACTATTTAGCTCTCGATATACTTGTTAGGAAAGTTAATAACTTATTGATATTATTACTCATTCAACATCTTATATCTTATCAATCTTATTATCAACCCTTCTTCGTTGTTTATAGGTAGTTATTAAATATTCATTATTATAGTACTACTTATATAGTTTCAGCTCTATATCGAGTATATATAGGAGTTGTATAATAAACCTAAAGCAGAGGTAAATAAAGTACTTATAGAGTTTATTGAATAAAACATCTATCTAGCTAGTAGATTGACTATAAGACTAGTGATATCTCAGCTATAAATATCTATTACCATTCTCTTTCAGATAGAAGATAAATAATAAGATGATTTTGAAGATAAGGCGTGATACTAGTATTCAGGCGATCTACTGAACTAAACTTTATATGATATTAATTCTAATTAAGTTTATAAAACTTGAAAAATGTTATTAAAAATTAGGCTACTTAGGAAATCCTAGTACCTTAGTAAATGACGTAAGATTCTATGTTGAGTATACATTGCATCTCATTTTGTAGTAGTATCTATATCTAGTAAGTATATCTTCTTATACCTACGACTTATTAAGTATCCTTAAATCTACTGACCTTTGATCAAAGTAAAAGTATATACAAAATTTAATATTTATTATAGAAACTTGAGTATTATACCGTTTTAAGTATTACTGTAGGTAAAATTACTGAACCCAATCTCTTTGATTATAAGCAAAGGTCTTGAGAACATAAATGAATATACTTTTATAATAAATTCATAAATACGGGTTCTTCCTAAAGAATATTACTCACTCACTATCCATCGATTCTAAGTAATACTCTATATAATATAGTACGAGCTATATAGTATATAGAATATACCTAAGTAGGTGATCACTATTGAGGTATATTATGTTGTATAGTCTATAAGTAGGTTATTGACCTAGTCAAACCGTGCTGAGTTGAAGAATTTTTAAACTAAAGGAATATTGAGCGTTAATATCGTCAAGTAACCTTTCAATAAGAAGTATGTATCTTTAGTAAAGGAAGTTATTCTATCACTGAAGTATTGAAATTACTAGATCTAGGCCTTTCCTATTTTCTTTATATAAGAAAGCTACTTACGTTACCTCAATATAGTCATACTATCTAATATAATTACTACGCTACTTTTATTTTCAAAGTTAATTTACTAAGCTTTTAAATATTTTTCTATTCGTCAAATCGGCAACTATATAGTATAATCTATAGGACTTGTTTCGATTTCAATACTACTTTATACAAGAAGTAGTTAGGTTTTGTTTTGTTATAACCTTACTTGTATCCTTACAATACACTAGAAATATCACTTAGAATGAGTATATTCCTATAGTAGTCACCTTGGCAATATGGTAGTCAAATCTCATTGAAACAAAATCTTTTGATCAACATTCAAAGAAAGGAATATATAGAATGTGATAAGTTTGAGAAGAGTTAGTACTATTCGTGGTTATACAAAGCCTAGCTATAATGGCTAGATTAACCTTCCCTAAGCGAGTGATTCTTGAGCAAAGAATTCGAAGACACTAAAGAAATTGAAGACTAAAATCATAATGAAGATGTTATAGAGTCTACTTGCTATGTTAGTACAATAGGCCTTGTAATTCTGATTCTAAAGCTATCATCAAAATGATCACGAAAATATAAACGAGGACGATTGATTATCCTATCAAGGAGTTATATTAATAGCAAAGGTAAGCACTGACTTGAAGATATAACAGCTAGTATTATTGATAGCTCAACATGAGTATAATATAATTATACTGGATAAGCTATATGTATATGTATAGATATATAATTTTGGAAATAAGGAAAATGAAAGATCTCTTATACTTATGTTTCCCGTAGAGTATTTTATGATATCAAAACCTAAGAAGAATAACCACCTCGACTTACTATAGGCTATTCAAACCCCAATGTACGTATTGTACAAGATCAAGTAAGACTACAACGGACTGCACTAAACTCCTTGATTGGTGGCACGTTCCGCTTTGAGCCGGAAGAACTCAACCAATATCTGATCCCGCCGATCTTCCACGTCTTTCATGTCTAAGTGTTGTAGCTCTTGTTCAACACCATTCGTAAGAGATTTCATGCTCTCTTGATCCCAATTGAAAGTGTTCGCTCGAACATCTTCCATCCATTTGCGTGATGCCGGACCTATATGCTCGAGCATACGTTTGAATCCATCGCTACCTCCGCCACCACCCAACGAATTCGCTAGCAAAGGTCCTGTAACAGCCCAGCGCGGTCCAAGGCTAGATTCCATACAAGTATCTACAACAAATAATCAACATAAAGTAAAGATGGTAATTAAGGAGAAAGAGAACAAACCTAGATCCTTTGCTGACACAATTCCTCGGCTGACTAGACTGTAGGCTTCGCTGCAGAGCACAGATTGTAGACGATTGACAATAAACCCAGGGACCTCTTGTTTGATGTGCACAGGAGCCTGCCCAAGCGATCGGTAAAAGTTGAGGGCATCGTTCACCCGAGCCTGCTCAGTACCAGGATGGGGCACTACCTCGACAAGAGGCATCAAGTGTGGCGGATTGAAGGGATGGCCGATCAGCACTCTCCCTGCGTTTTTCTTACACTGCGATATGAATTGAGAGCTTGGAATCCCGGAAGATGAAGAGGCAATCACCACGTCTGGTCTGATGCCCGCATCAAGCTCGGCAATGAGCTTGATTTTGAGATCTGGCCTCTCGGGAGCATTCTTTTCTGATCAGCTAATTTCGAACTCAGGATGGGTCTCGACTTGTCGATTTTGCTAAGCTTACCTCCTGAATAAAGTCAATACGGTCGTAGTATTGAGCCATGTTCGGTCCAACAAAGTCGTAGTTCGAAAGAGAAGCATTCTCAGAGATCCCAATGTTTTGTAGAATAGGCCAGATGTTCTTCAAATACACCCCAAGTTTTTTCTCCGCCTCAGGAGCTGGGTCAGATACCAGCACCCGAAAACCGTGTGCGAGGAACAGTCCGGTCCATGAAGCGCCAATGACGCCTGTGCCGACAACGCCCACCGTCTTGATGCTCATTTGGAAAATCTGAGAGAATTCAAAGTTTGTGCAGGAGGCAGAGATTGTTATGGTTGGTCATATGACGATGAACAGTAACTGGAAAAGATGAGGAACATGTAGTTGAGTCGATGAGGTTACAAATAGAAATCAGATAAAATGGGGCGCCGAGGTCTAACTTGCGATAGCTCAATTTGCAAAGTTCATATGACGTATAGAACTATTAGCCCTGGTCCAGGGATAATAGCTGGAATGTGTCAACGGACTGGAATGTGATAGACGCTAGTACCGGATTTCTGATTTTCAGTACAGTAGTATATATATCATAACACTGTTCTTTCTGTTCCGCACTGAATTTAGGATCCTGTTAGAGCTTGCTATAAGGCCGCCATAGGAGCGATGAGTAACAGTACGATCCTTAACGCCGGTCATTTCAAGCGAAAGATACTCTGTTTATATAAACCCACCGTTTCAATAGACGAGTCCACTTTAAGTATCGTGATTAAAGATAAAACTATAAATACTAGATCTATAAAACATAAATCAAAAAGATTCCTATTCTTAAAATACATCTTATTAGTAAGGGATAAGTCCTCGCTATTAGAGTAAATATCGCAGCTTTTCTAGGATTTTATATTAATAATCTTAACTATATCTAAACTACTAGTTAAAAGAACTGATAGTAGCTATAGCTTAATATGTATAACAATACTTCAAGTTAATATAATTATATGATTAGATTGCTATTTGAGGTTAGCCTTAGCTGTAGGCTTTAGCATAATTACTATAAGAATAGTTTCAGTACTTACTAACTAAATCATGACCTAGCTAAAGTAAGATAATATTATAAACAGCTACTTACTATACCTATACCTATATTTTATTTAAGGAAGAGATAGTTCCATAAACTATATATATACACTTTTAAGTTAAAAACTTAACTAGAAGTTTATAACTAGACGGTATCATTAGTACCCTCAATAATATCTATATCTTAGTATTTATATCAAGAAAAGACAAAAGCGCTTCTAGGATTTTAGGAATAAAACATCCTAAATATACTTATGGCTGTATTATTGGATAGTATATTCGTTTATACCCCTATAAACATAGAGTGACTAGTTAATATTTGAATATAAGAGGTATTATAGAGGTTATCTCAAGTACGGAGTGATAGGTTCTCACTTATTAATACTAGCCTTTAGGCGTAATAAGGTATTCTAAGACTAGACCTATAGGTTAAATATCATTTCTAAGGTTTCCATAATACTACCTAAAGGCTGTGAGATAGGAAGGAGCTATATAGTTTATAGTACATATTTAATATGCTATCATAGAGACTACCTTTAATATACTGAAGCGGTTTAAGATTATTTAATGTAGCGTACCGGAATATACCTTTTATAACTAAATTAATAATGGAAATATTATCACAAAACTATATAACTTTATTACACTTAAGAAAACATTACTACCTAAAGAGGACAATAAGATAAACTTGTACTTGATAAATTTAAAAATCTTAGGGTTACCTATGATATAAGTATAAGAAGAATCTCATTGTCAGTTAAATAAGCTAATAGTTGTGCTATATAATTGGAAGCCCTAGGCTATATATCAAGAGTATTTATATTATAATAAGGGTATTAAAGCAGATGTTAACAAAGCTATCGATCTTCTAGATGCTATATTATTATACTATAGTAGTAGGGAAACCTATGAAAATAAACAATACAAGGTAAGAATATAGTAAATAATAACGTATTTAGTGAGGTAACTATAACTAGCTATAGGTAATAGTAGTATACTCTAAGTTTTACAAAGTTATAACTTTGATATACCTATACTTTATATTTTTAATATTATATAAAGAGTCTTAACTATAATAGTATTATTAAAACTGATCGCTTCCTATACTTAAGCGATCAGTTTATGGCTAGGTAGGTAAGCCGTTTAAAAAAAGTATACTTCTAAGTATAGAACGAAACAATATCGCCCACGATAAGACAAAGTTAAATAACCAACTTACTAGTATTACTATAAGATTTTATAGTCCCCTTTTAATTCTAGAAGCTTAAGGATGGCTTACTCATCTCATTATTATACAATATACCTAATCTTACCTCTAAATTATAGAGTACCTACTAAAATCTCTAAATTATCTTATCTTAGATTCGAATACCTTCTAGTCTGAATTAATTATTAGTTAATATTCTTAAAAAATAGGAAGCTATTATCATATCCTAGACTAATCGTAGTATTAATAGCTTTGAGTCATTAAGTCTACCCTCTACCTATATAAGAAGCTTGACTAACAATAGGAATTATACTACTTTACTAAATTTTACAAACTAAGACGTATTTTCTTAAATTAAGAGCCTTGATAGCCAAACTAACTAATCCTTAGTAATACCCAAAATAGCTAGAGCTCTAAGTTATATCGTTCTCGAATGTATTTCATAGAATATAATTTATATATAATATTTCGATCCTTTATTTATCCTGGTTTTGCTAAACCCTTACTAGAATGTATAAACTTTGCCCGGCTTACGATATGTTATATGAGAGGTATAGAGTGGATGTATATACTCCTGTCTTTATTGTAACTACTACTAATAAATACTAGTTACTTTATTAGCTATCTTAAAGTTTTCATAGTAGTTGGTATTATAGCTCATAGTAGACCTGATCTTATCTCTCCATAATAACAGGATAATAATAAGATTTATTTACAATATGAGATACTATGGATATGCGACCAATTATAAACTAATAGGATTATTATGAATATAGTTCAAAGGTAACCTATATTCTAGAGGTAGTATTCATCTGGCATAGCTAAGTTTAATAATGATACCAGCATATAAGTATTATTACTCATTATCTACAAATCGTTTTATATCGGATAACTAGGGCTAACTTACTCAATGAAGCGCAATTTCTTAGACGTTTTATATACGGTTTATATCCTTTTCTATCCACCTGAGCAAGAGTACCATATCAGCTATTATGACTGATCAATGATAGGCGTTTAATTATTTCAGGCAATACTTATTTACTATCTTTTTATCTAATTAAATAAGACTAATATTGATCTTCGCCTTGCACTTTACTATGAATCTAGATCCAAATCAGTTTATAGCTAGTCAGAGAATATAGAGTATCTACCCGGATTTTCACTATCTACCTGACTTCCCCTCCTGTCCGACCTCTTTGTCCCGCTAATATATATATACTATTATAACGTAAGATACTATTATAAATATCAAATTAGTTTACAAGCTATAGTTACTATCGGTATAACATGTCTTCCCCTATAGAATTCATATCCTATAGTATAATATCTACTACTATAGCTACTACTAGTTCTACTGCTTAGTAGCCTATATAGCCTTGACCTAGGCCTCACGAATATCTAACATTAGCGAATGATCTCCGCAGGTCACACTCTCTACTATCTACTATCTTGTTTACTATAGACTTTCTTAGTCTAGCTATATCCCTCTATAAAGTCCTATAATCATAAGTAGTAAGTATAATAGCTTAAGTTATCGATAATATAGCCTTTAAAGTATACTAATAGAGTCCTTCTAATATTACTAACTATACCTTATTAAGACTATATATATTTTATCAACTAGGACACTCGACTTAAAACCGCTCCAGGCTATATAGTCCTACTTGACCTAGTACCTATATTCACGTCGGATCCGATTCAAAACTAGAACTAGTTTTATAATACGTAGCTAATCCTAGAGACCAATTTTACTATAGGATCCCGTAGTAACAGTTATCCACGGGGCCCTATAGATAGGTTATTTATCCTATCGTATCAGGCAAGAAGCCTAGCTTAGAGTTACATAATTATAGTATACAGCGTTAATATAGCGATAACCTCAATATCTAGCCGCTATTCTATTATACTTCATACCCTGATAATAATATTCCTTTATCATTACCTACTTACCTCCTAATACTAAATATAACTCAAGCGTTACTTAATTTAAAGCTATTGATTTATAGGTAGTCCTATAAGGCTATACCTTTATAGTAGGCTAGTTAAGAGGAAAACACATTAGGAAGATAGCAACCCCCTCTATATACGATCGAAAGTATTCTCGTTTAGATAGATAATCTACATATTAGAATAAGAGTAATAACTAGCTCAAAGACCGATTATTTATTAATGGTTATAATAGAGGAACGTTTAAATAGGATAACTGAAACTATATGATATTATATAAGGAGTTAATTCTTAGTATATAACTATAGGCTAAGCTCTAAACTAAATACATATTTAACACTCTAAGTTTAATCATTATTAAAAATTAACTATTAAAGGATCTATAGCTTAATAGCAACTATAATCTTATTTAGAAGATCAGTTATAGTAATTACTTATGATTAAAGTAAAAATACTATTACGATAGGAATGACTATTGTTAAATGTATTACAATAATTAAGAGGGGCTTCTATTAACGTTAGGTCAACTATTATATATATTATTGAACTAACTTATAAACGGGGGCTGATATAGTTATATATAAATTAATTATAGTAACTAAGTAGTTTATTATCATTATTTATATACCTTAACTATCCTGTGTTACCTTAGGATACATCCCGAAATATTTATCTTTAATTATATATATATTAGAAAAAGAATATTATCTAATATTCTTTAATATTATTAATATTAATGCTCATATAATATAAGCTTTATATCTATATCGTATATAACTAGAGAAGACTATCTATAAGTTATTTAATATATACTTCTTGATTATTATCTTAATTAATTATTATAAAGCTTATATGAATATTATAAATATATACTTCCTACCGGTAGACCTTTTCCCTATAATATTAATCTATATACTAGAGAATAGTACATTAATATTAGACTATCTTCATAAATTTCACTTATCTATAGTAAGAATTATAAAGAATACAATTGTTAATTATTGACTTAAAGGATAGGGTAGTATTTAAAGAATAGGTTTATAATATTTAGTAGAGGTATATTTCTCTATAGGTAAAGTAAGTTAGTATATCAAGTTAGCCTAGCTAGATCTTCAATAAAAAAGAGGCTTTTGAAGGCCTAGCTTAAATTAATATCGATACTTTAGTACCGTTATCACGTCTTAAGTTAAAGAATTTTATACTATTACTAAAAGCAGCCTTAAGAGGCTATTAATATCTTTAATATATAGAGTTTACTTAAGTAAGTACTTTTGATAAGGTTACTAAACTATGTATAAAATTAATAAATTCGTATATTGAAATACTACTAAGGATTTTATATTTACTATTTAATATTATATAGGGCAGTAGCTGGTATGGAGTATCATATACGCTTACAGAATAGTACTGCCTACTTTTCTAGAATGACCTACGCCTCTCGATAGATAGTATACTTATATCTATATAGTATTATAAGTTACTATATATCCATACACTTAGAGTTTTTAATAATACTATAGATAATATACTCTATTAGCCTAAGCTTAAGCCCTATACGTTATGTTCTTAAGTATTATATAGCATACTACCTTTTGTCTTTATTCCCTTTCACCCTAGCCTTAGCTTTATAGTATTTAGCTTTTTATCTCTACCTTCTTTTTCGCTTATAATAAAGTTTAGTATTACTTTGTTCAGTCTCTCTCTACCTTTACCTTTTCTTTTTATATAACTAGAATATTATATAGTAATAATACAATCTTTATATGAGCTTAGGATAATTATTGGATATAGTTAAGTAGGAATACTAGAAGACTCTCTAGTTAGTTCAGGAAATATAGCGAGAGGCTAGCTAGGTGCCAGGAGGGCCGAGATATTAATAAGGAAAAAGAATAAAATATAAAATATATATTAATATGGTTAGGAGTTTACCGCCTCTATAAATAAATTAAGGTAGGCCGATATTACGTACCGTATTAAAAGCAGCGCCTTACCTAATTAAAACGGATAAATAATCTATCTACGGGGCCCTATAGATAAGTACTACTACGGGACCCTATAGTATAATAAGTTTCCCTAATCCTAAATATAAGTAAAATCTAATCCGGAATCTTCTCAAAATAGAAATTCTTCTTTTAATATTTTAAGATGATATTTATAAATATCCCCAAGGTAGGGCTAGCTTATAATACTATCAAAGATCTAAACTAAGCTAGGACTGTTTGAAAATTGTTAATGAATCTTCTATAAAGTAGAGAAATACTATTGCTTATGTTATATGATACTTAATATGCTGTAGCTATTAGTAATATTATTAAATTCGATGTCTCAAAGTATTCCTTCTTAACAGACCTTCCTATCTAATGGTACATGACTAAAGCATGGAAAGTGATTGCTTAGCCATAATATCATTGACGATTCTGAAATAATAGATAACCTTGAAGAAAGAAACATTAATTTTGAAGCAGTTAAGGATCTACTGGCAGAGAGTTATATATATCTATCTTTCGATTGAACAAAAAGTTGTACTTTTGTTTTCATATAGTCCCAAGATACACGGTTAAGGATCCTGATTAATAATTGCTTCTGACTTTAGACGCTATATAGTTAGTATCTGAGTTATTCTAGTGTAACAAATATCGCTCTATCTAGGAGCAGTATGAAAAAGACATTCTCGAGTCTATCTAATAGTACTTGAGCCCCCGGGCTTAATAGGTATACCGCGAGTGTTTTCTAGTAATATAATGCTGAGATATCGCTAAGAAAATATTGTTACTTGCCTCATGTTACGTTTAGCTTAATCATAGGCTTTATTAATAGATATATCTATTCTGATACCCCCTAATAAAATCATATCTCTAGTATAGGTTGATATATAAGAGATAATGCTCCTATAAGATTATATTACATAGATCGCAAAATCTTAAGTTTCAAAATTATATAGTATTAAAACTAGCCCAATTTAATAAAGTAGTAACTATATATAAGAAAAGTATTTTTTAGTTTAAGTGATTAGCATTTAATATTATACTATTATTTATAAGGCCTATTTAATTCGGTAAATAATTCAATCTAAACCTTTAGAGTAGCTTTTACTCAATTTATATCTAAAGGTATATCTATAGTTTTGCTATTTCGTAGATATAACTAACCTATATAATAACCGGCTATTCATTTATAGTATCTTTTTCATAGAATTACTACTTATAGTCTCACGCTCTTAAGATACTAGCTTTTAGCTTAGTTCTACCTTTAGCTACTCCCTTAGTCTTAAGAATTGTTTTCTACCTATAAAATAATAATAATACTACTATATTATACTCCGCCTTAGCCTTAAGAGGTATCTAGCTTATCTATAGCATCTTTATAACTATAGAAAAACCCTCTTAAGGAAGAAAAAGCCCTCTTATATAGACTTTATATCAACTCTACTATAGCTTAACGGTAGTTCTAATACTAAGCTTCATTATAAAGACCGAGGTTAGGGAAGGGTACCCTTAGTATATAAAGTACTATAGTAGTCTAATTACTTAGGTCGTTCTATAGTAATAGGCCTAGGTTATCTTTAGTCTAGAGATATTATAACATTAGGCTACTAAGAGGAGTTGATTATAGTAAAGTGCTATTCATACTATACTAATAAATCTATACTTTTCGGTATTAGGGTAGTAAATACTAGTCTTTAGCTAACGTCAAAGGTCTAGTTTTCATGCTTTAGGGTAGGTTGAGAGTAACTTCTTATTAGTTCTATACTAGGCCTAACTTAAGTTATTACTTAAGCTTCTTAAGGTATATCTAATTGCTAGGGAAGAAAGGAAAAGATACGCTACTACTATTATTAAGAGGTAGCGGTAGCTATAGAGCGCTCGAACCCGTACTAGATAATATCACTAAGTAGGGTATTGATAGATAGGAAAGAGAGCGAGAGCCGAGCTAGCGCTAGGCTACTCGTACTTCTATATAGATATAGCTAGGAGATAGGTAAACTTACTTAATATTCTCGAAATTAGGAAATATATAGTATAAGAGACTATATTATAAGAATAATCAGAATAACTACTATGATAGGTAAGTTAATAAACTATGTAGTAAAGGTGTTATAATAAGTATTTAACCCTTAATAATCCAAAATAGGGAAAGGAAAAGGGGAAGAAAAATATCAGGAATTTTATAAATATATAGTATTTAAGGTAAATTTAAACTCTTTGTTTATCTTTTCCTTTTTTCTCTAAGAGTTAGATATACCTTAAGAGACTTAAATAATCAACTATATTAAGCTTATTATGAAGTTAAGAAAAAGTTATTCTTAGCTCACCTTAATGTATTAAAACTAGACCCTAGACTTTATTTTATAAATAGTATTAAGTACCTTTATATCGAAAAGTATAGACTTATTAGCATAGTATTAATAATTTTCTATTATAACTAACTACCCTTAGAGGCTCAAGGCTATAATACCTTTAGGTTAAAAAGAGCCTAGACCTTTTTCTATAGAATACCCTAAGTAAGACTATTAGATTACTTTATATACTAAGAGTATCCTTTCCTAAACCTTAGTCTTTATATTTAAACCTAATAATAGAATTATTATTAGGCTATAGTAAAATTGATATAGAGTCTATATAGAAGGGTTTTACTATCCTTAAGACGGTTTCCTACAGTTATAAGTATAGTATAGATAAGATAGATATCTCTTGAAGGTGAAGATATAGTATAATATAGTATTATAATAGAGATTACCTATTGTCTATATAAGATCGATAGTATGTACTATATTTATTAGTTTATATTTAATATATTATTTAGTTTAAGGGTATAATAAGTTTAAGTTATTATTATAGTCTAAAGTTTATCAAGCTTTCTATAACTTTATTTATTACTAATTCCTTATCCAATATAAAGTAGTATTAAATAAAGTCCTTTATAAACATAATATAGGGCTTCAGGTAAGCTAATATTATAATTTAATGTTAATAAATACTATAAGGTATTACCTTATATATCTCTTATAGAGTATATTAGATATATTATAAAGCTTATTAACAAGGTTATTAAGGCCTAGTCTTCTCTAGCTTAACCTATCTGTATATTAACTCTAGCATTTATGATATAGAAGGCTACATAGCTCTCTATTTATTTATAAGGATAATTTTATATACCTTTATCTTAAAGTAAGGTAGTTAAGTATTTCCTTTAACTAATTCTTTAATAATAAAGATAATAATAGTAGAGGGAGTTTTCATATTAAATCTTTATTATAAAAGGTATTTCCTCTTTAGTTAGTTAATAGGTTAGAATAAAGCGGTCTTACTATATATATATCATAAGCTTAATCTTAATATTTTTCTAATATAAGGTAGGGGTAGCTTTATACTATATATACTTCCTTATACTTAGTATATTTTATACAGCCTTTATCCATAAGGGCTAGATACTCCTACTTATCTTTATATATTAGCTATAGATCGGTACCTTTTAATAATATCTAGCGATATACTTTATTATATTATATTTAAGATATAGCTTTAGGTTATAGTCTGTATTATATAGCTTCTAGTTATAGATATTTGTATTAAAAATAATACCTTAATCATATATATAGCTTATTAGCTTTTATTATTATCTTAATACTTAAGATTGTAATTGTTCGTTCTATTACTATAGCTAGTCTAGGGGTATCTAACCTTTATATATAAGATCTTAATATATACTCTTTATAATAAAGCTTACAAGCTTTTTATTTATTTTGACTTTTAATCCAAATATAGCGTAAATCTAGCTTTTATTTTAAGAAATTAAGTAATAGTTTAGCTATAGGTTAGCCTAACCTAGTTACTCTAAAGCTTCTTTATATTCACTATAGCTCTAGGTCTCTTTAATATTATATCTACTACTTATATAGTATGAATTAGGTTTTTCATTTATATTATCGAGTTTAATAAGGTTAAGGATAATTATGATTTCTCTCTTTCTTCTTCTTAAGAAGGTTTTAATTAAAGCTCTTTTAATAGAAAGGTAGCTAAAGAATAGTAGATTTTCTTAAGCAATCTATACCTATACTTATATCTAGTTATAGTTAAATATATATATATAAATACTTCTTCGACTCGAACTTTTATTATCTTATATATTAAGTCTATACTTAATATTCTTAGATTAGTTATATTACTTGCCTTAATTAGGGGCTATAGCTCGCTTAAGGATCCTTTACTCTAGGACTTATTGTATTACTATAGCTTAACTTCTTCTTATCGCTATAGAAACTACTTTATATTTTATAGAATTTATTACTTTATTAGATATTAATAAAAAGTATATTAAATTAGTTATAAAAATATATTAAAAGTTTGTCTACACTTACGTTTAGATAAAATCTACTTTGTTCTAAGCCTACTACCTTCTTATTAATTAAAATTGACTCGATATATCTTATATCCCTAGCTTAAGGGTAATATAATATTATACCTAAGGATAAGTTTATATATATCGTTAAAATCTCTTATTAGTACTAGATATATTCCTTAGGGGCTTAAAGGATTTACCTATAGTTTTTCTATTAATACTATATCAATGAATCGATACTTTAGGGTAAGCTAAAAGTAACTTTCTATTAACTCTATAATAAACTTAACCTAATTTATTATCTAAGCTTCTTAGGGTATATCTAATTCTTAAGGAATAAGAGAAAAGATAAATAGAGAGTTTAAATTTATATTAAATAATATATATCTTAGTAATTCTTTATCCTTTTCTTTTTTCTTTGTTTTCCCCTTTCTTTAATATCTTTATATTTATCTTAATTAATATCCTCTTTCCCTTTAGCTAGGGAGTAAATTATAACTATTGTAAAAAGCTAACTATTTACTCTAATATCTTACTTATAAGCTAGCTTATTAATTTACTTACTATATTTATTATATAGTATAATTAATAATCCTCTATTATAGAAATTATTCCAAATATCATAATAGCATAATCTTTTCTTTATATATTTCTTAATTTCGAGAATATTCAATAGGTTCCCTATCTCTAAGTAGTACTTATATTAAAGTATAAATAGCCTAGCGCTAGTTTAGCTATCTTACTATCTTTAATATTTATTGATACCTTACTTAGTAATTTTGTTTAGTATAGGTTCGAGCGCTCCATTACTACTACTACTACCTAATAGTAGTAGTAGCAGGGAAAGGAAGGGTAGGAATAGAGCCTCTACCTATACCAGGCTGATTATATCTACACCTACTATAACTATCGGTTTTCTCCCTACTATAGCTTTTTATATCTTATAGCTAAAGTATTTTAATATAGGTCTATCTTATAAATCTCAAACGAATCCTTCGGGTAGCTCCTAGGGAGTAGGTATAGTAATTAAAATATAGTTTAATAAAAGATTCTAACGATTTATATAAATTTACCTTTAGGTACGATACTATACTTGAATAAATATAAAAGTATTATTAAGATAAGACTTATACCATCTAGAATAGTAAATTAAATCTATATTATTATCAAGGTAAAAGGCTAAACCCTAAAGAAAAAGATTAATTAAGAATAAATTATATAGTAATAAATAGAAACTATCCTTATTATAATTTAAAGTAAGTCAGAGGATAGATTAAGAATACCCTTAATATAGCCTTATAGTTCTATTATACTATAGTTAAGTTAAACCTAGCTTTTAGGAAATAAATACGTAAAAAGTATATAAGGCTTTAGAACTATAAAAACTTAATACTTATCTAACTCTATATTAAATAAATAAGTCTTTAAGCCTTCCTCTTCCTATAGGGTATAGCTAGCGTTCTATTACCTTTATATCAATATAGGCTCGGGGATAAAATACTATAATATATACTTATAAGTTATTAATAATCTTACCCTTAAATAAGCCTTTATACTAAATATAAAGTAAAGGTAGTACTAACTAACCTATAATAAATAATATAACTTATATAATAAGCTCTTTAATCTAACCGATTACTATACTATAGTTTAGTAAGAGACTTAATAGTAATATAGATAATTAACTAAGCCCTAGACCGGACTAGCCCTAGGCCTAATTATTATTATTACGTCTTAGTAATAGGGAGCGATATACTTACTCTTATTACTTTACTAAAGGTAATAAAAGATAGGGTATTATAAAGATTAAATAAGACAAATAAGTATATATCGCGAAAACTAAGAATATATATAGAAATACAACCTATCAGAAACCTAGGCTAGAAATTACTATACCTTAGTCTATATTAATATTAGAAAATAGATATAGCTACTTCTATTTCTTTAATATATTAGAGACTTAATTACTAGAGGTCTTAATAATAAGCTATTTTATAGCTAGATTAAGAATATTCAGCCCTAGCCTATTACTATCTTTATTGTTATTATCCTTATTACTACCTCCCTTACTACCTTTATTACTATTATTGTTATTACTATATTTAATAGTAATAATAAATAGGTATATATTATTATTAATCTAAGTATAAGCCTATATTATAATAAACTTAATGATAATATATATAAAAGTATTCTTGTTTATAGGCTTTACAAAAAGATAGTTGATAATAGATTTAATATGAGAGAGATATAAACTTACTATAAGAGTACCTTTGAAATTTCCCTAGGTAAGAAATAGATTATACATATAGATAGTATTAGTTATAGTAATCGTTATAGTCTTCGTAACTAGGTATAGTAATAGAACTACCGCTAAGATATAGTAGAATCGGTACGGAGTTAGTATAAATGGGCTTTTTCTTCCTTAAAAAGGGTCTTCCCTAGTTATAAAGATAGTATAGATAGACTAGATACCTTCTAAAGGTTATAATAAAGTATAATATATTATTATTATCATAGGTCTATCTTAATATTAACTACTATATAATTAGATAAATATCTAGTAAAAGAGTAAACTTACTTATTATAATAGATGTTTGAGGTAATAGAAAAGGAGGTAGAAAAGAAGTAAGCGGTAAAAAGGTAGTTATTAGAAAGACTATAATAGCTTAAGAGATAATATAAGTACTATATAGGTAACTAATATTAATAAAAACATAGCTTTACTATAGTCTAAGTCTAAGCTCTAGCTTAAGTATAGAATAAATAAAAGTAAGTAACATCTAAAGCTATATATAAATACTCGAAAACATTGATATTTAAATACTAAAGAACCTTATCTTTAATTATATTTATTTTTCCTCTTACTTACTATTAGTATCCTTTTTCATCTATATTTCTATATTATTATAAGGGATTACCTGATACTTAATATAACTTCTAAGCTTTATAATATACGTATAGAGTTTGCTATTAGATCCCTTCTATGATTTTATAATAAAGCTATCAGTTGGACTAAGCCTCTTCTACTATAAAGTCTAATCGTTATAGGTATAGCTATACTATATTATTTAGTCTAACTAGGCGACTTAAACATAAACCTTTCTAGCTATGTATTATGTTTTAAGGGTGTTCACTCATTAATATATTATTATTAACATTGAATATATAGCGAGAAGTATAGCGAATATATTACAAGTGTTTTGTAAGGTTACGTTACGATACTTTATATCTACTAATAGAGGACATAAGCGGTATTAGGGATACCCTGATTAAAGAGGAAGGTCTATCTATAGGTCTATGCTTTTGGTATAGATTTAAAAATGCTTAATTCCTATATCTATATAGCCTAAAACTCTCAAAGATAGTTATACTGAGTTATAGAGTTGTTTATTATATCTTTATTCAACTCTCTGTCTGACTATATCTAGCCTCAATATACTAATATAAAGAATATCAAAGCCTTATCACAGTAAATAATCTTAAAGCCTTATTACTATTGAGTCGGTCAATATATATACAAAGTATATTAGTTGATTAATATAGATATATATCGCTAACTAGGTGACCTTCTTAATTATAAAGCTCGAAATATATATCTCTATATAGGTTTACCTAAAACGAGTTCAATTTAGTACTTACTGCAAGGAAATGAGTTAGGTTTCTAATACTAGGTCAATATAACCTAAAAGCCCTCATAGCAATCTTGTTATACTGTGGGATTAGCTCACTTTAACTCTCTATCTTTATAGGCCTTAAAAATGAATTAAATCTCGATTTATAATAATAAAGTAGGTCAACTTTGAGAAAATAGAATTCTCTCTATCGTACTTCTTGATAAAGATCTTCACTAGGACGGCCTTTCTGATATTATAATTTAAGAAGGGCTGCCTATCATACAGTTGTGCGACTTACTTAGTACTTTCGCGGTAGTCTTCTTAAATATATTTCCAACGGTTCTAGTGGCTTAAAGATTTATATCAACTTATATTTACTTCCTATATCTTATCTTCATTGTCTATGTCGTTAGATAATCTAGCTATCCTGATTAATAGATTAAACTCAAACTACTGTTTATCTTCATTATCTAGTTTCACTAGAAAGACCCTAAAAATATAATATAAACTCAACTAACAAATAACTATTGGAATCCTAAGCTAATACTATCCTTCTTAACTATATAAGTCTAATAGGTTATCTATTTAGCTTATAGAATAATTGATTATTATCTATAATATGAAAAGGTTAAAATAAGAGTCTACTTAGTATAGTACATATACTCAGAAAGCCCTTAAATAAAGATAGTTAGTAGGGCACTATATATTTCTATGATAAAATAGATTGCCTTGAACTATGTAATATATCCAGATATTATAGCTGTCTATTATACATTCGCTTAATCATTTAGGGCACTATAATCTAGGTTGAGGTTATATCTAGATTTGTTGATACTGTAACTATATTTGTTACTAGATAGTATAGGTAAATAGGAACTAATATAGTTAGGTCTTTGATATAATAAACTATACGAAATAGAGGCTAATAGTATAGGAGCATAAGCTTACCATTATTATTATATAAATTCTTAACACTTACTATTAAAAGCTTTAACCTTTAGGGTCGAGGCTTAAGATATTCAGGTATAATTAACTATTAGTCGATTTGATTATTAATATATAATAGTTATGTTCTAACTTTAGATTTAACGTAGGTTTAGTATCAGTAGAATCCTGATTATAGGAGTTCTAATAATCTTAGTGTATATACCTGTAGTTAGTTGATCTTAAATAACGCGATGATCTAAGGTAATACTTTATCAGTTTGAGCACGATAATAGATTAGGTGATTGATGGTCGGAGGGAAAAGTAGGTATAGTTTGAAAGGTTCGAAACAATTATACTGGTACTGGTTATAGCTAAATTAATCTTAGGATTAAGGTAGAGAGAATTATATACATCGATTATAGGATATGAATTGTATTTTGATTAAGCCTAACGTTTTAGGATAAAAAGGGCTATATAATGTAGTTACGGGCTAAAAGTCTATTACCGTCTAACTTTATCTAGTATTATACGCAGTAAGATATATTATCGGAGAAAAAGATCTAAGTTTGATATCTATTATCCTCTATACTACTGTTCTTACTACGATATGAACTATAATATAGTATAACGTTTATACTCGGGGAATACTACTCATTAGAAATAATCTTTCCACTTTTTATAATCTAATCTTTCGATATATATAAGCCGTAAACTTTATTAATTAATTTATAGAGTAATAGTCCTAGTATTACTAGTACTTTTTTTTAATCAAGTATATTACTAGTATAATAATCTTGATAATATCTTTATAAGAGTAATCTATATACCTAGCTATAGTTAATTTGATGGTATATAGGAGACTGATTTATACCTATAAAGTAAGATAAACTCTTTAAGAAAAGTAGACGTAGACACTTATTATCTTTTATATATTTAAGATAATATAAAGGAGACATAAGGTTAGGGAGCTTAATTATTAAGCTACTATTAGCTCTAAAAAGTAGTAACATATAGTAGAGGGGGAGGTAAGCTAAGAATTTAGATACTATAATATAGCTCTAGGTTATTAACTACTTAATAATAGTAGAAGTACTATTAAGCTTAGATAGCTATAAATTTACTTCTAGTCTCGTAGTCTTTAAATTGATACACCCTATAGTAAAGCTAGAATATACTCTTAAGGCCGTCTAAGATATAATCTTATTAAATTAAGAAGATATTCTAGATTCAAAATTCTATTTGTATAATAGAGGCTAGTGAATATCCCGTAGTTAGTTTACTACAAGTCTAACCTTATTTAATTAGTATACCGGTAGTGCTTTTCTACTAGAGTTAAAAATCTGGTTTCTTAAATAATAAGGCTCTATCATGTATTTATTAAGCGCGATATAATATAACGTTTACTTATTAGTATCCTTCTTATATTACGGTAATTTACTTTTGATATAAGTAGATCTATATATATTTATAAAAATAATATTCTTTATAAGCTTAAGTTTTTGAAAAAATACTTAAGCGCTTAGGATTATAGTAAGGCTATATATAAAAGACTTACGTATTTTCTATAAGGTATTATTAGAATAGGAAGAGAGGAAGCGAGGGATAAGGCTATAAGCCAACTCTATTTAAGGTATTAGATACTTAGATCTTTATTGAAGAAGAAGGCTAGCGGTAAATATAACTCGCCTTAATAGTTATTAATATTAATATAGAATTCTTAATAGGTAAGGAAAAGGTTTCTTTAGATAGTAGCTAGAAGTAGTAGTATATAAGAAGTAAATTCTCTAACTTACGAGGAACGAGGAATCATTCTTCTTTACGTTTTATATATTAAAAGAGATAGTACATTGTCTCCTAATTAAAAAGATAGCCTTATAGTAAATAACTATTTCCTAAAGTTAAAATCAAAGTCGATTGATTATAATTTCTATACAGCTCAGCTACGAAGGAGATATAATAGCTTACCCTTACCTATAGTTATATTATAATTAGATTTAGTTATGACGATAATTATATACAGGGAGAAAACTAAAACTAAATATTATATATATATTATATAATAGCTTTATAATTATTAAACACACTAATATAATTTATACTATACCTATTTACTCTTTTTATATCCTAATAAGTATTCCTTTATATAATATATATGATATCTATAATAAGCTTAGAGTATATACTAAGTTACAAAATAAGAATAGCTTTAGTAATAATATTAATCGCGCGCGGTAAAGGAAGAATTAATAGGTAATAACCGGGTTAGGTTATGATAGATACTATATATATTCTCTAAAACTCTCTACCTAACCTAGTATACAAGATTAATATAATATTTTAGCTCTAGCTAGCTTATATATAATATAAGAATATACTTTTCGGCCTATACTAAGATATATCGTACGACCCGTTTAGCCTCTTGTCTATCTTCTAATACCTCTTTTACCTTTAATATAGTATAGAAAATATCTATAATAGCATTAGTTATAATATTAACCTTCAATATAGATAATAAACTTAATTTACCAAAGTTAAATAAGGATATAAAATACTTCTTGCTAAGGACTACTAGATCTATAGAATACTTATTTTAGGATGAAAAGAATGCGATCTATAAAAGAAATAGGGTTTCTAGTACTCTTAATCTTAAAGAAGCCTAAGTCCTAGAGTAAAAGTTGAAATAGATAACTACTTGAGAGACTATATAATATACTAAGTAGATAACTAAGATAACTATACTTAAATTCATTATCCTAATAAAAGCCTTTACTATGTATCGTTATATACTAGGTTGTTAAAGATATACTTTATATAGCTAAGACTGAGTAAAAATATAGATTGAGAATACCTAAGCGTAACTTAATAAGAGGAATGTTGATATAAGATGACTAGGTAGTTGTTTCCTTCAAGAGTACATACTAGATATGACTGTCGATGCATCAGCTTAGATAAATCTCCCTAAAGAAAACCTATTTTATAATACTCTATATTACTATATGCACTAGTAAAGCAAACACAGTAAGGGAACGGAATATAATATTAATATACGTAAGACTAATATAAAAAAGACATTAGTAAAAGGTTAATAGGGGAGGTCTTTAAAGCGCAAGTTATAGTTTTCTATAATAACGAGATAAATACTATAAATTGATTTACTTAATTAGGACCCTATATATCTAAATACCTATTCTACTTTAGTATATAGTATGTTACTAAGTACATCTTCCTTCCGGATATAATTTTTTGATATTGATCCTATACACCAGGGTGCTGAACTAGTATGTAAAGGTTTACTAGCTAGAAAAGGTAGTATTTCTAGCTTAATAACGCTATTATATACACTATATTTACTATATAAGGAGAAGACGCAATCCGTATAGTAGGCGATAAGAAACGTGATAATTTATCAGTATCTCCTTTCTTTTAGCATATTATATAAAACGGTCTCAAGCTTCGAAAGCTAGAATAGGAAGGATAGTAAGTTAAACGAATATTGATAATAACAGTCAAGGTATAGGTATAGAGAGTATGGAGAGTATAGTAACGCTAATGCTATATAGAGCTTAAAAGAATATAGAGTAGTTTACTAATCATAGTAACGTATAAACTAGATTCTTTATCAAAATATATATAATTTTATGCTTAGCTTATTATAAGACATTTATAAATTACATTCAATATATAAAATATCTACACAGAAGTACAAGAGAGCCAGGACTAGTTACCTATATAAATGCGCTATAATAAATAGCTTGATACAATGCATTATCTTTTTTCTATTCTCTCCAGAAGAATTTATCCCTTAAACTATCTCCAGTATAAATGATGTATTGCTAAAAACATAGTCTAAGCTTTACTTTATATATTAGCCCTTTTAAAGCTTTTACTATATATTAATCTGTTTTCTATTAACTATCTATTATCCTACGTATCTAGTAACGCGGAATTCTTATCCGTCCGCTATATCTTGCAATTTACTATGAATAGTAGATTTCATCTCTATTGATAGTACGCTAGGATAGAGAAAATGTTCCATGACGCTATTAGAGAATCCTTTAATATTAGAAAAAGATTTAGATTGAAAAAGCTAGTTCGGTTATACTACTATTAAGCCTTATTAGGAATATTATTAATAGCTTAGTATAGTAAGAACTAAATCAAATTAAGATCTTAGTTACCTACTTATATAATTCAACTTTAAATATTACTAAATAGGTTAATATAGATATTGCCCTTATAGATGAGTAATTTAAAGCTTTATACTCTATCTTTTTAAGTATTATAACCTAGATAAACCGCTATCACGTACCTATATATAATACCCTATATTTTTCAATTAACTAATCTAAGACTTATACGACTTACGATCCGACTTACGATCTACCGTAAGCCTAACTTACTACCCGTAGACTACTCCTAAGTATATAGACTATATTTATTAGTACTTTCCTAGATACTAGCTTCTAGCTATTAATATAACTTCCTTATTATAATAAGCCTTATGTATATTATCTATATTTTAAGAGATATAACTTCGCTTTACTTAATACTATATCTTACAACTCTATTAATAATAAACCTATAGTTTATTTATAGTTAGACCCTAACCGTTATACTAAGGAACATCTTTATATTAGTCCCTCTCTTTAGAATCATACTATTATATATCTATATAGCGTTTATAATAGTTAAAATAGATAAAGTTTTGCCTGCTGTTTGCTTAGCTTAGGATTCACGATACTCTATGTACTTTTATTCTAGAAATCAAGAAACTTAAGTTATACTTATAAAGAAAAATAAGATAAGTCTCTAAGTTTCGTAGTATAGCCTAGCTATCTTTAGTTATATAAGGGACCTTGTTTTATATTCTCTTAGTTTCTAGTATTATAACCTATACCAGGCTATCACGTGCTAGCATACCCTACTTTTCCTATCTACTAATTATATTAGATTACCCTTACCTTAATCGTAATCTAAGGATAGGATTACGATAGATTATAATATAATCTAAGGTAATCCTACTTAAATAAGCAATAGATCACTATCGCAAAACCGTAATCCCTTCTGAATACTTAAGTATATAGATTGTATTTATTAGTACTTTCCTAGATACTAGCTTAGTAGCTAATAATATAACTTCTTTACTACGATAAGCCTTGTACGTATTATCTATATATTAAGAGATATAACTTTACCTCGCTTAGTACTACACCCTACGACTCTACTAATAGTAAACCTACGGTTGATCTATAGTTAGAACCTAACCGTTATATCTAGGTAAGCTAGGTTATATAGAGAGAAGGTAAATCTTACTCTTCATTACTATAAAGTAAAGTAGCTATAAGTATAGTAGGGATCTAAAGAAGAAGTAATATATAGCTATATTATTCGTTATAGGCTTTGATAGATCTTACTTTTATAGATCTAATAATATAAGATCTAGACTATAACCTAGCTGATAATATAGTAAGATTGAATATTCTTAAAGAATATAAATTATCTTCACTTTCTAAATAGGAGTATTATCTTACGCTTAATATAGGGAAGGCCTATTTCTACTACCTATATTTAAGAACTTTACTGAAATATTATTCTTTAATAAGCTGTTCTATATAATAATAGCTAATGTTCCTTGCCCTGCTATTCAGACTATACGCTAAGCTATAATTATAATACTAAGTTTATAGTAATCTCCTGCAGTAGTCTACCTAGGGTTAAGGAGATATGTATAGGAGGAGTAGTGTTTAGATGTTTAATTTTAGAGATTGCTAGGAATCCTTTATTAAGAAACTAACTATTCTTTTATTCTATTATATCTATATACTAATAAAGCAGACATTCAGCTTTAATTAAGATAGGTTACGATTGAATAAGATAGCCTTAAGAGCTGTATAAAGTAGTCGATTTAGTAGTAGTTATAGTATATTAGTTTATCCTCTAATTATTATTATAGTATAAGTTGATTCTATACACCCTATAGAGAAATGAGTTTAGTATCTCTTTAAATATATTAGTAACTATAGTTTGAGAGGACTAAAATACATAACCTACTATAGTAAAAGATTATGTTAATAGATAATAAGATAGTATATATCGAAGTAGTACTAACTAGAGTTTCTTACTAATTATTAAGCAACTTATAAATTATAATCTAGGATTATAGTAGACTATTTAAAGGCTAATAGTAGCTAATCGGAAGTTATTAAGGATTAGTTTAAAAAGTAGGTATGCTTTCAAGTAGATTAAGACTCTTTGAACCTCTATAAGGTATGTACAATTCAGGAAAGCTATTTTACTCGTTCGCTCTTTATAAATACCCCTTGCCATGCAAGATATCCCTACTTGAGCCTCATCATACCTACAAGCTCTCTGTCATCTAAAGGCTTATAGTACTGCTTATACCTACTTCTTGAAGATATATGATTATCATAGGTAAAATGTTTCGGTCGGTAATTACCAATTTGTGCTACAGAGACTGTCTGAGCTAAAATAAGACAAGGACTGCCTCGCTCCCTCTAATAGCCACATCACCATCACTCGATAATTTCTCGATGACTATATCGCCTTTTGCATCGCCTTGCTTGAAAGACTGGCCCGCCCAGAGGACTTTTCCGGTATCCTTTTCGTCGATGGATGGAGCAGTTAGTCGCTTCACGCGAGGAGAAGCACCAGTGCCAGACGGAAGTTTGACCGTAATTATGTAGTCACTCGTGGAGCCCTTGTAGTATGGCTTCAGGTTGATAACGATGAGCTTAATCAACTTTCCGTCGAGATACCCCGCATACGCCGAGAAGCGATCAGGGTCAACGCCCCTCGGAGCTTCTAGCGGCAAAATCCGGATTCTTGGGGTGTTAAACACCTCAGCCAGAAACAGAAGACCACCAAACCCAGGGTTAGCTCTTGCTTCACCCCACTTGTCACTATATCGTGGATATAGGAAGCTGTATGCTGAGAAGCCGGGTGTGTTGGTTTGGCTGCCGCTTTGTAGCACGAGTGTACCACCTTGGTGAAGATTGACGGACGAGGCATTCATGGCAGCGTACGTCAATTGCGTATCGATGATCCATAGCGCATTGGTAAATGTATCGGTAACATTCGGCTTCCCAGAGCACGCGACCGAGTTGAACTCGCCCATGATCCATGGTTTTCCGTGCGTCAGGGCTGCTTTGGCTGATGGCCCAACTTCGTCTTCGGCGAAAGTGACAATCTGAGTATGATTGAGGAGGTTTTCGATGGTGGCAATTGCTGCGTTTGCCGGACTACATGTACTATAGACATACGAGTGGATGGAGAACTGCCCAACTTGGTCTTTGTCATCAACACCTAAGGGAATGATATCGACGGGTCTGACATTGAGTGACGTATCATCAGTTGTGGCAGACGATGCCCACCACTTCTGGGTCTGTTTTCCCGTGACTGCGTCAATCTCTGCGGTCCAGTTTTTCCATTGGGCGACGTATCTAGTAGGTTCGTAGTTCCAGCGAGATCTCGGGAAGTGATTGGGTTCGTTGCCCAGCTCAAAATACTTGATCCTGTCGGGCTGGTACTTGTAAGATGCTGTGGCTAAGTCCTTGGCGATCTTTAGGCTGTTGTTTCCGAAATTGAGCGTGGAGATGAAAGAGACGCTTTCAGGGAAGTTGGACCAGCTCTCATAGTACGCAGGTCCAACCATGGTACGATAGACTTCGCCCTTTGGACCCATAGTACGCACAGGGTCCCCACCAGCAGGATCAAAGATTAAACTATCCATTGTGATGCCGCCAGGTCGAATGATAGGTTGCGAGCCACGATCCGTCAGTTGGGTTATGAGCTTCAAGAACAGCGAATTTGGCTCTCTGGAAGTGCCCACAAATTCGACCCAAAAGGAAGTTTCGATCGACAAGGACGAGAAAGAGGGAGAGTGTTCGATAGATGCCCCAGAGCTTGGAGCCAAGGGCAGTTGGAGTTGCGACACTCCATTGAGGGGCGCTGCAAGAGAGATCGCCACAAGGCAGGCTGGGAAGAGTAAACGGCCCATTCTGAGAACTGGACAAGGGTAAACATAGCTTGATAGACAACGAATCGTCTTACTTGGCAATCGACTTATATAAGGGCTTTTACGATACGAGCAGGATCTGTACACCTCAGGCTCCATATCCGGCTATTTGCTTCAAAGTAGCATTCGATTTCTATAAAAAGGCCTGAGGCCGACGATCCATACCCGGAAATATAATTCCATCGACAGATCTACCCTTGGTCAAGTTTGTAACCGGTTTTATGAGGGGTAGTTGAAGCGATGATGTGTGATTTGTGCGCTTCATAACGCTGATGGATAGGCGGACGAACCCAGAGTAATGCCTCGCGACTGATGTATCGAAATACCGATTGATCTAATGGTAGAGTTTGGTGACCCCCCCTATTAAAGAGTTGCGCTTGGACGCAAGTGAGTCTTAGCATGGTAATGTATGAGGAAGACACAGCTTCATGCTGTAGAGATACATAAGAGCAATCTCAATATCGTCTTCTCAATGGAGATACCGAGACTTTCAGCCTGAGAGTAAAGAAAAGATGGTCCATCTGCAGGCTGGGCAAAACATCACCGGCCGTCTATATTTTGTTCCGTTCCGACATTTACCACGTAAACGTCAAGACGCTGTGAAACCTGAGCACTCACAGCCAAACGAAACCGTTGAAATACCATGGAAAATGATAAAGCCGCTAGAATCACATGGCACTCCAACCAGCTGCTGAGTGAAACCTGCCCCACGATATAGCAAAGAAGGTGAGGCTGTGCATAGACTGACGATGCCCGTGGCGGTCGTACCAAAGATCGAGTTGTAATTCTGTGAGTAGATGCAGGCATTCCGCATTCCACGTAGCGCAGCGCACCATGGGCAAGGAATCGCTATTACTTTTATCACAAGCATTCTTCGTGGCGCCGTTACTTGGCAGCTTGGGAAGCTAAACCTGGTCAGGGATGTCACCAACCTTAACTGAAACATTGAGGAATGTAAGCTCATATTAATCTTAATTTTCTGTTGACGTCACCAAGCTAACAGCTAGATAGCTCACCCCTCCCTTGCTCCATGAATGCTACAGAATAAACCATTTTCACTTGCACAGGCATCTCCAATAGGTATTCCATTACTCTATCGTGTCATCAATTATCCGATGCAACTCTCACTGCTACCCGCTGCCATCTCACTGGTAACTGTGCCTTTGGTGACAGTTGCTGCCCAGCACCTTCACCAAGGTCAGCAGCACCAAGCCGTGCTTGACTTGAAGTCGTCGGACAAGACTATCGCCATCCCACAGGCAGTTGAGACTGGAGTTGGCCACTTCAGCCAATGGTCTCGCGAAACCAAACGCCAGTTTCTCATAGACTGGCAGCAAGGCAAGGCCTCGGAATGGATTCTGGTTCAGGGTAATGAAGGGGGCGACTTGGACTCTATGACTGCTGCTCTGACATGGGCCTATCATCTGCAACATTCTACCGCAAATACATCCAACCCAGTCAAGGCCATTGCGCTGCTGCAGACGCCTACAGATGCGCTCGATCTTCGCCCCGAGAACAAGCTTGCTCTCGACAACTCCAAGATGAGCTCTGGACACTCGGATCTGCTTACCATGGATGAGCTGCCCGAAGACCCCGAAACCTTGGCTAAGGACATCAAAGGTATCGTGATTGTTGACCATCCTGTACCACTACGCAAGTGGAGCAATGCTCCTATTCTAAGCATCTTTGATCATCATCATGATCGGGGTGCAGGCCCAGATGCCCGGCCCCGCGTCTTTGAGACGGTCGCGAGCTGCACCACTCTTGTTGCCCGTCAGATGCTCAATGAGCTCGAGGCGCTCCCTGACGAGTACCACCTCCCCCACGAGCTTCTCGAGCTTGTCTTGGGCGCAATTGCCATCGACTCCAGCGGCCTCAAAGACGGGACCGCTGAGGATCACGAAATAGCTGAGCGCGTTCTCAAAAGAAGTAATTGGCATAAATATGATCTGGAAAAGATAATGGAAGAGATCGATGACCACCTCAGCGACGCGAAAAAGGACTTGGACAAGCTTGGTGTCCGCGACCTCCTCAGGAGAGATTGGAAAGGAGACCTGATCGACACACCGTCTCCGCGCACACCAACTGTCAGCGTCGGATTTTCCTCCATCCCTTACTCCCTCGACGAGCAGATAAAGAAAACCGAGTTTGGGGAGCTTTTCAACTGGTTCGCCATCGAAGCAGCTTGGACGGCCCAGGTAGGCGCCGACATTAGCGTGTCACTACACAAATACACAGTCAGGGACCAGCATGGCGAGAAGCAGAAAATCAGGGAGATTGTCCTCTGTGTACGCAGTGATGTCCGTGTTGACGAGGACCAGGCCGACGAAGTTTTCCGCACCATCGTGCAAGCCATTGAGAGTGACGAAACTCTTCACGCGAAGCCATGGCATCGGGTCAAGGAGCTCGGCAAACGTCGAATGGCCTGGACGCACGAGCGCAAGGATGCAGGGAGGAAGGTCATTCGGCCTATCATCGAGGCAGCCGTGGAAGGGTGGAACTAAAAGCTTGGCGTATGGGAATCAAAATCGGGGAATTTCTACGTCGTACGGAAAGGTTTAGATATGTCACCTACCGCAAGATTGCTGTCAAAACTTGTCAACTTGAAAGGATCCTTCCTATAAGTTGTGAGTATCTATATACATGCGAAGGTCCTTCAGCCATAATTCTTGAATGGAATATAATTCTTAATGCTCATACACGATTGGTTTCTAGTTGCATGGATTCGAGCGAAGTTTACCAACTACCGGACCTACTCGAGGCATGAGCAGACACAAAGTATCAAGAGGCCTCGACAGAGCGTAATAACGCAGAACTCGCGTTTCCAGTGCTGTAGGGATGATATGATAGGCTTGTTATCTTCCTAGCTCCCCGGCGAGCTTTAAGCGAGTCATACCTATGTGTACGCTTAGAAACTCTTCCTCTTATCTTCATAGATATACTCATCTATGAAATCACTCAACTCTTTTAGCCACGAGTTGAACTTCATAACGGATATCAGAACCTGCTGGGATAGTTAAGTACAGGTGAAGACGAGATAGAACATCACTAAAACCATCGGTCAAGCTTTAAAATTTCTACTGGGGACTACAACTTGCTCTGTAGCTCGCAGCTTATGGTTCAGAGAAACTTAGACGGGACACGACGAAGCACGACGAAGCAAAATCACCTGCAAGGGCATCTGTTCAACTATCATTCTAGCCCTTCTTAGTACTTACAATAGAGACTAATATCCCTTCCTTCATTAACTCACAGTATTACCATTAGCTACCGTTAAATCATCATAGATACCCAGTTACAAACAAATTCGTTCCTCGTTGGTCGTAGCTCTCATTCACAATTCTCTGTTCATTGCCTTTCTGTTCGAATGTCTGCCTGACTTCTTGCAATTAGGACTCTCCTTCTAGACTTGTCACAGGCGGAAGTTTGTTGTTCTAATTCATCAGCTTTTATTCAGAATGTAGGTGGAGGTAGCCACGTACCACGCTGGGCGAAAAGTCTGCTGCCACAATCTCAGAAGCAATGCTCTCGAGCTGTTGAAATTGTTCTTCACTAACCATTCGAAAGGCGAAGAAGGAACGAATATCCAAAAACTGTGTGCCAGGCGCTCGTTTCTCGACCGCGTCGTCAACTAAAGTGTCGCTGCTATGCCGAAGGAGTGAGACAAGAATGGCTGCGTTCTTGTCGGTCCCATAGCCCGGGTCAAACATCATGCGTTGGATCAAATTAGGAATACCCCCAGCGCGGACGAGAATTTCTCGAACCAAAGCAATTGTGTGGTAAAGCTCATCGCCTTGAAATTGCCTGTGCTCAAATAAGTTTCTTCTGATATTTCTCATGATATCAAGGTGGTCGAGCTTCTCAAATATGGCAACCTTGCCTGGAGCCCTCTTCTCAATGGTCAAAAGCCACAGCCAGGCCGCGGTGTAGCAGACGAAGTTTTCTGAGTTTGCATTATCCGGGGGGAAGTCGATCTCAAGTACAGCAAGCTCGATGGAAGCTCTGAAAGGCGTGTGGCGGTATTTGTTCTGGTAGTAGACTGCAAGACCGGGCTCAGAAAAGAACCCCTGGATCACAGACATAATCTCTTTCTCGGTCTCGGGGTGTTTGTCCTCCAAGCCGAAAACGTGTGTGGCGTATTCAATGCCTGTTTCCTTGACATTGTACTCTTGAGGCGCAATGATATGGTAGTATTTCTCGCAGCTTGTAAGGCTGATTGTGTGTATTTCACCTTCAAGACGATTGAGCTCTATAGAGATGTCTATACCCCATTTTCGATTCTCGACGTATTGGTCAACCCACGGCTGGGGATCTGCTTCGTCGCTCGGAAACTATGAATGGCGTGGTATCAGTGTGCTGCTGCCAGTTTACCTCAGTCTCCCAGCTTACTCTAAGTTTCGGCTGATTATCAGAAGGCTGTCTTTGCGAAAGAACCAGTGTCATCTCTCGCGCCATGGTTGCGGCCCCCGTAGTCGCTCGTCTTCTCCGTATCGGCCACCTCGCAAAGCTGTCACTCGCAAAGCCGGCCCGCTTGAATTTGCCTAGCAGCCTTAGCTCTCACTCACCACATTGTTTCTGCTGGGTGTGGCTTTGCTTACATTGATGCTTGTGTTTGCTGTGCAGGAACAAGCGCGAGGTGTGAGGCGTGAGGCGAACAAGGGGACAGGTTGGAAGCTTGCAAGTTTAGGAGGGGAGGGACGGCAGCGAGATCGGGGGGCCAAGATCTATAATAAACTGATCTCTGACGAATCAATCTCCACGATCGAGATGTCGGTCTGCTCAGCAGGCTTTCCTGTTGTGAAAAAGCAATCACATGCTTCCTAGCCGCCACTCGGCCTGCTTCTTGTGCAGCTATGATAGCTCATCTGTCACAGCCGTTTGCTCCGATCGTATTCAGTTCCGTGGGTCGCCAGCTCTGTCATTTTTATCGCCAACATTGGATTAGCCCTTTCATCTGCAACGATTGTGGTTCTGGCATTTTGGATTGAACTCGGCATGCCTCAGTGGCGGTGAAGAGATTTTGCTGTAAGCCCCCAGCCTCTCTGTGCGACACAGCATCATGCCGCTGAAATTCGAAGTACGACCTGTGCTACGTCGTGTTGCTTTTTTGCTGGGAGCTGCATTGCTAGTTATCTTTAATCCTGCGTTCTTGTCTCGGGCTGATGGTGCCTTGTCTTACTATGATTCGATACAGTGTCGCGAAGCAGTGTTAAAATTTTCTTCCGAGGACTTGCAGCACATCCACTTTGTCTTGGCTACATTTGCATTTCCAGACGATACTTCTGAATAAAACCAATAAGAGTGCCTACCCGGCTTTCGAACCCGTCTTCTTCATCTTCGTGGTAGTCTATGCTCGCGACTCTCTCCTCGGGAGGAAAACTTCATAAACAAACAAAGGGCGTACGTCGCATGTACGTCATCTCGATCCATATCTCATAGGCATCGTTCGTGATCAAGCTTGACCGGAAACCCTTGAATAGAACACGTTACGCGTTCTCACATAGATTACTGTGCTGCGCGTTGTTCATAGACGTCCCCGCCAATTGTTGCTTGCCATGAAGTTAATACTGGCTTATCAATGAATTGTGGAGGTAGTTTAGATAGATCATTGAGCGTTACTGTATATATATCCCAAAGTATGTGCATTTTTTACCTGCTCTAATCTTCCATTTGGTGCTCTAGCTGATATACTTCGCAAACGAGCGCTGGCGATTACCATATCAGTACAAATCCACGATGACTCGTCGCGATCCAGAGAGATAGTAAGAGTCTAACGAGAAATACCAATGGTATGTTGACACAGTGGACATTGTTCTATCGACAACTAGATTGAGCACGAGATAGACACTTACGATAGGGGTCGCGTGGGCTCTGGCTTCGGCTCTCTTCGTTTGAACTACACGGAAGTATGAAATACGCTATAGCCATTGTTTCCATCTTTGAGGATCTTTGATTGGTGCAACCAAGAACAAACATCTTATAACAGTCACCATTAATTAGAATTGGAATCTGATGTTGCTTTGAACTAAAGTTGAGGCCACGAAAAGCCCCTGGAAGGTGCTGGCAAAATTGTGGTACTTTCAAATACCAAGTTGCGGGCTCTATTCCGGCTTCACCTCGAATCAGGCTTAATTTGAGCTGTGGCAAGGATAGAGGGAGGCACCTCTCATTGGTTTCAACGCTGACTAGGGGCGGGCACTGCGTCAAGCATGACAGCTCCTCGTTGTTACACGATACAAGCACTGAGTTCATTGCCCATTGCATAACCTTTATATATTGTTACATTTGCATTCTGGCTCATCCATCGCTAATTCCTAGTTCAAGTATAGTACACTAGATCGTCATAATCAAAAATTCCTTCCGCGACGACTCTTTTCAAAATAGCTCATCAATCCATCGTCATGTGGTCATGTATCTGCATATCTGTACAGCATTGCGCTGTCATCATTCGTGTCTGTCGTACTGTTTCTTTCTTCTTCAAGGTTGCTAATGTCTGTGATGGCGCTTCAATGGTATCTCGCCGGACGCAGCCTTGGCCGTGGCGACATCGACACCCTGCCTCATGAGGTTTTGTCTCAAACTGTCAGGATGCTTCTGGCCCATGATTCCGTCAACAAGAGCAGCGCCTAGCGCTGCAGTTGCCACCTTGGCTCCCTTATTGCCCATCCAGGCGCCGCTTTCCCCTGTGGACTTAAAAGCCGCCTGGGCTCCAGCGGTAAGGGCAGTTCGAGCGCCAGCCTGGACCAAAGGATTCTGCCACCATGGAGTACGAGGAGTCTTTGTAGTAGCTGGCATGGAATTACGACGTGCAGGTTGCTCGTATCGCCTTTGTGACGCAGGTGGGCGGCCTCGGCTTTGAGACTTACCGCGGTCACGATCATGATCGCGGTTCCTGTGGCCTCGTTCCGGAGATCGACGGCGAGGGCGGCCGTAATAGTCGTCATCACCGTCACTGTCCGAGTGCGCGTATCGACGGGTGGGCCTGCGCTCACGTGGGTGAGGCTCAGGCGGAGACGTCCGGGCAGAAGGGCGGCCAGGGGGCCGAGAATGGTGAGTGCGACGTTCGGGCTCGGTTTCAAATCCGGCATCACGGCCCCTTGGATCCTCGTATCTGTTCTGGCCGACAGATCGAGCACGTGAACGAGACCTTGGTGGCTTGTCTCGACCTTGGGGCGGATAATGATCAGATGGACCCAGGCCATGGTCCTGATCATAAGGGTGCACCCAACGGGGCTCCTTGGCCCGATCAGGGCGATCAGGGCGATGCCGGCGTGGACGTTCCGTATCGGAGGCATATGCAACATAAGGCGGCGGGCTGCGATTCCTTAGTGAGGGCTGGGGGCCAACACTCCGGCCGCGTAGTGGTGCTTCTTCATGTCTGGGATGACGGCGACGCGGTGGATCAATTGGATCGGGGAGTCTATTGTCAGGACTTAGAGGGCGGCGGTGGCGCTCCGACTTGGGAGGCTTGGCTGTGTGCTTGGGGTGTCGTCTGGGGGGAGATGGATCCCGTGGAATCGCCGCTGGGCGGCGCGTAGGACGGCCGTGAGGGCCGGGAGAGTCGAAGGGGTCGTGAGGAGCAGAGTAGGGATCTTTGATAACGAAGTCGTCGTCGAGGCGCGAGTGACGATCACGCCGTCGCAGCGGACGCTGATGGTGTTGGGCCATATCAAGCAGAGAGGTGGTGGCAAGTTTTGAACGTTAAGCTGGGGCAAGAATAAGGTAAGAAGCCAAGAAACAGCAATCCCAGTATGGATAAACGGCAGGGATATCGTGGTAGTAATGGGTGGGATATGGACGATCGGGATGAATGTGGGATGGGATGGATGGATAAAGATGGTTGGTACGGTAGGTACTACTGTAGGCTGGGTGGTTTTTGTGGGCTTGGGCGAGGAAACGGAGGAAGGAGGAGAAGGCCTTTTGAGAGATTGAGGCACTGAATCGGCAAAGCGATGAGGAAGTGCATCATCATCATGAGCCGAAGTAACCTTGACATGGATCACGGAGGTGAAGGAATCAAGATGCAGGGTCCAGTCGGCTGACGTCATGCGGGCCTTGCTGAGAGCAGATGCCAACAGCTGCCACCTGACGTCAAGGCTATGGGCAGCAAATCGCGGTGTGCAAGCCTGGAGTATTTCTTGGACTACCCCAGAGACATCAAAATCCAAGGCGATTGATTCGGTAGCCAAGCTGAACACGAAGTGGTCGAGGGAGCTGGTGCACAGGCCAGTGGCCAGCCGACTGATTGAAGTGACTGGGCCGTGTCTTGTGGAGTGGAGTGACAGTGGGAGGCGGAGGCTATGCTGCCGATGCTCTCAGTACCGCCGATGTTGACGATATTGGTGATGCATGCCCGACTGGCCATCATTACTGTACTATGGTTTTACCTACCCACTTGCTCCAGTCCTCCAGCCTGCCCCAAGCTACGGCTGCTTGGCCCGGGGGCCGGGGACGTATCAATGCGGGGATCCCTAGAGGCACATGTATGGCGTTGGTGCCTGTGGTCACTGTGCAAGCAAGTACTTACCCAACCGTTCGCCTCGCTGCCCGCGCTGGAACGGCATTTCCTTGCATCATGCTGCATATCGAGGGCGGTTTCCTACCTGTACTCAGAAACACGATAGCATGTTATCGCTGCCCATTGTTTGGACGATCGTACCGGGGAATTGCGGACGGTGAGATCGGAGCTTCCCACAGGCAGGGCTCAGGTGGCTGGCCGTCCGCTCCAAGACAAGACTGGCGATATGACTGACCACGTTGTATTCCCGGATGCACGTAGGTGGTCAGCTGCCCCCCCCCTCCCCTTGGTTTTCTCCTGCTATGTTCGTCTCCTCGTCTGCTTTTGGCAGTGTTGCCAAACGCCTGCTTCGCGGTCTGGTTTCATTAGCCGGAATTTGCTATGTGCCACGGACTACGGCGCCACCTCGCCGGCGGCCGGGGCCCTGAGGACTCTTGCAGCGTGTCCAGCATTCCGTCATCACTGACACAAGTGGGTGAAATCTCGTGAGATAGACGTCAGGTATGGCTTGAGTCGTCTCTCAGGCTGTGCACACGTACACAGACACATACGAGCACAGGCGTCGGCCAAGGGGCAAGGGGCAAGGGACTCCCGCAGCACTGTAAAATGAGGGCCATGATTTGCCTCTACAAAGACACGTTGGCGTATTACACGTACTTGTGCAAGGCAACCGTAGCGCACGGAGGTTCAATGTCAGGCATTCAATGTCGGCAAGCCCTGGTGTGCCTGGCTACAAAGAGCCCTCTGAGAGGCGAGGGTGGTGAACATGAGAATAACGCTGAGGCGACATTTGACGGATGAATGCCACAACTTGCGACAGGAGTGACTATCGGCAATTGAGGAGACGGTCGCGGAGTGCCGTCATCGCTGATCAAAATTGGGACTCGAAACGGGGGGCACAAACACACAGAGGGTGACCAGACGTGCCTCGATGCAGGAAGCTGAACCTGAAGCCCAAGGTGAGACGGCACGGGTTGTGGTGGATGAATACGGCGAGTTAGAGGGGTACTGGTACCGGCTAGCAGTGCTCTGGTCGCTCTTCTTGCGTTTGCCAGGGTAAGTCCATCTGTGTTGTAGAAACGGATGCATTGCTGGACTGTTTGATGGATGCAGAACCACATTCTACAAGCCACAAGCTACAAGCCACAGTCGAGGCACTTGAGCAGGGGCACATGTGGTTGTGATAGGGCTAGTTTTCTACGGCTGATCGAAACAGGATTAGCTCAGTGACAGCGTTTCTTGACAGTTGAGAAGCTCTTATCGAGGGCTTATCACGGCATATTTCCAGACTTGGTAGCTCGGGTAACGTATTTGATGCTGTATCTTATATGGATACTAGATCCCTGGCTAATGACAGTACTTAATCAACCACCGCTATTGCCATCCATTGATACCGCGGCTTTTCGCATTGCCACCTCCTCTGAGTGGACAGCCACTTGCCACAACAGCCAGTAGCATGGTGAGGTGACCTATGTCTGGTCCGTCTCCCTTCTCACTTTGGTGGCGGTTGAAAGAGCGTTGAATGTAATCTGTACCGTTCTGACCATTGTTGTTGATATCCACAAGCTCGATCTCTGGATACCCTACACAGGGCTCTACACAGGTTGGAGTTTCTATGCACATATTACATTTGGTCAGGTCGAGCCATCATTCAGCTTGTACGCACAGTACAGCACCACGTAATTACAGTGCTATAATATGTGTCCTACAGTACGGGGGCCAATCTCTTAGTGCCTTGGCTTCTAGAAGCAGCAGGTGATTGAGTGCGGGCAACCCGTTCCAGCCCACCAATACCTGTGGAAATAGCCCCACTTGAAGAAAAAAACCATTGTGTGGAGGGAAGAATTGACTTTGTGTGTCAGAAACGCTCGATGACAAGGTATATCTCGGCAACTTCTAAACCGGGCATTGCGGGGGCTTATGAAGCCTGGACAAGTCGAGCACGGAGGCTCACAGTACTGTGGGATGTGTCGGCGGTCAATATTAATGTTGGCGCCGGGCATCACCATGACAGACAGAGTGAAGCACCTGGAGACTGGAGGATTTTGTCGCAATGATGTACATACTGTAAATGGGATGGCTGGATGGGCTGGGGCGCCATGCCGCCACCAGATCGGCATACCCTTGGTGGCGCCGCATCACAGGAAGGCCCATCCTTATCTTTGCCTGCTCCACCATGTTCGGAGTCTGCGGGTGAATGTTCGGATGTCAGAATCTGAGCGCTCGCTCTGCGGAACGGTACCTCTATGGAGGAGGCAGACTGGCAGACTGGCAATATTCAAGTAATGCACACAGTACGAATATTTACTACTATCCCAGCCCCCTCTTCAACGGCCGAACCCTGGTCGAAGCGGGCTGAAGTTGTTTCTACAGCACAGCGGCGTGGAAAGATGCAAGACCATCACATGAGTTCTACTTTGCAACGTGGTGGCTGCGCGATGGCTCCGTCGAGGCTGCCCTGTAATCCATGGTGAGACGCAAGACTGCGCATGCTGCCAGTGTAGGTGTAGACATGCTGCAAGCAGGGTGGGGATGATGATGGCCGAGGCTGAGTGTTGATTGCTCCAGCTGAAGCATCCAAGGTGCCAAGGCATCTCAAATCGCGGCTGAGAGACGGAGTGGAGAGACCAACTCTAGCACCAGCATCAGCTCCCGCCCGGCATGGCTTGGTAGCCGGCTCGGCGATGCACGCACGCATTCGCACTCGCACTGCTGCCGACTTCACAACACGCAGATGAGGATGTACATGCATCACTATGGAACGTAGGTATCTAGGCCATGTACTGCCCGTACGTGCCCAAGTGCCGTACTAATGGCCCGTTAACCAACTGGGAAGCTCCAGGCACAGGACGCCTCTCTCTAACCCGATCTGGATGGCTACGAGACCGAGTCAGTTTCGTTACTCTCTCTCCAGTCAACCAGTGCACCAAGCTTGCTCCTGCTCACTTCGACCCTTGCCCCCAAGTGGTCCTGCCTCCACTACAACTGGCAAGAGCATTCTCCATGGGCTGACCCTCTTTCCCAGCGCACGCACTTGCTGCTGCAATGTAGGTACAGTACCAGTCAGTCAGTGTACGGAGTACAGATACGTACTTCGCTCGCTCTGGGTTTAGCCGGTGATCCCTTTCATTTTTTTTTTCTCCATCGGCGCCCCGGTTAGTCTCGCCTCCCTCTGGGATTTTCTGTTTTATTGCCTCCGCCGCCGCTTAGATGGAGTCGCATCCTCGTTCTGCAACTTCAGTTTCCCACTGCCACCCTTGGCCTGAGTGTCGTTGCCTTGTCCTCTCCGGAACGGGAGAGTAAGAGAGCTCTTCTGCGCCAATCAATCAATCCGTCCCTCGTTCTACCGAGTGCGATTCTGTCTTCCGAAACAACCACCTCGAGATTCGACGTCCCGCCCAGCCGCACACTCCGGCATCACCATTCCCGACTGCCCAATTCATAATCAGCCATCGCCGGCTTTCGCAACGCCCATCATCCACCTCAGATACCGTACGCGCCTGAGGACGTTCGACTCCTCTCCTCTCGTCGCAGCTCTCGCCCACCACGATCAGCATTCTAGACGTTCAGGGATCGGCGCTTATCTGCTGTCCTACCAATATTAGCCATTCGGACCTAGTCTTATCTCACCCCGGGTATGTATATCCATGGACATACACCATCATGTAATTCAATGCATTTGCCGTCTTCTATTACACTCTACCCTGGCTGGCTTCCTCAAACCACACCCCATCCTCCCGGGTTAGCTTCTGCCATTGCGCGTCTCTTATTCTCGCTTCCTCCGGTAAGGCAAAGTCGCCATACTCACAGAGAGCAAGGCAAGTACACCACCTGGCCGTTCCTGAGACAACTGCAACATGGCCAGCCAGCGCTGTCTCGCTTGCCTGGAACACTTCCCGTCCCCCACATGCGCCTCCAGACTCTCACAACGCTGTGTGGACTGCATCAAGCGCTGTAGATACCCACGTCCCCACTGGTGGTGGCCTTTCGCATCGTGCCGTCTTGCGATGCGGTCCCTTGCCTCACCAGTTACACAACGGAACGGGGCCCCTACCAATATCCTTTTTCTTCGAGTCTCTTTCCCAAAACGACCTTGCTCGCCGGCGCAGTGCTGGTGTGGCTGCATGGTCTACTCACCCCGAGAGCTCAGCTTCTGGCTGTGGCTTCCGTTGTGCTGCTATCCAGCCCTCCATCCTCATGGGTACAAGTGTGGATGCATGGGTACACTGCGTGCGGGCGCATGCAAACGTATCCTATCTGCGACTCTCACCTCTGTACAAGTGTATGGGTTGGCGTATATCTACCAGCGCACGTAGCATCCGGCTCTTCTTATTAGCAGCGCACCTCAACCTTGCTCTTATCATTGTTTCTTCCCGTTACCCGTCTCTCAAATTGGTTCATCTGCCCTCATTGCTCCGTTCCCGGTAGCTCGGGCCCGTCCAAGACTTGGTTTGCGACTTATCTGACTGACCCCGGCTAGCACTATCTTACACCTGCGGTCCAGCCCTTGGCCCCTGTCGAAACCCCCGCGGATACGGCCACACCATCTTTTGTCGACCTCCACCGTTGTCGACATATAATCAGCCTACCTTTTTTGGTTTTGGCTCTCCGTCTCAGGTTCCTCACCCCTCCCAACCTTCCTCCTTCTCTACTCTCGACTATCCCACCAAATCGCCAACATGACGTGGATGGAGACGACAAACCGAAGGGTCGCCGAGAGCCCAGTCGGTCGGTGGTTCCAGCTCGAAGGCTCAGGCGCCCGCAAGGAGCGCAAGGGCTCCAAATTCTTCACTGAAATTCGAGCTGGTCTCGCGTGTTTCTTTGCCATGGCCTACATCATTGCTGTCAACTCGTCCATCGTTGCAGAGTCGGGCGGCACATGCAAATGCAATGGTCCTGCAAGCGACCCCTTTTGCATGGCTCAAGGCAGTGATGATTATCTCACCGAGTACAAGATGTGTACCCAGATTGTCAGGCGTGATGCCGTTACCGCTACCGCAGCCATCTCTGCTCTCGGCACCTTCTTCATGGGCCTTTTGTCCAACCTACCAGTCGGCCTTGCCCCAGGAATGGGTCTGAATGCCTATTTTACTTTCAGCGTCGTTGGCCCCAACGGCTCAGGTGGTGTCCCTTACGAGGTTGCTCTCACTGCCATTTTCATTGAAGGCTTCATCTTCTTTGGACTCGCGGTTCTCGGCTTGCGCCAGTGGCTTGCCCGTGCCATTCCGCGCTCCATCAAAGTCGCCACCAGTGTCGGCATCGGTCTCTTCCTTACTCTCATCGGCCTCACTTACGGCGAGGGTATTGGCCTGATTGTTGGTGCCAAGTCTACCCCAATCGAGCTGGCAGGCTGCAGCCCTGATAAGAAGGACCCGACCACCGGCCTATGCCCCAGCTCTGAGAAGATGCGCAACCCCACCATGTGGATTGGCATCTTCTGTGGCGGCATCTTCACCGTCATGCTTCTCATGTACCGCGTCAAGGGTGCCATCATCGCTGGTGTTGCACTCGTCAGCATCATTTCGTGGCCCCGCAACACACCCGTCACCTACTTCCCCTACACTGAAACGGGTGACTCGTCCTTTGATTTCTTCAAGAAGGTGGTCGACTTTCACCAAATCCAAAAGATCCTCAACGTTCAGGAATGGAACATTTCAGGATACAGTGGCAAGTTTGGCCTTGCTCTCGTCACTTTCCTCTATGTCGATATCCTCGATGCTACCGGTACCCTTTACGCCATGGCTCGCTTCGCCGACCTCGTCGACCCCGTTACCCAGGACTTTGAGGGATCGTCCGTTGCATATATGGTCGACGCAATCGGCATTTCCATCGGCGCCGTCCTTGGCGTTCCTCCCATTACCGCTTTCGTTGAGTCGGGTGCCGGTATCTCCGAAGGTGGTAAGACTGGCTTGACTGCCATGGTTGCCGGTATCTGCTTCTTCATCTCCGTGTTCTTCGCACCCATCTTCGCCTCCATTCCTCCGTGGGCCACAGGCTGTGTCCTTGTCCTTGTTGGCTCTATGATGGCTAGTTCTGCCATCGACATCAACTGGCGCTACATAGGAGACGCCGTTCCTGCCTTCCTCACCATTGCCATAATGCCCTTTACCTATTCCATTGCCGATGGTCTCATCGCTGGAGTCTGCAGCTATATTTGCCTCAACACGCTTGTCTGGCTCATCAAGGTAGCATCAGGCGGCCGCATTGTTCCCCCTAACTACGAGGAGCGCGATGGCTGGACCTGGCGTATGCCTGGTGGCTTCTTCCCTCCTTGGACCATCCGTCTCATGAGCGGAAAGAAAGATTTCTGGCGGGATGACAAGCCCGCAGTCGTTGAGACGATGGCCGAGGGCAGTACTGGCAAAGACAACAGCTCGGAGCAGGGAGGCTCGGATACGGGCGGCAAGGTGCCAGAAACTACCGAGTCCAAAAAGAGAGTGGACTAGAAGGAAGACGACGTAAAAAGTAGGCGCTACTTTGCTACTATATAGATGTATCATAGGGTTGCATGCAGAACAACCATACTGTTAATGAACACCAATGCGAAAGACCTTCCACGTTCGTCTTACGTGATCTCTGATGTGGACTTGCATGTTTCTTAATGCATTGCTCTCTGCATCCCAAAGTGACATGCCCAGCATGGTATGAGACTACACTTATAGCAAAAAAGATCAGTTCGACCACTCGCATGACGAGAAGCGACAGGAGGCAAAAACATACAACAGCGGGGATTCGCTGGTCGTCACCGACCCAACTACTAATCCGCCCCTTACCAGCTTATCTATGGGAGAGCGGACGGGATCCCGAGTTCTCTGGTAGGTATGGTCGTATGTACTGTAGTTTACAAACACTGAGATATATATAGCTTAGCTCAAACCACGGTTGTGACTTACATCATGAGGCAGGCGAAAAATCATCCTCATCTTGAGAAGCCAGCCGTCTAATCATCCATTATCTCAGGCATTATGTTCTATTCAGCTGACGGTAGAAATGTTGGGTTACATGTCTAACGACATAGATGGAAATTCCGGCAACCTAGTAACCGAAATCGATGCGGTTGCCATTCTCAGTCTTCCGTAGAACAATGCTCGCCGTCGTCTTGTAATTGACAAGCTGGCCCATTGCTCCAATATCACTGGTCTAATTCGGTGGACTAGAATGTCGTAGCGGTAGCCAATACGGCTCAACTCAATACCCTCCTGTGTGGCACAGCTCCGGTGACCAGTCAGCCCCCAGCCATGATACTAAAAGTAGACCGACATGGAGTTGGCACTGTAGCCTCAAAGTCGAGCTGTTGCCATGATTTAGGTCAACCGCCAAGCGAGCAGCTGAACAAATCCTGATAACCAATTGCGTCGCGCAGAGGACTACATCGTAGCCCACGCAGAGGCCCCGTTGTTTTATTCGTAGAAGCACGTAGACTTCGGGAAAGTAATTGACAAAAGTCTGATAGTAAATGTGTCCATCCGTCAAGTTTAATATGAAGTTGACTGCACTAGAATAAAAGCTCCGCGCCCAAGGAAGCCGATTAAATCCCACCCCATTGGCATCGAGCGGCCAATCCTCGTAAAAGCTTGGTGACTAGGCAACAGATGTTTGAGTATGACTGATAGTCCAAAAGGAAACAGTTTACTAAGAATGGAGAAGTACCAATCACTGATGCGAGCAACCTATTTGTCACTACGTGTCTGCGGCAACTCAACATCTCAGCCCAACTAGGCTCCGACAAGATGATTGTCAAAGTTAGGTAAAGCAGTAAGGGCAAAAAGAAACAGAACTGCAAAAAATAAAACATACAACAGCCGGTATTCGCTGGTCGTCACCGACCNNCCAGCTTGACTATGGGAGAGCGGACGGGATCCCGTATTTTCTGGTGGGTATGGTCGTATGTGGAGGTGACTGACACCAGATCAGATTATGACCATTTGTTGCAGCTTGGTTGCCTGCTCTTACAGGGTAGAGAGTGAGGAAATAACTGTCGATTTCTCATGCGAATATCATCGATAAGAATGTAACAGAAAGTGTTGGGCTTATGGTTGTAGTAGCAATCAAAGGTTAAACAGAACCTAAGTCATTAAGTTATAGGCATCAGCTTAGAGTTTCGATTTTGCCAGGTCTATAGCAGTAGTAGCATTTGTTTTACTTAGGACAGCTCAATAGTGATAAGCACGGAGCATGGCTCAGAAAGACTGCATGTAGTAGCGTGCGTGCTTTGTTAACTTCAAGAACGATGGACTGTATGGAGTCAAGTATCAGAATGCGGGGCAATATCCCGATACCTGTTCCAGAGATTTTACCAACGGTATTTGAAGAGTTATTCCCGAAGTTCATCATGCTTGCTGCCATGTACTCAGATACATAACCACCTTAGATGATGAGCAAAAAGGAGAACAGAGGCAAAAAAACATACAACAGCGGG
>QUZD01000062.1:0-62045 GCA_003693505.1 Pseudonectria foliicola | reverse complement strand
AGGTATGGTCGTATGTGGTTGGGAGGAGGCCAAAGCCGGTATAAGTGATTGGAAAAGTGGGCGACCCGCCCGTTATGGTTGTGGAATGGAGCCAGGCCCAAACCCACCGGCAGCCCTTTTTGAGTTTACGCAAGGGCAATGTGTAAGAAGCCGGGCAGATCGGGGGGCAGAGCTGCTATCGAGAGTTGTCACGGGAGCCATTGCCTAGTCGAGCGTTGGAGGGCCCCAGTGCAACGAGGGGACGGATGAGGTTCCCGAGAGTACCCGGCTGGATGATGGAGGCTTTTGACTAACGCGGCCACTAATGGGATGGGCACAGGCAGGCGATTGCATTTGCCGTGATGCGAGAAAGTCGGTCCCTGTCAATCCACCAAAAGAGGAAGAGTTTTCACATGCCTGCCAGCAAGGGGGGGGGGGGGGGCTTCAGGCTTTTAGGCTTCTAGGCTTCCCATGGGTGGTTTCCGACGGTGATTCCAAGGATGCTTTGCTTCCAAGCGGACGGGCTTCCAATCGGAATTGGGGTGCCAAGACTGGTTGATCCCTACTCGGACCAGTGTAGTTCAGATCCTTCATGGCCTGATCCGGACAATGCTCAACAACTTTCTGCACGGCCACGGCCAAACGCAAGGATGCTTCGTCGTATTGTACTAACTACAGTATGTTCAGTACTACAGTACACAATGCCATGCATCTATGGATAGCACTAATGTACCTACAATATGCATTATATGCATGTATGTACAGTACATGCGCAAGGGCACGTGACACTCTACAGCAAGGGCAAATCTCATCTCGTCGCCATGTTTCATCCTGGCCTCCATTGTTAGGAGCCGCCCTAGCTCCGCCAACGACGACTCTCAACCGACCCAACCCAACCCAACCCAACCCAACCTAAACGATCCAGCTCCAACGATGCCAATCATTCGTTTCTCGCCCTGAGCTGGCAAGCAAGCCTACGAGATCAATCAATCAACATCCTACGCAGCTTGTAGTCCCAATTGCCTAGTGGTCCGACCGCCGTCGGCACAAGCTTACGTCCAAGCTTGCCGCCAGAAGCGCGCCATATTCTCCAGGCCCCATCATTCTCCATTAACCCATCTTCGGTTCCAATGCCCTTGTTGCTGCACCTTTGCCACTATGCTCTCTTTTTTCCCCCTCCTTCTTTACTCCTACTTTGCGTCTAATGTAAGTACGGAGCACGGATTACGGATCCGTAAACCCACCCGGAACCACATGGATTCATCCACTCATAGCCTCGATATGGAGCCGCGTCTCACTCCTTGGTGCCATTCTGTGGCCATGCTCGCTTCCGACCCGGAACCATCTCCACCATCTAAACTCCCCCTTCACATGCCATGCCACCTGCTTGATTTTTTTCCCGCCTAAATGACGTGAGTCGTTGCTTTTGTGATCCACAATGGTTCATGGTCGTCTTTCAGCTCTCCGCAAACTTTCCTTCAAAGTCGGGGCCCCTCGCTCGTTCTCCAGACGCTCGTGCCTCTTTGCTACCTATTCACTTACACACCTTCCTCTCCATCGTCTGGGACCGGACTACTCACTCGCCTTGCCTGGACCCTTGAGATACCTTGCGTCTGTTCAACTTCCTCCGTCCAAGCGCACTGATCAAGCCCGTCAACATCATGGCGTACGAGGAAAAGGGCCCGTTGCCCGACAAGTCCGTCGACCTCGACGTTTCCAATGCGTCGGACAACGTCGACGGCCTCCACCGCCGTCTCAACAACCGTCAGATCCAGCTCATCGCCATTGGAGGCACCATCGGTACCGGCCTCTTCATCAGCATCGGCGCTGGTCTCGCCAAGGGAGGTCCCGCCAGTCTCCTCGTCTGCACCACCCTGTACTCGCTGGTCCTGGCCCTCGTCAACAACTCCCTTGCTGAGATGAGCGTCTTCATGCCCGTCTCTGGTGGCTTCATCCGCCTGGCTGGCGCGTGGGTCGACGATGCCCTCGGCTTCATGGTCGGGTGGAACTACTTCTTCTACGAGGCGCTCCTGATTCCCTTTGAAGTTGTCGCTCTCAACCTGGTGCTCTCCTTTTGGAACAAAAAGGTCACCGAGCCAGGCCCGACGGCCGGCATCTGCGCCGCTGTCATTGTCTCTTACGGGTAAGGACCGAAGTGTGAGCGAGACCGTTTCCAGCCCTCTCCCCTCCTCCCCCCCAAGTCTCTGGAAAGCTCATGTGGAGTCGTTTTTCTCTCCCGTCCCGTGTATGCATGTCCTTGTGCTAAACTGCTCTGTGATCCCCGCTTCTAGTATACTAAATGTCCTTGCTGTTGGTGTCTTTGGTGAGGCCGAGTTCTGGCTCTCCGCCGGCAAGGTGATACTCGTCTTCGTCCTCTTCGGCTTTACCTTTGTGACCATGGTTGGCGGCAACCCAGCTGGCGATGCCTATGGCTTCCGCCACTGGACCTCGGCCGGCGATGCCTTTGCCACGTATCGCTCCGAAGGTGACCTGGGTCGTCTCGAGGGCTTCATGGGCTGCATGGCCGCCGCGGCCTTTTACGTCGTAGGCCCCGACTACATCTCCATGGTCGCTGCCGAGGCCAAGCACCCCAGCATCTACATCAAGACGGCTTTCAAGACCATCTACTTCCGCTTCGCCTTCTTCTTCATCGGCACTGCCCTCACCTGCGGCATCGTGCTGCCCTACAACGACCAGACCCTCCGTAATATCCACATCAAGGGTTCTGGGGGAGCAAAGACGGCCGCCGCCTCTCCCTACGTCATTGCCATGGAGAACCTGGGCATCTCGGCTCTGCCCCATGTGGTCAATGCCCTGCTCTTCACCACCATCTACTCCGCCGGCAACACCTACACCTACTGCGCTACCCGTTCGCTCTACAGCCTAGCGCTCGAGGGCCGTGCTCCCGCCTTTCTCCGCAAATGTACCGACAAGGGTGTCCCCATCTATTGCTTTTGCATCGTGATGCTCTTCCCGCTGCTCTCGTTCCTCCAAGTAGACAGTGGTTCCGCTCGCGCCCTTGACATCCTCCTCGCCCTCATCACCGGCGGCGGCATCGTTGACTACATTGTTATGAGCATCACCTTCCTCTTCTACTACCGCGCCTGCAAGGCCCAGGGCGTCGACCGCAAGAAGATGCCGTACTACGGGTACTTCCAGCCCTACTGCGCCTGGATTGCCCTGGTCCTGCACACGGTCGTGTGCTATACATACGGTTACACGGCGCTGTCGCCCTTTGATGTGGTGGGCTTCTTCTCCAACTACACCATGCAGATCCTCGCCCCATTCTTTTACCTTGGCTGGAAGCTCTACAAGCGCACCAAGATTGTCAAGCCCCTCGAGGCGGATCTGGTGTGGGACCGCCCCATAATTGATGCCTATGAGGCCAAGATGATGGTTCTCGACCCCCCGGTCGGTTTCTGGACCGAGATACTGCAGATGGTTGGTCTGAGAAGGAACAAGAAGGTGGTGACTGAAGTACAGGCTTGAGAACCCCTCACGACTCGTAGGCGAAGAACGAGAGAGACGATACGACGCCATTCAACACGCGCATCGATCCCATCCGACGACACAACGGCTCCAAGAAAAAAAAAACGACTGACGAGATGAAGACTACAAGACGACCAGCCAGACACAGATGGTACTAGGGCACCGTCAGGTACGTATCACCAACCCTCTGTCGATGCCGGCCCTTGATCTAGTCCAGCCTCGCGCATCCGGTCGTTTCGAAAACCAAAGAGTCGGCAGTCGGCGATGCCTCGAAGAGTCAGCCGCGGGTTCGAGCTGGGCCAAGCAAAGTGGAGAGAGCAACCTTGTATCTAGAAAAGTTTTCTTTTTGCATGTTCAACATAGACACAAAATAATGATAGACTTGATACCACCCACTTCACTGTACCCTTGCAACCTCGTCAAATCACGGGCCGACAGACTCAGCCAATGGCTTTAAACGGGATGCTTCCACGCCTGGTAGGAGACCCAGGCCTGGAAGATGGACACGACGAGTCCCAACAGTCCCAACACAATGGCTAGCACGACTCCCGCCAGCGTCGCCAGCATGATGTGTCTCTCCTTGCTACGCCGATGTACCCAGACCTCTACAAAGCCCCTCGGCTTCGGGTTCTCAAATTCGTCGTATAAATCCATCAGACGTGCACCCCAGTACTGGTATTCTATTCCGCCTTCATCATCTTCTCTGCATCCATCGAGGCCGAACTGAAGGCAATCTGGGTCCCAAGACTGCTTGGAGACAAGGGAGCGGAGCAAGGCCTGCGATTCCTCATGCAGAGGGAACAGGAGGTGAAGAGACTCAATGGTTTCTAGAGCCAGCTGGCGTGGAATCGCCGTGCTGCAATGCACCCTTAGCAGGTGGATCTCTGCATTGTTCAACATGAAACTTGCCTTCTTAGGCCTCCATTGGGACTGAAAGAATGCTCCAAGTGCCTGTATGACCTTAGGTGCTCCTTAAGCACGCTGGTATGGTGATAGACGCTGATGATGCCTCTCGCCTGGTCCAGTTTCAGATGATTCTGAAGCTCGTCTGTGCCTTGAACTTTCAATCCCGCAACCTTCCTGAGCTTCTCCGCCGTGATTCTTGTCTTGATGATGCAAGCCTCTTCGTTTTCATCCATGAGGCTAGGATGATTCCTCACAGGGAACGTCGCGGCGATAAAATCGGTAAGTGATTGATCGCTCCGCCAGACACGCGACCCTGTACCGGAGTCTAGTAGAGCCCCGTCCTGGTTTTCGATCCTGGTACTGATCATTGTCAATACCTGCATGGCCAGATTAAACGCACGACACTGGTCGACTAGTGGCAGGCTGTTGCCTTCGACTCGTCCGTCGAAGTGGCTCTTGGTTAGTTGAGCTCGAGGTACGTCAGGTTCGAGTCGCAGCAGATGTATAATATCCAACAGGGGTGAAAGAATGGCTCGAGCCTCAGGAAGCGTCGTCTCGCACAATCTTGCCTCGCGCAAGGATGACATGAGTGCACGCATACGGAGCATGCAGTCCAACCCCACAACTCCAGACAAAGATTTTGCAGGTCCAGCTCTTTGGGATCGCCTATACCAGTCGACATATGACTGGGTTCTTGCATTGTGTGGTTTGAGATGGTGCTTTTACTTTGCGGCTAGTTCGTCGCTCATATAGCTTGTACCCTTTGAGGACGACATGTAACATCTAAACGTTGAGCAACGCACTTGGTTTCTGTCTTTTCTTGACCGCCTGTTTCCTCAGGACTCAGTCGTGTAACCAGCGAAACCGATGGGTACGCAGGGCTTGATAGGCTTGTCCACAGCCACTCAGCAAGGAGGCTTAGATCTTCTGCAGGCTGGTAGTTTCAGGATGTTATATATGCCATGTTGATTGGCGGTACACTGGCAAGGCGTAGTCAGCCGAGCTCAGCCAAGTCCTCATAGTCTCGAGAGGCTTGTGGATATGGAGTATAGACGTTGGCCACTCCCGTGACCTAGTCCCTTTCCCAGTCTTCCTTTCTGTCTCACTTATTGAAACTCAACACCATCTGTGAGCATGGTCAACAAAGACGCCCTCTCGAGACGTGATACCGATTTGAATCCCAATAACATTACAAACTCCCACCTAGAAGCACTTAGCACAATGGAGCCTTGCACAGATCCAACCCACGGCTCAAGTCTCTCTTCCACCGGCGGCCTTGACCTAGGCCAGGGTCTGATGGCTTTCAACAAACCTCTTTCTGTCGAATCGATAGCTAGATTGCGCGAGATCAGACCGGAAATCGAGCGGCTGTTGGTTCTCTTTCTCACATCAGTCAACCATGTCTTCTCAGCTCCAGCCCCCTGGAAACCTACGGCAATCCGTCACATGATGGTCGGCGCCACAGAGATGATGGCGATGGACTACTTGGTAGTTCTCTGCCCCGAGGCCCATTGCAAGCGCGTCGACAGGTTTTTTAGCAAGCATCAGATTATTCGGAGTCTAATCCAGCCGTCGGATTCAGCCCTACCTATCTTTAAGACACTGGTCGTGGGTCCTGCTCCTCCTCCTCGCGTCACAGTCGCCGAAACGAAAAGACGAGAGGGTTGGGTCAATCACAAATTTGCCTTATCCCTTCCCAGGTTCCATTCCAAGATGAGCCAGATCCCGGGTCCCCGAGCCCGACCAGAAGATAGCCTGCTCGCTCTGTACGGTGCTGTGGCAAACTACGGCGGCGTCGTTGGCTGGCAGCAGTCGTACGAGCTCGATGTTGACAGCGATGAAGGCCTTGTGATGGATGAGCACACAGCCAAGCTACTCGACGAAGAAGAGAGAGGTGATGATCATGAAGATGATGCTGACGGTTCAGCAATGTATTGCGGCAAGGCTGTTGCTCAGTCGATTGAATAGAAGGCAGTTGGGATCTAAATATATCCATAGTTGGTTTTGCCCTCGAGTCTTGTTGAATAGTTGTAAATCACAGAACCTGCATTCGGCTCCTTTTTTTTCTCTCGCTAACATCAAAACTCCTTTCCCCCCTTTCCAACTCCTTGTCTAGGCCATCAAGGCAATGTGCTTGAGCTCACTATTCAATCATGATTAGCAACAATGTGACTGAGAGCCTCTCGTGGAATGACCTACCCCTGAACCTGGAGGCCAACTTTCATGGCCGGATACTCTGCCGCTGGACCCTCATCCCGGCCCTGCTCAGCCTGCTCGGCGCGGACCTTTTGCGCGCGCTCCGCCAGCGCCGGCACGGGCGTCAGGTCAAAGTCGGAGTTGAGGTGGTAGAACAGGGTGCTGGAGATGCGCACGAGCGGGCGGTCGGGCATCTCGCGCTTGCGGCGCTCAATCGTCTCAATGGTCCTGTCGTTGACGACGACCTCGTGGAAGCCGGCCTTGATGAGACCACCAGTGATGTGCTCAATCTGCTTGCCGGCCTGGACGAGCAGGTAGTTGCCGCCCGAGGGCATCCTCACGGGGATACGGTTTCCCGTGTTGCGCGCCCAGATGTGCAGGCCCGGGTAGCGGGAGCGGCCGTGGATGGTGAGGAAGTTGAGGTCGGTGTGGAAGCCGGCGAGGATGGTGTTGCGCTCGCCATACTTTTCGAGATCGGAAGCCGTCGGCGCGAGGAGGTGAGGGCTGCGGAAGAGGTGAGCAGGGGCAAGCTATACAAGGATAGGGGTATGATGCCACGAACCCATATCGGCTTGCGTCGCTGAAGAACTTGGGAGGCAGACCAAGTCCGACGGCAGTCATCTCAGCCACTGCGGTAACACTGCGAGAAAGGGAGAAAGCAAAGGTCAGCCCGGGATCCCACAATACAGACAGCACCACAAGCTCAGACGCAAAGACTCAGACGCACGCGCTCTTCATCGACGTCCCCCACTGATCCATCGTAGGCTCCCAGCGCTCCTTGATAGCCGGCGCCTCGGGCACGACATTGGCGGCATTCAGACCCGGGAACTGCGTCTCATACGGCGGCAGCTCGACCATGCGCCAGAAGAAGCGGCACTTTGGATCGGGCGCGTGCGCCGTTATGTCGAGGGGCCGCTGCGACGGGTCGAGGCGCTGGATGACGTCGAGGCACGGCTCGTCGACGGCGCACTTGGGCTTCTCCGTGTTCTCGAGCGTGACGCCGACCTGGTAGCTCAGCTCGGGGCGCTCGTCGCGGCGCAGCGCCTCGTCGGGCTGCGCAAAGTAGTCCTCGAGCAGGTCGAGAAAGGACTCGTTGTCGGCCTCGGCGACGCGTGAATCGTGCAGCACGAGGGCGCCGTAGGCGATGAGGCCGTCAGCAGCCTTGCGGCATTCGGCCTGGACGACCTCGGAGTCGAGCGGGTTGTTGAGGAAGAGGTCGAGGTCGATGATGGGGAGGTCCATGGAGAGTTGCGACGGCGGTGCGGCCATTGTTGGCGATGGCTCTTGTCTGTTTCTGTTTCTTGTTTCTGTGTCTGTGTCTGAGTCTGAGTCTGTGTCTGTCTATGTCTGGGCAAGTCAGACAAGTAGATCCAAGCCGGGAATTAGAGTATGCCCCTCAGCACCGGCAAGATCCACAAACCCTTTATATATCTCCATCCACCCCCCCAGCAAGGAAGGGTCTCTCTCCCTCCAGCTCACTTGGCGATGGAGCGCTTCTTATTTTGCAGGCGCCTTGATTGGCCGCTTTCCGCCGGAGCCGGCCGAGCCCCGACAAAAGATGGACTCACCAAGATGCAAAGGGCATGTGACATGGCTGCCTTGCTGGCTTGGCCCAGACTAACAGATATCAGTTGCCTATTATGTCCTGGGCTGTTCGTGTGGTGTGGGATGTAACTGGGATACCTAAGGTAGGTAAAAGAGTAAGTGGTTGGCGGGGTTGTGAAGCAGTTATCAACGCTGCTTCTGACTGGTAATGCGTGGAAACCTTAAGCCACAAATAACCGTCCATTGAGATCCAAATCTCTTGACAAGAGCCGTTCTTCACTCCCCGAACTGACTATTATGGTACATCATCGCATGGCTATGTTCAGATCACTTCGCCATAGACCGTTTCTCTCGTCTCAGTACCAGCAGAGGAGAGGAGGGGCCGGTGCGGGGCAGTTGGTGATCAACAGGGAAGAAATCCATTAACCACAAGGATCACCATGTCGAGTCGTATGAGCCGACGCACAAACCGTCCCAATCCCAACTGAAGAGATAAGAGGCAGACATCAGCAGAGACTGCTAGGGTCATTGTCCAAGTGGTCCAACGGCGCCAGACCATCCACTGACCCATCAGTTTACATACCATGTTGGAACAGACAGTGTTTGATACGCCGACGCAACGTCGCACGCACTGCTCTCTCGCCCATCATTCAATGCCAAAAAGAAAAGTTCTCTATTCTCCTCTTGCAAGAAAAGCCGGCACGCCGTCGAGGCAAATCGGATCATGTCCTCCCCTACGCTCTTCCACTGACGATATATGTACACGCACACACCCATCCTCGCGCCTCCCTCCTTGTATGTTTTTGCCATCCGTGACCCCTTTGTTTACTGTCGCTCCGCCGCCAGCTCCCGCTCGGCCTGCTGGTAGTACTTGGCCGTGTCGACGCCGTGCTGGTTGTGGTTGACAAAGTTGAACCACGGCACCGTGCTGAGGAGCAGGCCAGAGTAGCGGCTCTGTCGGGCGGCAACGCCCTGCATGTGAGGGCTCAGCCGGCTCTCGCCGTACAGCGACTCGCCCTTCTTGACCTTGTCCACCATCTCCCGCATGTCCATCTCGATCTCGCGGGCGTTCTCGGTGGCGCCGTAGAATCGCACTGTTGTCGGGGACGAGTTCCCATGTTAGCCCAAGCGCCCCGCATTCCACTTTGGCAGTGGACAAAAGCAGCTGAAGTAGCAGCAGAAGAAGCAGCAGCAGCAGCAGAAACGTACGGATAGATCGCTGGTAGAAGTAGAGGAAGCCACCAATGGCACCAATGGCACCAGCCAGTCTCATGGCCTTGGGGAATCCACCCTTGCCGGCGTGCGAGGGAGCGAATCGCTCGAGAGTGTAGAGGGCGGTAGGGGCGAAGGCAGCCGCGACGGCGCCGTGGACGTAATCGGAGGTACGGGCATAGCCGACAACGCGCTTGAAGTGACTAAATCGGAGGCACCGTCAGCTCTTTTGGTTCCTCGTCTTTCGGCCCTCATCCCCCTCCTCCTCAATAAACCAATAATCCGGGAGCGGCGGGGTGTAGATTCCAGATCCGACATTGCCGCCTCGAACTTGGGGCAGCAGCAGGGAGAGGGAGCAGAGGAGGCTCAGGGAGAAACGTACGGGTCGTTGTCGATGAGCTATATCCACCAGCCGTCAGTATTTCGCCAGACCATTGCCAGTCCAATCGTGGGAATGCCTACCGGGTAGTCGGTCTGGACGACCTTGCTGGTCCCGACAAAGGTCTGCGCAGGCTGCTTGGTCGCCGAATCAGCCATGGTGCCGTAATTATCGCTGAACTAGACCTCGAGGTTGGAACAGTACGTGACGACTTGGTCGGCATATTGAAGCTGCTGCAAGTTCCGGTGCTTGATGCCTCAGGATTGAGTCACGTGTTGGTCAGCCCGACAGGCTTGACCATGATTGGACCAGCTTGGGACACTAATTGTGGCTGACGTACCTGAGGCTGGATAGCTGTAGCGGTGGCGGTGCGTCCAATTAAGCTCCGCGTCGCGTAGTAGATACCAAAGACGCGCCGTGATGCTTGAATTCTAGCACATGCATGATCGCGATACCGTCAATTCGGGCCACTTACACTCTGATCAATTCAGCACCACATACTGAAAGGCATCTACCTAACCAGTCCGCTCACATCCCATACAACCAGGGCAAAATGCCATCAGCCATAGCCTCCAGCAAAGGAGGCAACCCTCCCCCTCCCCGCCACGACGACCTCGACAACTACGACGTCGACGACTTCTCCGATCCCTTTGGCTCCTCACCACCCCCGGACGCCTCCAAGGCCGCTCCCAGCAAGCGCAAGGCCCCCGACTCCGGCCTCGGTCTCGACCAGGAAGTCTCCGTCCAGAAGCGCGTCCGCGTGCCCAACGTCAAGCTCGACGAGGACCGCTTGCTCGGGCCCGCTGGCATCCCCAAGCTCCGCCGCCGCGCGCGCGACCTCAAGGTCAAGGGCAAGGGGCACGAGGTATGGCCAACTCGGATGTTTGCCGGGGCAGCTGCCTGTTTGAGAATATGCAGCACTGACATGTGCCAGTTTTCCGATGCTGCACGCCTCCTCTCCTTCTACCAGCACTGGCTGGACGATCTCTTCCCAAAGGCAAAGTTCCTCGACGCCCTAGCCATGGTGGAAAAGGCCGGCCACAAGAAGAAGCTCATGGTGGCGCGCAACGACTTTATCAACGAGGGCAAACCCAGAGACGGCGACGACAACGACGGCGACGACGGCGACGCACAACCTGCAGACGAACACAACGATGACATCTTTGGCGACTCCGCACCCCTACCCAACACCAACCGAACCACCACCGCTTCCGTTCCCAGGCTTCAAACCCCGCCCCCGCCGCGAGACGACGTTCCCGATGATGACGACCTCTATGGTGCCACTCCTAGGCCGCCGTCACGTCCCATTGTCCCCATTCGCAAGGGCAACGACAACGACGCCGACGATGATGATGAAGATGCCCTCGCCGCCCTCATCGCCGAGGCTGAGGGTCAAAGTACAATGCAGTCCCGACCGAACCCCGGCAACGACCGCCACAACTCCACGACCAGTGCACGCCACGCCGGCCCTGAGCCGGACGATGACGATCTCGACGCTCTCATGGCCGAGTCTGAGGGACTGGACCAAGGACAGAAGCCGGGCGACCAGAATAAGTCATCAAAGGCAGGGGATGATTTTGCCGAGGATGAGGCTGTCATGCAAGAGATGGAGATGGATGGACTATGGTAGCCATCTCGAAACATGCCCATCAAGACTTGTATGTTCATTGAATATGTTTTATAGCGATAGAAAATGATACCACAATGTTTCATGATATGATATTGCAGTTGGGCGAAAAAGATGCTTTCAAAGTGAACAAGTCCATGTTGGCACTGAACTAGAATTGTCCCACTCGATACAAGTCAAGTCACTCGAGGTATCAAAGATCGTTTTGTGTGTTGAAATCATCGACATGCGTTTGTTGTATTGGCACATCTAGTTATACATTTGGAACAGATTCCCACCAGTTCCTCGCTAAATCCCAGGTTCCTCCCAAGGAACTTTTAAATAGTTGTAGAATCCGTTGCTACGCCATATACACCTCCCCGCCGCCATTGTCCAGGTCTCATGGCTCATTGGTTATAAAGGAGGACAAAGAGAATGAAAAGAAAAGGTCATCACAGACGGAAGCGCTTTGCGCTGCTCACGTCATCGAGGTCAGCGACCTTACGCTTGGCCTCCGTCAACTTTAGTACATATTGCTCGGCTGGTGGTGATTGCCAAGAACGCGTCTCGGGGTCGAGAACTGCGCCGCTCTTCCGTCGTATCCTCCGTTCCTCGACCTTGAGGGCCCAGAGGAGTGTCATCAGGACATCCGTCGACGGCAAGGTAATGCCGCTCAGACTCTTTGTTAGCTCGCGATCTACGCCGCGCGTCCCAGTGGACTCGCACCGCAGGGTCTCGACCCGATCGTCGCGTCCTTCAGACACCAACCGCAATGCCTCCAACGTCGCATCCAAGAGAGGACGCGCCAGGAAGGGGCTGCTGGATAGGATTTTCCGAAGAGACTTGAGTCTCAGGGTCGTGGACCTTGTGGTCGAAGCCGTGGTCCGCAGCGGCGACGTCGCTCGCTGCCATAAAGTCTGAAGCGGCCGTGTTTGCTTCGTCGTTGAGGAAGTCGTTGATGTCGAAGAGGTCGAAGGCGGTGGAAGAGTCACCAGCCAGATAATCGTCGTCAAGAGCTGAGGAGTTGGGCGAAGAGAGAAGCCCGCTTTCGAGGACATAGCGATCTGTGTCAAGGGCCGCTGACATGCCGAAAGAATCGCCGAGGCTGAAAGCAGCATCATCTGGAGCTGCTGCAGCCAGGCCAAGGCTGGCGGTATCGAGATCTGCGAGGCCAGGAACGACTTGGGCATCTCCGCCGACATTTGACACTGCAGGTCGCACAACATCTCAGCAGGACGTTGTGTCAAGTCGGGGGAGGGAGCCGAAGTCTGTTCACTGGGCTTCACATCTGTCGAGGGCTGCTTGGGGGCGGGGGCGGCCACGTCTTCTGACGAGTCGGCGACGGGAGACAGGGCCGGGGAGAGGGAAGCCGGGTTGACGGTGGCGGTGTTGGCCAGGAGGATGTCGTCGATGAGGGGGTTGGCCGGGTCGGGGGTAGGGTGGGCGTCTTGGGAGCTGAAGAGCTCCTGAGAGAGGGTGACGGGGTTGTCACGTAGTGAGTCTAGGGGGGATGAGGAGCGGGTGACGACGCCCGAGTTGCGTCGGAAGCGGTTGAGCTCCTCGACGAGCATCAGGTTGGCCTTTTGGGCGTTGATGAGCATCGTCTCGAGCTCCTTGTTCCTCTGCTCCAGAGCCTCCACCTCGAGCCTCTTGCGCTCTCGGGAGGACTGTGCGGCGCGGCGGTTTCGGAGAACACGCTCTACGCGGCGCTGCTCCTTTTCATCTTCCGTCTTGGCCCGTTTTCTGGGAATTGTGTGAGCAACGAGGTCCAGAGGATGAATAGAAAGGGTTTGTCAGTGTTTACCTGGGAGGGAGGTTGGTCTTGGGCTCAGGAAGGACCTGTCCCCAGGACTTGCGCTTCTTTGTCGGCTTCTTGTCTGAGGTGGGAGATTCATTGTCGGAGTCCTGGTCGGGACCGGGGGAGGACTCGGCCTCGGGAATAGTGGAGAGGCCGGACTTTTCCTCGGAGAAGGACTGGGGCGTCATCATCTCCATGGGGTTCATGGTGTTTGTGGCGGAGGGAGTAGTGGCTGCAAAGAGCGAGGCGTAGGTTGAGTCGCCGGGTGTTGAGAGGAAGGACTCGGCCGGCGAGTTCTCGAACTTGGCCATGGGGGAAGCCTGTTGGAACGCCATTTGAGAGGTGTGGCGATGTGATGTGATGTGCTGTGCTATGCTATGCTGTGTGCTGTGCTGTGCTGTGCTGTGCTTGTCTTGATTCTTGGTTTACAGCTTCTTTATCAGACCGTTGCTCTCATATAAGCCAAACAGGCTCCGTTGGCATCGCCGCTAAAGACAGGTCCAGGCAGCGGCCATCAAGCTTGTGGATGACTCAGTGGGGCCCCAGGTTGGATGAGTCAGAAGGTAGACGGTCAAGCTATGACGATGGCGTCGCTGAAAGGACAAGTGTTCGCTGGTTGATTGCTGGAGCTGCGTGATGGTGAGGACAGCTGGAGGGCGGATGTCCGGGCTCTTTATCTAGAGGACACGTTGAGAGTTTGGCGAGGCCGCTTAGGGGCAGGGAGGCATGTGGTGCCTGAGGCACCTAGGGGTGGAGTCAGGGGTGGCAGGTGGAGGGTGGTGGAGGAGGAGTAGGAGCGGGCAGGCGCAGGGGGTGGTGCCTCCTTCCTTCCAAGTCTGCTCCAGCACACTCCATCCCTCCACTCTCCACCCTCCAACTCCAACCCTCCTTCCCTCCTTCCCTCCCAAGCCTCCCAAGCCTGCAAGCCTCCTGGACGCCTCTTTCCCCCCTTGAGCTTGCGCGGAGGAAGGGGCAGCGCACAGCGCAGGTGCAGGTGGGGATTACTTGCTGGTACAGGAATGGAATGGGTACGTACCGTCACCGCAACTGTCACCGGGTTCTGCCACATTGATGCCCTTGGGGCGGGTACCGATACATGTCCCGATGGAATCCAAACACGACTGCCTGCCTGCCTGCCTGCCAGCCAGCCAAAGGCTTAATGGCCTCTGATTCCGAGCTTGAGCCTGGAGCTTGGATAGGAAAGGGCCGAGTGGGGCCCGCTAACCGGGGAAACCGCTGAGACGGCCGCCTGGGAAGTTGTGGTTCGTCCTGTCCCATCCTGTCCTGTCCGGTTTTGGTTCGCCTAGCAATCTGGGACAACGCGCCAGCATGGCTCTGGCTCTCTCTGGCTCCCTCGTGGTTGGCTTGCTACTGTAGCAGTCGAATACCTACGGCGCCTGGATCAATACGTTAGGTAGGGTGGAAACAAGATTGGCAATTGACAGTACGCTCAGGGCACATGCCGAGCCCCGAGCCCAGAGCCCAGGCCGCTCGGGCGTCAGCAACAGGACAGGTGGTGCAGTGCAGGTATGTATGTAAGCAAGCGGTAATCGGTAGATCAACTAGGGATTCAATGAGCAAGCTTCAGCCAGGCCTGTGCAGCGGCTGAATGGTGGCTTTGGCAGCGCTGACTGTCACAATAGTACAGCTGCTGTTACTGTTACTGTGCCATGTTCATCCAGAGGCCCCAGCAGCAGTACTGCAGCACTGCAGCAGGAGTAGGAGCAGGAGCAGAGTCTCTAGTAAGTCTAGTCTAGCCTATTCGTAGAGTTTCCGAGTTACTGTGCGGTAGAGTGCGGTAGAGTGCAGCAAAGGGGAAGATCGCCGCGCCATGATTGGTGGAACGGCGGCCAGCTGCGCCTCGACCCGCTGTGAGACGAGAGGCCCGTTTCCAAAATAAGGGGGAAAGGGGCCCGCGGAAACTACGGGAAGTTGACAGAATCGGATCTGAAGCATCGGCGCACGTGCAGCAAAGCTACGGACGGTACTCGGTAACATGTCTGCCTGCCCGCCTGTCTGCCTGTCTTTGTGATCATTTAATCCGATACGGAGTAATCTGTACTAATCCAATAACCCGCCCCTATGTAACAATTACGATGCTCCCGGCAACTACGCTACGGAGTACGCAATAGGCAATACGAAGCTTTCGCCCCTCGGAACAACTGGTCCCGCGTCTGCCTGCGTCCGCAGTTTCGGCCCCGTCGGCGCAGGCTCCGACAGACGAGGACGGGGACAAAGAGTTTCTGAACTGCTGAATAGCAATTGGCATTCGAATGCCGGCTGCCTGTGAGGCGACATGACATGACATGGTATGACATGGTTGGTTCCAGCCCGGAATGGCTTCCCAGATGGATAAATGCCTGGCTGGGCAACTCTGGACTGGCATGTGCCGAGGATCTCATCTCCACTACAAAGGTAGTAGACGCTGCAAAATCCATCCTTTATTGTTGCTCGATCGGGTGCGCAAAAGACCAAGATGTTACCATGTATTACTGCAATATACTGTAGATGCATGGGTACTGTACAGCTGTAATCAGTAGTATTGTACAGTAGAGCAAGGTAAGGTAGGCACGTGGGTGGATTGGCCTGGGCCTTGAGCCCATTCATCCTCTGCTGCGTGGCGGCGTGTGTGCGTGTGCTGTTATTAGCATCAAACTCCCAGTCCAGCCCCAGTGGATCGCCTGCTAATGCATGCTAGTTTTGGATAGTGACAGCAAGTACGGAGTATCACTACAGTATATAGTATGTACAGTACCATGGCCGTATGCGCTGTGTCATCACCAGTGTCCACACCAGCTCTGGGACCTCGCCTCCTTACGTATGCCAATCCAGTGCGGTCGACAAAGCAACAAGATCCGGCTCCATCATGGCACCACTCTGCCACTTACCAAGCAGCCAAAGCAGCCAAAGCAGCCAAAGCAGCCAAAGCAGCCAAAGCAGCCAAAGCAGACAAGGTGGTAACCAGTAATCAAAGAAAGAAGGCAACAATCCAACGCAGAGATGCCTCCATTCCAGCATCGCAGCCTCCATTGCCCAGTCTGCCAACCAAGCCCAGCCCAGCCTAGCCCAAGCGTCCAACTGCCACTTACAAGGAGAATGGCACCATCCTTCCCGCCCCGTTGACCCCCGTTGGCCCCCCTTTCTGACCCTTTCTGACCCTTTCTGGCCCCTTCTGAGACGACTGGAATGGAATGCCGGCCGTCGTCGATGGCGATCTGCCCGTGATCCTCGAGCCAAGCTTTGGTGGTCCATGTCCGATTTAGCCTTTGCCTTTCTTTGTCTTGGAATTCCTCGGGCCGCCAGCCCAACAACCAACGGATAGAGCAGGGCAGCACAGGGCAGAACGGGTAGTTGGTTGTGTGCGGCCTGCAGTCTGTCGGGCCAATCTAGATCTAGGTGAAATATCACAACCCTAACTATCAGAAGACTAAACTTTCGCTTTCGCGGCTGATCCTCCCGAGGGTTGAAGTCTGGTCTGGAACGGAACCGCGTCCTGGACACCCACACACACACACACACACACACACACACACACAAAGCACCAATACGTACTTGTAGCCCCCAACCATGGTCGGGTTTCGCTTTCAATAACCCGTGATGGCGCCATCTTGGCCATCTACATACGTACTACATACGTATGTATGTACGGTACAGATTAGTACAGCACCGTTGTTGCTGGCCTTGGCTCCATCCGAGGGCGGTAAATTTAGCCCGTCGTATCATCGTTGTCGCGTACAGATGGATGCAAATGGAGACTTGCGAGGCCAAGCTTTACCCACCAGTCCTATTCCTCTCCACCCAAACCCACCATAACCCACCATACCATAACCCACCGAAATCCGGCACCCAGAGTTCCAGAGTTCCCGGTTGCATCGCATCAGCATCCCTTCCATCGGCATCTCTCCCCGGCCACCGGCTGGCATGGACGATCCAGAGTGCCAGTTGGCGAGGACAGTAATTACAGTAATCTGCAATTGGTCATTGCATGGTAACCGTCTCGAATAGTACATACGCACATGGCAAGGTCCTGTATCCGTTCAGTCAGTAGATGGATGCATCCCTAGCATCCGGGCATCCAAGGCACAAAGGGATTGATTGATTGATTGAATGAATGATTGGCCGTGCATATGCGTCGCCCTCGTCAAGTTTGAATTGGAAAAAAGGATGCATCTGCATCCTTCGCTGGAAATAGATGGACCGAAATCCACTGCCACTGCTCCCCGATCAACCCAAACCCAAACCACCAGCCACCCTAAAATCCTACAAACTATAGTGCTGTATGTTGCTGCTATTCTCGTCAATGTCCTTTAGATCCTTCCAGTATCACGTGGGAGCGCAGTCAGCATCATCAATCCTTGTCGTTCTTCATGTCCATGTATGTATATACATTACAAGTCCCATGTTCCATCTCATCTCATCTCATCTTATCTCACTCTCACCCCATCCTTGTTCCAGAAGGAAAAGGAGCTGCCTCGTCCTCCCACCTAAACCTCTAACCGTTCCATCTCTAGATGCACACTAGTGCCACAGCTACCGGTAGCCCAAGCCCGTTCCATCAATGCTGCACCAAATCTCCCATCTGATTGTCACCAACATCATATTTCCCACTCGGCCAATCCCTGCTCTCCGTCAAACCCCCTATATAACTAATCGCCCTCCCTTGTGAAACATCCTCATCCAAGTCTCCCTCGGCTCCCTCACCTCCCTCGCAGTCCATCAACCACAATCCTCCCTCCCCAAGCTCCCTTGCGCCCCCACGATCAAGGCACGCACTTGGCACTCCGACCCACCTCCCATCCATCCACACTACATACGTACATACATGGTATTGTGACAGGGCTTCGCTTCAGCCGTGTGTTTAAAACAACGGACAGTTGCGGACCGACCCTTGAATCACCGACTTCTGGTCAACACCATATGTTGCCATCCGCCGGCATCTAGCAACTGGCTCGGCGGGAACGCTACACGTCGTTGCCTCGGAAAACACCCTTTTCATTCGACTTGACTGAGACGTGCTAAGACATTGCACTTGCCTGCGGCATCTCGGAGAAATCGTCAAATGTTTTAGGGGCTGCAGCCACCGCTGGCCCTGCTCCCGCTGATACTGTCTTGCCGCATGGGTTTCTTACCACCATCTTTGAGCCGTAGCACCAGCAACCCTTGTTGTAGAAACTGTGTGAGTCGTCTCAGCAGAGTCATTGAGGGAGTTGTAGCAACCGTAGAGACATATCCGGGGGACAGTACGTATTCGGCTCCGGCTCTAGCCCCAGCCCCGGCCTCGGGCCGCTCAATACTCCTTCTTCTTCCGTACGGTGTCGAACCTCAAGACCCGCAGCCTCCGGACCCAATAATGGCCGGCTTTGGTATCAGTGCGTCCAGATATGGCAGTATTGGTTTTGATCTGGTTTGGCTTGGTGTGTTTCAAGTCCCTTGAGTGAGCAGCGTATGGTGGATTCAAGTCTTGTGCTCATCTACCCGTGACCTTGTCAACTGGTTACCCATCCCATCGGTATGTTTGGTTATGAAGCCTGAAAATGGGCTAATGGCTTAGGTCAGTGTCCATTGTAGCCTGAGCGTTCAACTGGATGTCCTATCGGGACGATTGATATTTCCCAGCCGCCACCAACATCTTCACGTCTTCATTCGTATCCTCCAGCATGTAATCGTGTTATGCAGCACATGAGGTTGTATCTACAGTGTTCATTTTGAGATGTACCATCATTTGTCCTCATGCGTAGCAATAGACCAATCCCTTGTCAAATTCATTAATTAGACCTCTTGTTCCTGTTAAACCACAATTGATTGTTTCTCGACACCTACATGTAGTATGGCAAGCAGTTCCAAGTAGTCTACGGATACAGTAAATGTCAAAAGGCAGCCGCTGAAGAAGGTTGCGTCACTTCCCCGCAGTCGGCGGTACGTACCTTTTCCCTCCCCCACCTTCCATCCAGGCCGCTCGCTCTCTCTCACATGACTCTGGCAACTCAGCCTCAAGCCCACTCTGATTCAACTCTCCAGCAACATCGCCATCGCCATCGCCGAAAGCGCAACAGCTTCTCCTCCTCCCTCACTGATCCTCATCGACACAAAACTCTCCACTTCCACCGCAGCCATGTCGAACCGCCAGCAGGCCCGCGACATGCAAGTCGAGTTCCAGGCGCGCTTCCAGGCCAAGCAGGCCCGGCGCGAGGCCCAAAAGGCGGCCAAGCAGGACCCCATCCTCAAGAAGCAGATCCAGGACCTGCTCAAAAAGGGCGAGACCCAAAAGGCCTACCAAAAGGCAAAGATGCTCCTCTCCAAGCAGGCCCTCGCCCAGCAGATGGACCAGATGGCCGACATGGCCGAGCTCTCCGCCGCCCAGATCCAGGCCAACAACTCGATGAACCGCATGACGCACATGATGGCCTCGTCCTCTCGCACCATGAACGTTGCCCAGCGCAACACCAATCCCGAAAAGGTGCGCCCATCAATTGCCGTTATCCCGCCTTGCCCCGTCAGCCAGCTAACATGCCCCAGACCCTCCTCACCCTCGAGCAGTTCAAGCAGCAAAACGAAGAGTACGCCATGTCCAACGGCATCTACCAGGACGCCATCACCCAGTCCACCTCGACCCAAGTCGGCGAGGACGCTGTCCATGAACTTCTCGGCAAGCTCGCCGATGACGCCGGTCTCGAGCTCTCCAAGGAGCTCAACCAGGCCACGCCCGCCACCGTCGAACCCCAGGGCGCAAGCACCGAGCCCACCGCCGAGGAGGAAGACAAGTTGCAGCAGCGACTGCGCGCATTACGTGCCTAGACTCTCTTTAACTCGGGTCCTGGCTTGATAAATACCAGGCCGTGGTCTTGCTACTCGCACGCACATACACATCACACCCACACAATACACACCTGCATCTCGACACTCGCTTTCTTTCTGCATTTCACAGCGTGGCCATGATCTGACGACAAGACGGAGGATGAATTTTATCTATACAAACCCACACACACACACACACTCGAGACGGTTTGGCGTTTGGGATGGAGTTTCTGGCAAGGAACGGAGAGGCGCGCGCTTGACGGGTTCCACAATCTATGCCTAGAGTAGCTGATATAACATTGACGTTTCCGGTGCCGCTTTATTGTTTTATCGTGTATCCGTCTAGTCTTTTGACGACATGCAAAATACACACAAAGGCTCTTTCGAAGATGGTCATCAAGCCATTGGCCCCCCCCCCCCCCCTGTCATCATTCATGGACAGCATGCCGAGAGCCCTCGTCACCATTCTATTCATTCCACACACCCCGGCCAGCCCAGACCAACCATTTACATGTAGAGACTGGCCACGGCCGTAATGTCCCGCTTAATCATCTCCTGCGCCTGCTGCATCTTCTGGTACAGCTCCGGGTCGCCGACGAGCCGCGCGGCGTTCTTGACCTCGCGGCACGTCTCGTCGAGCCGGGTAATGGTGCGCACAATGGTGCCCTCGAGCACGTCGGTCAGGTTGGTAATGTTCTTGAAGCTCATGCCCCGGGCCCACTCGTACACGACCTCCATGATGCCGAAGCGCGGCCGCGACACAAAGTCGTTGGACTCGTCCGACGACTGAATCACCTGCAGCCGCGTCTGCACGTCGTTGACCTTTTCCGAAATGGCCACAATGGTGTCGCGCCCGCGCTCGAGGTTGCCCGTCAGCGCCGGCTCCATGGTCGTCTTCTCCTGGAACACAAAGGCCGACAGCAGCGCCGCAATCTCGGCGGGCTCGTAGTCGGCCAGCACGTTGTCGAGTATCAGCTCCGTCAGCACCAGCTCGTCGCCCGAGTGGATCTCGCACGCCACCTTGCCCTTGAGCTGGATCCGCGTCGCGTCGTCGATGAAGCCCAGCTCCTTGAGCACCTGCACGCGCTGCTCGTAGTCGGGCAGCAGCTGCAGGTTCTGGTCCGACAGCGACAGCTTCAGCTGCGAGATGTGCTCCTTGATTAGCCACTCGTCATGGCACATGGCAAACTGATGATAGTAGGTTAGTTGGTTGGTCGATTGGTCCTCTACGTTTTAAACGCCATAAAAAAGGGGGGGGGTAAACTCTTGGAGCGACTTACATGCTTCAAAAAGTTGGGACACTGCGTCGCCGGCGAGCTCGACACCGTCTTGACCAGCTCGATCCGCTTCTCCACCATCTCCTGCAGCTGCAACTGCTTGACGCGGCTCAGGTCCAGCTCATCCCAGCGGTCATCCCACGACACGCACAGCTCCTGGAGCTTCTCCAGCGCCTGCGTGAGGCCCTCGCCGCCGTTGAAGATCTCGGGCACGATGCCCTTGGGCACCCAGCGCGTCAGACACTCAATGTCGCTCAGGGGCACGTGCAGCGTCTTGGTCTGCAGCCGCTTCTTCCCCTTGGGCAGCGGGTGCAGGTACTTTCGGAACGAGGGGATAAACGGCAGCTGGTCGGTGGCGTCGCGCCGGTCCCGCAGCGACCTGATGCCCATGACGTGGATCGTCGGGTCTTCGGTCGAGCCCTTGGGGCTCATGCCGTCAGAGAGCAGGACACCGGCCGAGCGGATGCCGTCCCAGTTGAAGACGACCAGGCGATGCTGCGAGAACATCCGCCGCCCAATCGGAATCATCAGCAGCCCCTTGTAGAGCTCCGTCGTGAGCCGCTTAAAGTCCTGAGCAGCCTGGTGGCACTCGTCCATGGCGACGTCGCACACGTCGCACGAGTCTCGCTTGACCTTTGCCAAGTCGGCCTGGGCCAGCTTGACGTCCTTTTCGTGCTCCGGGAGCAGCTGCTGCGTTGCGTGCTCCGAGAAGCTGCGCTTAATCATCTCCTCAATCTTGAGTGCCTCAACGCGCAGCAGGTTCAGAATCATGTTGTACGTCAGCCGGAACTGGGACCGCAGCTTCGACGGCTCGCCCAGGATCATGTTGCGCAAGTCGGCCACGGGCGGCGCATCGTCGCCACCGGGCGGTACGATGATGACCGATCCAACCGTATCTAGACCTCGTCGGCCTGCTCGGCCAGCCATCTGCGTGTATTCGCCAGGGAGCAGGTTTCGGAACGAGTGTCCGTCGTGCTTGCGGTACCCCGAGAACACGACGGTCCTCGTCGGGAGGTTGAGGCCCATGGCAAACGTTTCCGTAGCGAAGAGAACCTTGACCAGCGTCTGCGCAAATAGAATTTCGACCAGCTCCTTGACAATCGGGAGCAGGCCACCGTGGTGGACAGCAATGCCTCTGCCGAGAAGCTCGCGCAACCTGATAATCTGCGGGAGCACCCGGTCCTCGGGTTTTAGTCGAGCCACCGACTTTTCGATAATCATGTGAATGTGACTCTTTTCAGACGCGGTACAAAAGTCCTGGTTGCTGAGCGCATCTGCATTCTCCTCGCAGCGCTTCTTGGAGAAGACGAAGATGCAGGCCGGTAGAAGCGACTGCTTGCGGAGGAACTGCACCAGGTGAACCCAAAGGTTCTTGTCCTGGGCAGCCGACGTGAAGCCACCAGTTCGCCCCGTGCGACCCATGTGGCCCGGCGCATGACTTGCTCGAGGCGGTCCGCCACGGCCTCGCTGCTGGTTGCCACCACGCTGCTGCTGGCCTCCTCCACGACCGCCTCGCTGAGGTCCTCCTCGTTGAGCACCGCCTCGCTGCTGTCCGCCACGGGGGTTGCCTCCCCGGGTCGCAACAGTCGTCTCGGCCGGCTTCGGCTTGTCCCTGCCCTGGATGGATAGGTGCGCGTCTTTCCACCCCTTCTCGATAAACTTCTTCTCCGAGTCGACAATCTTGTGGATATCCTTGTTCGCCCAGAGGTAGTGCTCAAGAGGCACAGGGCGCTTCGGAGTCGTGATGACATAGATGTCCTTCTGCTTGGTCCGCCCGACCCAGGAGGCAAACTCGTGCGTGTTGGGCACCGTGGCCGACAACAGGATCAGTGAGATGTGCTCCGGCAACATGATGATGACCTCCTCCCAGACGACACCTCGCTCAAAGTCATTGACATAGTGAACCTCGTCAAAGATGACAAACTCGACGTCACGGATCAGATCTGCTCCGCGGTAGAGCATACTGCGCAGAATCTCCGTCGTCATGATGAGACAGCTGGCCTCGGGGTTGATTTGCACGTCGCCCGTAAGGATACCGACCTCGTCAAACGTCTCGCGAAAGTCGCGGAACTTCTGGTTACTCAGGGCCTTGATGGGCGATGTGTAGATGGCCTTTGTCATGTGCTTGGCCGCCAGTGCAATGGCATACTCTGCCACCACCGTCTTGCCGGCCGACGTGTGCGCAGCCACGAAGACGGAGTCGCCGTTTTCGAGGTGGTAGACGGCCTCCTTTTGGAACGTGTCGAGCTCAAAGGGCCACTCTCTGGCCATGTCGGGCACCAGCTCTCTAAAGTTGGACATGTCGTGATTGATGTCGACCATGTGCGCCCACTCGCGGCCGGCCTTTCTAGCGCTGGACGCGGCGAGGACGCCGTGGGGCTCAAGCGACGGGAACTCGACAGGCAAGAGATTGTCAATGTCGTCTCCCTCGTCGACGCCGTCAACTTCAGCCTCGGGAGTCGTGTCCTGACGAGAAGAGTCGTCGGGCTCTGCTCCCGCATCCTCGGGATCTTCCTCCAAAACCTTCTTGATGGCGTTGGCGTCCTCCTCGTTGACGCCCGACTTCTTGAGAGAAAAGTCAATGCCTCTGCTCATCCCAGGTGCCGTCTCGAGAAGGCCACCCTCGTTCCCGAGCTGAATCACCCGCTCCAGCTTGTTCCCACCGGGCACACTCTCGCCACCAGCCCCGGAATGGATCTGGTCCTCAAACGCGGCGGTTGCCTCGATGCCCTCCAAGCCTCCAGGTGCAAAGGGAAAGAAGCCGGCCGCTCCCCTCACAAAGTCGGCGCGGTTTGCCGGTTTCCGCAGCAGACTCGTCGAGTTCTTGGCCGTGGCGCTGTTGGCCGGCACCGTGACGTTCTTGTAGCCCGTGACTCGGCCTTCGAGCCCATGCCTCTGGAAGCGGGTAAGGGTGCGCGTCTGCGAGGGCGCCATCTTAAAGAGCGACGTGTAGTCGGCCTCAAAGTCCCAGCGCTGCTGCAGTCTGTTGAGCCACTCGGGCGAGAACTCGGGCGAAGGCGAGAGAAACTTGTCTGCAAGCTGCTGCTTGAGTTGGTCAGCGTCATGGCGCGGGCCAGCCTTGTTGCTGGCTCTCCTGGCTGGAGGAGACTCTCCTTGTAGGAGGGCATCAATGCCAGAAGCCATGGCCGCCAGTAAATTCTCTTCTGGTCGACCGGACTGTGGACGGGAGGCGACTGGAGTTGTACAATTTGAGCTGTTCAAGTGTTGATGAGTGAGTTGTAGGTGTTGAAATACAGCTTGTGCCCCACCATCAATCACACAAAACGTCATGAACACACGCACATTGCATCTGGACATTCATGGCTACCCTATACCTTCACATCACCAACCATCCTGCAAATTGCATTTCGCTGTGATTTCTCTCGTAGTCTGTACTACATCGTTACAATATTCTACCGGGGGCCAAATGTGAATTGGAATAAATGACAACACAGATCAATGTTGGTACAACTGGGCATTATAAATATACTTTCAACAACACCCGCCGGCTACAGACAGCATCAAGGTCCTCTAATCAATAATACTCTTGGACCATACCATCGAGTGGAACCCAAAGCAGCCGTCATTCATATTCGATGCGCCAAAAGCACACCAGGATGCCAAATGATGCAAGTAGAAATCTTAGGTATAAGTAGATCATTAAAGACGGGCGCCGAGGCCAGAGTGTATACATGGCAACACGCGATAATAGTACAATTCCCTTTCCCCTCACGCCCGTCTATCGAACAAAGTATCGAACAGGTACGCCAATGGGTGCATGATGTAGAGCTGCTCCGTTCCCGGCATCCCAGCCAGTCTCCAGCAGCAAGCGGCCGCTGCCACTGCCTCCGCCACTGCCTTTGTTTCCCTCTCTGTCCGTCGGTATATGTGCCATTGACGACTGGAGAGGGGTCATCCGAGCAGTGTACCCTGGCGGCGCGGCGCCCAGATCCACCTTGTCAGTCAAATTCCCGTGCTCCCCGCCATGCTAGGTATAGTTTGTTGCTCTAAAGTCGGAGCATCTTGGCGGCGTGGTCCTCGATGATCTTCTCGGTGGGGAAGGCCATGACCTCGAGCTCCTGGGCGTAGGGAGTGGGGACCTCAGCACCAGTGACACGCTGAGCGGGGGCCTCGAGGTAGTCAAAGGCGTACTCCATGCTCAGGGCGAGGATCTCGGCACCGACACCGAAGGCGGGGAAGCCGGACTCGACAACCATGAGGCGGCCGGTCTTCTTGACGGACTGGACGATGGACTCGATGTCGAGGGGCTTGATGGAGCGCAGGTTGATAACCTCGGCCTCGACGCCGTAGTTCTTCTTGAGGTTCTCGGCAGCGACGAGGGTCTGGCCGACGCAGCGAGAGAGGGAGACGAGGGTGATGTCCTTGCCGGAGCGCTCAATCTTGGCCTTGCCAAAGGGGATGACGAAGTCGTCCTTCTGGGCAGCCTCGGACATGGGGAAGCTCTGACCGTACATGAGCTCGTTCTCGAGGACAACGACGGGGTTGGGGTCGCGGATGGCGGCCTTGAGGAGACCCTTGGCGTCCTCGGCGCTCCAGGGGGAGACGACCTTGAGGCCGGGAATGCTGCCGTACCAGGCAGAGTAGTCCTGGGAGTGCTGGGCAGCGACACCGGCGGCGAAGCCGTTGGGGCCACGGAAGGTGATGTTGCAGGGCTGAATGCCACCGGACATGTAGAGGGTCTTGGCACCAGAGTTGATGATCTGGTCAATGGCCTGCATGGCGAAGTTGAAGGTCATGAACTCGCACTATGGGTGGGGTCTGTCAGCCCACGATCTTGTTTCAATTCCTCTTCAATTGCAGTACGAAGACGCAAAACACCACCGAGGTCACCATGAGGAGCATCCAGCACCACGCCAGGAGCGGGACGTCCCCATGGACGAAGCAAGGCAAGACTGAGAGAGTTGTATAAAGCAGATGGGACTCACAATGGGGTGGAGACCGCTGAGAGCAGCGCCGACGGCCAGACCAGTGAAGCCAGACTCGGTGATGGGGGTGTCAATGACGCGCTGGTCGCCGAAGCGGTCGAGGAGGCCCTTGGTGACCTTGTAGGCACCGTTGTACTGGGCAACCTCCTCACCGAGGACGAAGGTCTTGGGGTTGAGCTCGAGCTCCTCAGCGAGAGCCTCGTTGAGGGCCTCGCGCACAGTGTACTCCTTGACACCCTTGGCATCGGCGTAGGTTCGGATCTGGCTGCGGACGCCAAAGGAGACGGGACGGGCGATGCCCTGGGCGAACGAGGGCTTGAGAGCAGCGCGGGGAGCGGCGGCCCGGGTCGAGGCAGCAGCGAGCTGGGCTGCTGATCGGAGGTAGCGCGACATGGCGATGGCTTTTGGAGGGGGAGTCGGAGGAGGCGACTTTTGTTGGCTCGGCGGGACAGCAACGGGGGGAGGGAGCTGTCTTGGTTCTTTTCACCTGGCGAGTTGAGTCCGACGACGACGGCGGCGGGCTCACAGCAAGGAGAAGAGTTGAGGAGGAGGAGGGTTGAAGATTGTGGAATGGGAGGAGGAGTGGGAGTGGGAGTGGGAGTGGGATGGGGATGGAGATGGAGATGGAGACAAGGACGAAGATGGCCTTTGAGAGGGAATTTCACCGAGCTGGTCCAAACGGGAGAGGTTCCTTCGCAGCTTTTTTTTTTGGGGCAAGGCCAGAACGCCAACCACTGTCGGGGGCCCATTGGTGCCGTTAGTGGGCGGTACCACTAGCCTGGCCGTCAGGTACCTGCCACGACAAGGTACCTCGCTCACCTTCCGATGTCTGCCGACGAGGCATACCGGGGTACTCAAAACAGAGTCAGATAGATGAGTAAAATCAAGTATCTTACTAGCAGTCATCCTCCAGCTGCCCTCCCACCCCCGCGTATCTTTGCGCTCCTGATACCTCAGAGTACCAGGCAGTCGGCCAGGGACCCGAGCTTAAGCCCCTGATGCTTCAAGCAATCAGCCAGCAATCGTTCAATGCTGGGAATACACCATTCTGATAGGTGCCTACTGTAGATACGGGACATCATCCAGCTGGAGCTGTCATGATCAATCCTCCTCATCCGTACCACTTTGCTTGAATCCTCTGGCGTCACCCCTTCTGGCTCTGGCTGGCCCTGTTCTCTTGGTTCCATCCAAAGAGGATGCTCGACCAGCTGCTGCTAGGTACCCGCAACCTTGCCTGCTCGAAACCCAGCGGCCGGAACAGCTGGAACACTAGCAGCAACTGTGCCTGTTTCCCAATCCACCCAAGGTATACGATACCTCTGTGCACCATGCAGGTCCCACTCCGAGCCTCATCACTCCCACGGTCTTGTTGGGGTGAGCAATGGGCGAAGACGGAGCCTCGCAGCCACTCACAGGCGCCCGTGGCGATGACTAACGAACGGACCGATATGAATGGATCTCTGCCAAAAAGGCCTCCCCAGGGGTAACTGGTACCTGGCCTGGCATCTCTGTCTCTCTAATCTCTACAGTTTAGTCTATGTGCTCGCGGAATGGGTACAGAGCATCTGGATATTTCGTCGGCGCATACACATCTCACATTTCTCATGAATCTCACATATTGCACACCATCTTTGCAATGGCAAATCTTGCCTTGTTTTCCTTTTCCCATCCCTGTCCTTTCCGTCCTTTTCCCCCTTCGTTAGAAGATTTCTTAAATGCTCGGAGACGCCGGATATATATATATATACATGTCCTCGAGAGATGCCCCTCACCGACGTCTACCCAGCAGCCTTGTCGTGCAGGTAGATTACAATTAAGATATATATCCATTCAAACCTCCTCAGATGTCGTTTCAGTGATCCTCTCCAGAGCGTCGTGAGGTGCCCTATTCGTGTGCGTATCAGACCTCTCGTCACTTGTCATACACAACCAGTCGATTCTTGTCCGTCATGGCATATTGCGCCGTCCCCTCAAGATTGGCCGAGACGCCCCATTTACTCAGGCTTGCGGGCAACCATGAGGTACATGGGGGTGAAGAGGTGCTCGCGGGCACCGGCAACCAGGCAATCAGAGGCGTGAGCCAGACTGTCAGCCGTCTTCTTGGTACCGGCGGGAGCAATGCGGAGCGTCTCCAGGACACCAGCCATGGTGTGAGCAATGGTTCGGCCCCAGGTGGTCATGCGAGCAATGGTGAAGAAGTCACCAATGGACGAGCAGTACTTGAGCTCACCGGCAAGCGGCCAGTACCAGGGGAGGGCGTCGGGGCGCTCCGCCAAATCCTCGTGATGGATCATCTCGAAGCCAGCAGCCTTCATGGCGGCAAGACCCTCGGACACCTTGCACATGTTGGAAATGCCGTCACCCAGCTCGATACCCAGGCGGATCTCGCGGTGGTGCAGGTTGTCGTTGTCGTACTTGTCAGTCATCAGCCACTCGTAGACACCAAACACACCGCCAGGCTTGAGGACACGGGCGATTTCGCTGTAGATGCCCTCGAGCGAAGGAGCGTGGACGGTGGCCTCGATGGCGTAGACGGCGTCAAAGTGGTTGTCGGGGAAAGACATTTGCTAAGGCGGGAGATCAGTTTTGATCCATGACGGATAAAAGGCCGAGTGGTACTCACCATGAAATCGCCCTTGACAAACTCAAGCTGGTGGGACAGGCCCTCCTTGGCAGCGTAGTGGGTGGCACGGTCAATCTGGTAGTCGTTGTTGTTGAGGCCAGTAATGTGAGCGCCAGTGAACTTGGCAATCTCACGAGCAGGGCCACCGACACCGCAGCCAACATCCAGAACCCTCATGCCGTCCTTGAGTCCGACCTTGTAGGCGAGGTAGTGCTCGTGACGGGCAATGGCCTGGTGGAAGGGCTCGCCGGTGGAGAAGCGGGCAAAGTGGAAGGACTGGCCCCAGCCATACTCGTACAGATCGGTCGCGAGGTTGTAGTAGCTGAAAGAAGGCAATTAGCCACCTTGTGTACGGCAGAGGGGAACCTGGCCTGGCGCTGAAGCCAAGCAAGACAGAAGGTACTCACTGTCGGGTCAGAGTCGCATACTCGGCAGTTCGGGACTGACAAAACGATTGTTAGTATAGGGGCACATCAACCAAAGGGATACGTGTAGAGATGGGGCCAAAAACGTACAGCGCGCTCCTCGGCCGTCTCGTTCTCAGCCTTCTTGTTGTCCCAGTGCTTGAAGTACTCGTCGACGGCGGCCTTCTTGGCGTCACCGCCCTTGCTGAACATGGCAGCAATGCCACCGCGAGCCTGGGCAGATGAGCCGTGAAGGGCCTTGTTGAACTCGGCATCGCGCTTGTGGTCCTCGCGCTCCAGGTTGGAGGCGGTTGAAGAAGCAACCATGTTGAAGGTTGGGGATTTAGGGTTGACGGGGGAAGGAAGATGGTAGTTGGAGAGAGGTCAAGGGCGAATTGAGACGGATGGGAAGAGAAGAAGGGAGAAGAGAAGAAGAGGAAGAAGAGGAAGAAGAGGAAGAAGACGACGACACAATTGGCAAAGAGAAGACGATCCGGGGCAAGTCTAAGGGGTAAAGGGCGGGAGCGAGACGGGATTTATGATGGCGTTGGCTTTGGCAATTTTCAGGCCCGTCCCCTGACTGGATGCTATCAGTATCCAATCTCGAGTCTGCTTGATCGACCCCGGAGCGCTAAGCCGCCTTGGGACTGGGCCCAATGTTGTTCAGGGACGCGCCTCCCCAGATACGCTGGGGGCGTCGGCTGGCGGGCAAGTGGCGGACAGCAGCAAGCAGGTGGCAGGAGGTGGCAGAAGGTGGCAGAAAGCACGTGCTAACTGGGCCAGCAAGGCCCTTGTGGCCCTGTGCGGCAACGTTCCAGGGGAAGGCTGCAGACTGCGAGGGTGGCACGGGGCAGGCGGTGAGGGAACCTGTCGGAAACCGCCCAGCCAACACGATACGAATACGAACGCGCTCCAGTATTCGTACTCTGTTCTGCTCCGTAACGCTACTACTGTACGTTCGTACCGACTTTTCCTCCATAAACGGCTGCTTGGCAGCACGACAATACCTACCTAGGAAGAGGCCCCCTTTAAGAAGGTTTACTCTTGATGACGACCCAATGGTCAACGTCCAAAACGTTATTCGGCCCCAGGTTTCTCAAGCTACTCCATGCTGCGTGATTCGTATGCATATCTGCTGCTGTCCATCTCCCACCGATGAAAGGTAGAGGTGGAAACAGAGGACCCTCAACTTCCCCCTCCGAGACATGGGGTCGCCATCTCCCAGACAAGCATGGCCGGAAGAGGGATGGTGAAGAAGGCGAGAGGATAAGTCACCCTGGTTGATTCTATCACATGCAATTGACTCAGTTGGTATGATGGGCGTTGGTTCCAGATGATGAAGTATTCGCTGCCAAAACAAAGTTATCGAGCGTAGATACAGATAGGGAAGCTCGACTGTCGGACCCCACGGCCTCCTTGTGCTATGCACTTACTAGCTGATCATCCCCCCACGTAACCCATACCTACTCGACCGCCCAAGACCGCTAGTCTAGAACGTGTCGCAACGTCGCCATCCACCGAGGTTGACAGAGAGCGTGAGTGCTCTCCCTGGTGCTATCCTGTCCAAGCGAGAGTGGAGCACCGTTCGCGCAATCCTTCTCGATTCCGCAAGGACGAAACGAAGAGGCCCGTTCCGACCCAAGCGAAGACGATATGATCCGAGATACCACGCTTCGGCTCGCAGGCCTCCCCAGCTGGCCCTGGAAAACTGGCTCTTGTTGGTCAAAGCTTTGATATCGGCAGATGCCCATGGCAGCCCGTGGCAGCTTATCGATAACCGCCGCCCTGGTCAAGACTATTTTTCGGGTTGGTCAGATTATGTAAGTAATGCGGCGCCTGCGCCACATGGTGGCGGAATGACGGGCCTAGGTTGAATTTCTCAAAGCAACTCCAACAAGCGAAGAGAAAACGACCCTAGCCATCTATCGCGACATCAACCCACACGCTCTCCCGCCCTCCGACGCTCTTTCATCCATTCACTGTGCTTCGAAACTTCGCGCTCGATTCCGATTCACTTGCTGTCCTGCTCTGAGCTTGTCGCTGCTCTCCACGCTCTGCGCGATGCCGCCCCAGATCAAGCAGGACCTGAACCGCTCCGGTTGGGAGTCAACCGACTTCCCCTCCGTCTGCGAAACATGCCTCCCCGATAATCCCTATGTCAAGATGCTCAAGGAAGACTATGGCGCCGAGTGCAAGCTGGTAAGATTCCGAGATCCTCTCCTCTCGTGCTCCTTTGTGACGTGTTGCTAACTCCGTCATCTTGCGCAGTGCACGAGACCGTTTACCGTCTTCAGCTGGAACGCCGACCGCGCACACGGCCGCAAGAAGCGGACCAACGTTTGCCTAACCTGTGCGCGCCTCAAGAACTGCTGCCAGTGCTGCATGCTCGATCTGTCGTTTGGTCTACCCATTGTCGTGCGCGATGCCGCCCTCAAGATGGTCGCCCCGGGGCCGCAGTCCGACATCAACCGAGAGTACTTTGCTCAGAACAACGAAAAACTCATTGAAGAGGGCAAGGGTGGAACCGAAGAGTACGAAAAGACGGACGAGAAGGCGCGTGAGCTGCTACGGCGCCTCGCCACCAGCAAGCCCTACTTCCGCAAGGGTCGCGCTGTCGATGCTGGCGAGAGCTCGACGGGCGGCAACCCGGCCGTCGGCGCAGGCGTTGGCGGTCCCGGCCCGATCCGAACTCGAGACTCAAAGGCAGCTGCGGCCGTGGGAGCCAAGCCTGGTGGTAAGGGACGTCAGGCCTTCCCCAGCGCCGCCCAGCTGCCGCCCAGCCCTCGCGACTGGCTGCCGCCGCAGGACAAGAACATCATGTCGCTGTTTGTGACGGGCGTCGAGGACGATTTGCCCGAGTACAAGGTGCGCGACTTCTTCAAGGTCCACGGCAAAATCAAGAGTCTGGTATGTTCGCACATGTCGCACTGCGCCTTTGTCAACTACGAGACGCGCGAGGCGGCGGAGAAGGCGGCAGCGGCGTGCCAGGGCCGCGCCGTGATTGCGGGCTGCCCGCTGCGGGTACGATGGGGCGTGCCCAAGCCGGTTGGCAACATGAACAGGGAGCAGCGGGCGCAGATGCTCCGCGATGCTCGGGCCGGCCAAGGGGCCTCCAAGGCGCAGGGTGCCAAGGCCATCGAGGCCGGCGGCTTGGGCGGTGAGGCGGCGAGCAGGCCGGCAGTTGTGGCACCGCCGCCAGGAGCAGACGCACCGGCCTACGCGAGTCTGTCAGGAGAGTAGTAGTCAGTCATTGTGTTTGAAACGGCATCTGGACATATATCCACTCAGTCCCATGGTTTTGTATTATGAGTTGATGGCGTTGGACGGTGTTTTCGGGACTTTGACTTTTTTTTAAAGAGAGGCGGCAACAGGAATAGGCGAGGCGGGCATCACAGCTGCAAACCGAAAGCAAGACACAAGAGTACCGGAGTAGAGAGGCGATGCTTCGTTATTGATGAATCGAAGTGGCAAAGCGAGAGGGGCATTGCCCTCGGGTATCATCATGACAGACTTATATGTTACAGTATCTTGGCGTGGTTTTGTACAGGACCGATCCATTCCTTCGGCCTCTCTATATGTGTATCCCGTCGTCAACTTGACTTATCGACAGCCGCAGCCGCCGCCGCTCTGTGCACCTCCCTGGCCCGCCGTCTTGATGGACTCGTTGTCGCCTCGTTCCGTGTGCTCGTGTATCCGTAGCTCTGCGGGGGGGATAAGGTCAGCCAACCAATTACTCGAAATAGACGGGAGAAGCGTCTGGCGGTAGAACTCACTGTATCGGTGCTCCTCAGACTCCTGCTTCTTGCCCTGGACGACGTTCTCGCGCAATACTTTAGCAACCGCCTCGGCGTGCTGAATGGCAGCAGGAAGGCTCTCGTCGGAGGGATCGAGGGAGGCCTTTTGGCGGAACTCGTGGCGGATCTGGGTCTGGGCGGCGGAGAGGACGGGCATGTCGCCTGGTGAATGCGCGTGTTAGTCAACGGGGGGGGGGGCTCTCTTGGGTTACAAGATGATGGGTGGCATGGGAAGCTAAGACTGGGCTACCTTGGAAGGCGAGTCGCGCCGCGCGCATGAGGTTTCGGTAGGCAGCGAGGGACATGACGAAGGTATTCAGCTGAAGAAGAGGAAAAGTGGAGGAATTGAGTTGTCGAATCCTGGCCTTGGAGTCGGACTATGATCGAGACTGGTGATGCTCATGGAAATTCTTTAGAGCCGGAAAATGCCGTAGCCTTGTGTTCGTTCATGTGAATTAGAGAGGCGCCGATTTGAATGGCCGCCATTGGCTGACTGAGCCACAGGAAGCCACGAGAGCCACAGCCTCAGTGACTGTCGGCGGCAGCTACAGGGGATGACCGCCTGTAACTGTAGCGTCTATAGCGCCTTTCATCCACCGGAAGCACCAACTGGCCAATCCAGTTACAGGCGAGTTTTGGTGGGGGTTGGCTGAAAAGTCCCAGAAAAAAAGTCCAACCACCAAACGCCATCATATCGACTTTTTTTCTCTTCCCCTCCTCTTCCTCCACCATCATCACCAACTCTCCCTCCCCTCCCCCCCCCCCCACAATCCACCCATCATGGCCTCCGTAGCCACCGTCACCCTGCCGCTCCCGGCGCTCCCCAGCGACTGGACCGCCGACAAGGACTTCAAGGCTGTTGGCCAGCTGTCCGAGGCTGTCCAGCGCAGCATCGAGCCTGTCGGCCCCCACTTCCTCGCCCACGCCCGCCGAGCCCGCCACAAGCGCACCTTTTCCGAGGACGACCGCATCCAGGCCCAGGAGAACGCTCGCAAGGTCGAGGACGACGATGTCAGCGACGACAGCGAGCCCGAGGACCCCATGATCCTCCAGCGTGAGGCCAAGGACTGGAAGGTAAGAAGAAGTCGCCCCGGCAGAAGGGAGTGGGTGAATTGACCGCCTTGCTAACGCACTCCTACAGAGCCAGGACCACTACAAGGTTCTCGGCCTCTCCAAGTACCGCTGGAGAGCCACCGAGGAGCAGATCAAGAAGGCCCACCGCAAGAAGGTCCTCAAGCACCACCCCGATAAGAAGGCCGCCCAGGGCCGCACCGAGGACGACCAGTTCTTCAAGTGCATCCAAAAGGCTACCGACGTCCTCATCGACCCCGTCAAGCGTCGCCAGTTCGACTCGGTCGACGAGGAGGCCGATGTCGAGCCCCCCACCAAGAAGCAGCTGCAGAAGGGCGACTTCTACAAGCTCTGGAGCAAGGTCTTCAAGGCCGAGGGCCGCTTCTCCAAGGTCCACCCCGTGCCTCCCTTTGGCGGCCCCGACGCCACCAAGGAGCAGGTCGAGGACTTTTACAACTTCTGGTACAAGTTCGACAGCTGGCGCAGCTTCGAGTACCTCGACGAGGATGTCCCCGACGACAACGAGAACCGTGACCAGAAGCGCCACATGGAGCGTAAGAACACCAACGCCCGCAAGAAGAAGAAGGTCGAGGACAACGCCCGCCTCCGCGAGCTGGTCGACGAGGTCTTTGCCGGCGACGAGCGCATCAAGCGTATCCGCCAGGAGGCCAACGCCGCCAAGAACAAGAAGCGCCTCGAACGCGAGGCCGCCGAGAAGAAGGCCGCCGAGGAGGCCCAGGCCAAGAAGGAGGCCGAGGCCAAGGCCGCTGCCGACGCCGAGGCTGCCGCCAAGGCCTCGCGCGAGTCCAGCAAGAAGGCCAAGGAGGCGGCCAAGAACGCCGTCAAGAAGAACAAGCGTGTGCTCAAGGGCTCCGTCAAGGACGCCAACTACTTTGCCGGCGCCGGCGAGGCCTCGGCCGCCCAGATCGACACGGTCCTCGGCGACGTCGAGACGGTCCAGGGCAAGATTGATGCCGACGAGATTGCCGCCCTGGCTGGCAAGCTCAACGGCCTCACCGTTGCCGATGAGATCAAGGCTGTGTGGAGCGGCGAGGTCAAGCGCCTGGTCGAGGCCGGCAAGATCAGCGAGGCCGACATCAAGGCGATTGCTTAGAGGCAACGAGAGTCACGATGACGAATAGGGTTTGGTTCAATGATAGAGACACGTACTTAGATGGCACCAAATACACTTCCATGAGGGGGAAGGCATGCATATGCTTCCCATGACTATAATCTGCTGGTACGACTGGATGCTGGTGAATATCTATTATCATGCTCTGAGTGGCGCACATCTTGTATGCTGCTAATAACGTCTAGGTAGGTAGTGAGAGAAGCGAGAGTTATGCGCATTCGAACCATCTCGCACCCTATATTGTACATTTCCAACCTCTGCTGTCCCTGTCCTACGCCGCTTCTCTATCCAGCGACTGTCCCAGTACCATTTCATAGTACAGCCCCCGCTTGGCCACGAGCTGGTCGTGCGTGCCCATCTGGGCCACCCGGCCACCGTCAAAGACGACAATGGTATCGGCATCCCGTATCGTGCTCAGCCGGTGAGCCACGGCGACGGTGGTCCGCCCCTTGGCGGCACGGTCCAGCGCCTCCTTGACGACGGCCTCGGACCCCGAGTCGAGCGCGCTCGTGGCCTCGTCGAGGAGCAGCAGCCGGGGGCGCCGTATGAGGGCGCGCGCAATGGCGATGCGCTGGCGCTGGCCGCCCGACAGCGAGAGGCCCTGGCTCCCGCAGGCCGTCGCGAGGCCGTCGGGCAGCGAGGCGACAAAGTCGTGGATGTTGGCCTGGCGGCACGCGGCGGCAATGTCGGCGTCCGAGGGCTCGCCGGCCTCGAGGCCCAAGGCGATGTTGTCGCGGATCGAGCCCTGGTAGAGGACGGGCTCCTGCTGGACGAGGGCAATGTCGCGGCGGTATCCCCGGCGAGGCTTCGTCCTGATGTCGACGCCGTCCTCGCGGATCCGGCCCGTCGTGGGGTCGTAGAAGCGCTCGAGCAGGGCAATCATGGTCGACTTGCCGCAGCCGGACGCGCCGACAAAGGCGACCATCCTGCCGGAGCCGATGGCGACGTCGATGCCGCGCAGGACGGGCAGCTTGGGGCGGCGCGGGTAGGCGAAGCCGACGTCGTCGCATGCAATGTCGGGTCCTCGATCTGTAGATGGCGGTGGAAGCTGTTGCTGCTGGCGTTTCTCGCTACTGATGCTACTGCTGCTACCGTCACGGTCGCCGTCACCGCTGCTGCCGGCGTCTTGGTCGTCGTTGTCGAGCATGACAACGTTGCGGCGCAGCTGGAATATGTAATTGATGGCGGTGCCGGCCTTTGTGATGCTCGTCGTGTACTGGAACAGCATGGCGGCAGCCTCGCCGGAGAAGACGACGGCAATGAAGATGGTGTAGAACTGCTCCGTCGTGTACTCGCCTGTTGAGACAAGACGGCCTCCATACCTGCGCAGCTGGGTTAGCCAAGAAGGGTATGTACGGATATATCTGGATGGCGAAAGCAGGCGCGCCATACTCACCAGAAACCAAGGGCCATGGCAAGAAACGAGATGGACTGGCTGAGCGAGTAGAAGAGCATCTTCCACCCGAGGCTCGCCACGGCATCACTCGCAATCCGGTCGAGGGCAGCGGCGTACCGCTCCACGACGGCCCTCTCGAGCGCCAGCGACGACACGGTCCGGATGCCGAGCACCGCCTCCGACGCCAGCCCGCTGCTCCGGGCGAAGCGCTGGGCCGTGTCCTCGTCGAAGCGGACCTCGAGCCGGATGCGCACGTAGCCCGCGCCGACGAGCACCGGCAGCGCGCCGAGGCTGAGGGCCAGCCCGAGCTTGTACCCGTTGGCGACGGCGAGGACGGAGCTGGCGAGGACGGTGACGAGGTTGATGAGGATGAGGGCCACGTTGAAGGCCAGAAGCTCCTGCAGGCTCGTGGGCTCGGCCGCGAGCCGCGAGACGAGGCCGCCGGTGCCGTGCGCCGGGTCGTCAAAGAAGGCCATGTCCTGGCGGAGCGTGTTGGCAAAGAGCTCGGCGCGGTAGTGCTTCATGACGTGCTGCGCGATGCTGTTGGTGACCCAGCCGGCGACGAGGTAGACAAAGAGGTTGCCGAGGGCGACGACGAAGAACATGAGGGCGTAAAAGTCGCCCTTTTTGACGTCTGCCGTCTCGAATGCGCTCATGGTTCGGGAGAAGAGTATGGCCAGGGATGGGTATGTTCCTCCTGTGATTGATAAAGGGGTTAGTCAATTCATTCAGCCAGTCAGTCGAATTCATCAGTCATTTTGGAAACTCGACGGCATGGAATCGTTACCTCCGAGAACGCAGACAAAGAGCAGGAGGGCGCTGGGAGCCCAAAGAGGCCGCTGCTCCTTCAAGATCAACCACAGGCCGTGCAGCAGGTTATACTTGATGCCATCCCCCGTCACAACATCTTGGGTAGCATACGCAGACGCCCTCGACACCACCGGGTCAAGGAGAGCATCCTGCTCCTGTTCCTCCGTCTCCGTCTCCTCCGTCATCTCCGCCCCGCCGTCTCCCCGGCCATGCCCCAGATCCTGCGTCTTAACGAGCCTCGCGTACGCCCCGCCGAGGTCGAGCAGCTCGCCGTGGGTGCCCGCCTCAATCGTCTCGCCCCTGGCCATGACGATGATGTTGTCGGCGTCGCGGATCGTCGAGAGGCGGTGGGCAATGACAATCATGGTGCGGCCCTTGGCGACGTTGTTGAGCGCCTTCTGGACGATGCGCTCGGCGTTGGGGTCCAGGGCGCTCGTCGCCTCGTCGAGCATGAGCACCTTTGGGTTGGAGATGATGGTGCGGGCGATGACGACGCGCTGCTTCTGGCCTCCAGAGAGGGAGGCGCCGCGCTCGCCGATGAAGGTGTCGTATCCCTGGGGGTGAGGTTAGTTGGGATAAGAACTCAGGACTCAAGACCCAAGGGGGCTGCCAACTAACTGACCTGAGGGAGCTTTTCGATAAAGTCGTGCGCATATGCTGCCTTGCATGACTCAATGACTAACCTTTGCTTCTCCTCATCGGGCAGATGCACCATATCCGTCCCTGTGAGGCCATCGACGACATTCTGATAGATGGTACCACTGAACAGGGTCGGTTCCTGTTTGTCAAGCACATGGGTGGTCAGCGAGATGATGACGGATGACTCTGCCGAGACTCACCTGTTGAACGAGTCTAATATTGGTACGCAGCCACTGCAGTTGAAGCTGCTCTATGGGATGGCCGTCGAGGGTGATGGAGCCCGCACTGGGCATATACCAGCGCTCCAAGAGGCCAAAGATGGTGCTCTTGCCCGAGCCGCTGGCGCCTACGAGGGCCGTTGTCTGGTCGGCCGGGATATCAAGGTCCAGGCTGTGAAGAACAGGGACGCCAGCCCGGGTGGGATAGGCAAAGCGGACGCCGCGGAGCTTGATCTCGCCCTTGAAGCCGGAGATGGTGTCCCCGTCAGTCGACAAGGAGTCGATTTGGGATTTGCGGTCGATAATCTCAAACAGCTCCTGAGCAGCGGCCGTGGCCTTGGAGATGGCAATGGTCTGGGGCGCTATCTGGGTGAGGGCGGTAGCAGCCACCAGCACCGCAAAGATGACGCTGAGAGTGCACGTTAGCAACACGACTATTTGAGTCTCAATCTCTGCCAAAGGAGAGAGAGCCTTACGTGATGACAGTGCCCGGCTGGCTAATCTCGCCGCTCGCGTACATGCGGATGCCGCGCCAAAAGGCTAGCCCGTAGCCCGAGAAGATGCAGAAGAACTCGGTGGGGAACATGATGGCGTAGACGAGCGACTTCTTGTCGCCAATCCTCTTGGCCTCGCCGAGGATGTCTGTGAAGCGGGCCGACAGCTTGGGAAAGGCCCAGAAGGCGTGGGCGGTGCGGATGGTGGAAAAGGCCTCCTCGGCGAGGGAGCCGGAGCGGGCGTAAATGTCAAACATGGAGTACTCGTACATGGTGTCGTACATGACGCAGACGACGGTGACGACGACGTTGAGGGGCACAATGGAGACGACGATGAGGGTCAGCTTCCACTGGTAGGCAAAGGCGACGACAAAGGCGGCGACAAAGGTGGAGATGCCCTGGACGGTGAGGCCGAGCTTCTCCGAGATGCCGTTGTTGACGAGGTTGCCGTTGGTGGTGACCTGGCCCGAGACGGACGACGACGGCGAGTCGAAGAAGGCAATCTCCTGACGCAAAGTGCCGCGGACAAAGTCGACGCGGAGTTTCTTGGTGGTGCGGATGGCGGCGACGGAGACGAGGACCTGGCGGACGAGTAGTTGGAGACGGAGGTCTTTGTGTGAAGGGATGGGGAGGGTTGAGAAGGGTAGAAGAGGGTTGAGGAGGGTTGAATGCTTACCATCCAGAGATATGAGAGGCCAAACTTGGCTATGAAGAGATAGACAAAGTAGAGGCTGCTGTCGTTAGCCGGTGTTTCTGCACCCTAACTCATATACCCAACGAGTCGAATGTCGGATATGAGGACCTCTGCCTACCTGTACTTGCCGACTTCCTTGCGATACCCCGACGGCGACAAGTCCCCGGCCGCAAAGGCGTTGAAGACGTTGATAAACTTGCCAAAGATGATGTCCATCAGAGGCAGCACCGTGCCCGCGGCAACCATGGCCACAAAGGCGACAATGTTCATGGCCCATCCTTTGCTGTCGTTGTACCCAAACACGCGCTGGGACAAGAGGCGTCAGAGAGGGACAACGGGCCCAGGACATGTGAGAATATGTGAGATGCTATCTCGTGCAACTCACCGCGTAGTACTTGAAGCTCGTCTTTGGCCGCTTCGGCCTGGCGAGAGGGCTTTTCTTTGTCTTTGTCTTTGTCTCAGTCTCGATGCCAACCTGCGTGCTGCTGCCACCTGGGCTCATGGTCGCTGGCGTCTGCTGTTGCATCGTCGTGGGCTCTGAAGCCGGCTTGTCCTTGATCATTTGGTCCTCGTTTCTTTCTTGCTGTTGTTGTTGTTGTTGCTGTTGCTGTTGTTGCACGTTGCCTGAGGATACTCCATGCGGCATCCTGGCTTCATCAACCCGGCCAAGTCAACCGAGATGGACAAAGTAGTCGACGTGTCGCAAGGCGCGCGTGCCGATTGACCAGCCAGTTGATGACGATGGGTGAGCTGCGGGCATCAATCCGAGAAACAAAGTTGGACGGACAATTTGCTGTGACGCATTGCCACTTGCACCAAGGCCAGTCAAGCCCGCAAGAGTTGGAGTCGGAGTCGGAGTCGGAGTCGGAGTCGGAGTCGGAGGGCCAGAAGTTTGTATGTGACGCGTTGTTGCAACCTGGCTGCAATGCGAGCGCGAGGCAATCTTGATGGGTGAATAGAAGACAGCTTTGTCAGTCAGTCAGTAAGTCTATCAATCATCCATCCATCCATTCACATGGCAGATCGGCGCCCGCGGGGGTGCGGGCCTAGCTCGAGCCGATGTGGCACGTCTCAAGAGTAGTCTGCACCTATAAGTTAGTCTAGTATCCCTGACTGATTGAGTCTAGAGATAACCTTGGCTCGACTGCAACTCTACAGTGCGGCTGCAGATCCCTGCCACCGCTAGCCTGCTTCAACCTTGACTGCTGTACATACCCATCTACTCACTCACATGTGTACAAATGTACTATAGTATATTGTACATCCAAACAGTTCATCATCACCAGGGGCTGGGATGTGAGCCAACAGCGCGAGTGTCTTGTCTGTCAGCTGGAAATGGCCAGTGATGATGGAAAACAAGCCCAACTGCCAAGCCGGTAGCAGTCCTTGGGCCACAAGCCATAAACCATCAGCCATAGGCCGGCCTAATGCAAAAGTCCGATAGACCGGCGGCCTGACTCCTACTTCTGCCACTGTCGGGCAGACTGACTGGGGCACGCTCTTCACTACTCCAAGGTACAAATGTCTCTACTACTTGGCATAGCTGCACCTCTGAGTGCCCATCTTTCAATATCTGGCTGCTCATCCTTCCAACCTCCAACCTCCAACCTCCAACCAAGTTACCTACCTAGGTACCTGAGGTAGGGAGGTATCCTTGGTTCACAAATGTCAGCATCTCACACACTCCATGTGATTGCATTGAGCAATGGATTCCTCAGCACTGTCACTAAAGTCTCTCAAACCTTGGCCTTGTACGACACCGCCTATCCGAGGCCCTTTCTCTTTCATTCCCCGACTGTTGCCTCAACCTGGTTCCATGGTTCAACATTTACGGTCCGCCGTGAGAATGGAGATTCCAGTCATCCATGGCAAATGCAAAGCGAGGAATGCCGTTAAGCTCGACTTTACAGGATGCGGCGAAGCTGACGCCCCAAGCAAGTCTAGTCAAATAGATAACAACCATGATGTATTCATCTCTGCATCTCTCGTCACATCGAGTCGTGACTTGCAGCGTAACGTTCACCTATCTGGGCCCCCGTCCACAATCAATAGTTGGCCCAAGCGGGACAGAACTACCCAATTCGGAAGCTTCCCCCCACCCGCACCCCGCGGATCTCCGAATCTTATCTTGCAACGTCTCTCCGCCTCTCTCCGCCTCTCTCTCCGCTTCTCCGTCTCTACCGGCCGGAGCTTCCCCCCCCCCAACGGCCCATTCGCGATTACACTCACTCACTCTTTGTAGCCCACCTGCCCGGGTTTCAGATACACCGCATTCCTTCTCCTGTCCTCGACATAGCATAGCTACCCTGCATCCAGGATAGTCCGGGACAAGATCATGGAGCAGCACAGTTTCGGCATGGGCCAGCCGGGCCCCGCGGCCGACGATCCGAGTATGCGACGGGCTGTAAGTCAGGGCCCCCTCTCCCTTGGTTTAGATCTGTGACCTGGGCCCGGGAACATCATTCGTAGCCCCTCCCCAAAACTGGGTATCCACAGGGTTGGGGTGCCATTGCCGGGTACCGTTCAAGGTGTAATCATGTAACTTACCCATCTCAACTGATGCATGCTTGGTGATAGTGTGACCAGTGCCGACAGCGCAAGGTGAGGCCAACTCTGCATCCCCGGTGCAGTACACCATGCATTCATTGTATTGTGTGTATGTAGCTGATTATACCATACTAAACCACCTGCTAGATTCGCTGCGACAAGGACTGGCCCTGTGCCAACTGCCGCATCGCCAGACGATCTTGCAGCTCAACCGGCATCGCCCACAAGCCCAAAGAACACCGCCAAAGAGTCCTCATCTCCTCCCAATAGTCTGCTCCTCTACAACCCCTCACGCCGTCTCCCCTGCACCTACTGAGATGCCGCTAGCGAACGAAAGATTGACCAGATCGAGGCTCGTCTGGGCAGTATCGAGCACCTCCTCCGCGACCTTGCATCCCGTCCCGCCAGCACCACGCCCGAGAGCGCAAAGGCCTCCAATGCCACGCCGCCGCAGACTGTCGGACTCGGCGCCCAAGCCAGCACCGGTGCCGGCGCCGGCGCCGCATCCTCCGTTGCCGCCGACGACTCGGATGAGGACGACGAGACCACCTTTGGCGGCGAGTCCACCCTCGCCGCCCACACCTGCTTCGTCAGCGAGTTCCTCGAAAACGCCGTCGAGCGCACCTCGCTCAGCGACATCAGTCCCACGATGCGCGAGGGTCTTCACAGTCTCCGGGGGCTCGTCGAGCTGCAGACGCGCCAGTCCACCAGCCACAGTCCGCGATTCCCCCTCCAGCAACCTCTTCCACCCGGTGGTCTCGGTCAGATGAAGATGCCTCCTATGGATGTCGTCGTCAACATCCTCAAGCGCGTTCGAGGCAAGTAACAGTAATGGCCTTGGCAATTGCGTATAGCCTGCCGGCTGACTCTTTGTTGATTCAATAGGCTCCCCTCCGGGCCTCTTCACCTTTGTCTGTCATTTTGTGGGCATCTTTGATTTCTCTAGTCTATGCCGCATCGTCTACTTCCCTGCCAACGACTTCTCCGAGGCCACCTTTCTCAGCGTCAATACCGGTCTCTACTATTTGTTTGTAGAGCAGATGTGGCTGCTGGCCGATCAGACAACCAAACTCGAGTACGAAACGTACCTCCAGACCTGCCGAATCAACATCGAGACCAGCCTCGCAAACCTGCCGCTATTCACCTCCGCCAAGGTGGAGAACATTACGGCCCTTGCGCTTGGGGTAAGTAGACACATACCCCTAACCTCCGACGCCCCGACATGACTGACAATCTGCAAAGACCATGTACGCAGTCGACACCTCCAAGCCAACGGTGGCTTGGTACCTCAACTGCGCCGCCGCCCAGCTCTGCCAGTCGGCCAACTTTCACCGGTCTGGACATTGCGATCCCGACACCAAAGCCACAAGTATCAAGGCCCATCTCTTCGGCCACATCTACACCATGGACAAGGCCCTGTGTCTGCGACTGGGTCGGGCTCCGATACTCCAAGAGTGGGATATTGATGCTCCGCTTGAATTCAAGTTTGATCCACTCCTGGGCCTCGAAGTGTCGCGGGTTCCTGCCATGTGGCTAAAGCTGGGGACTCTCCAGGGCCAGGTGTACCAGCAATTGTTGGTTTCTAACCTATTCCCAAGTTAGGTAAATCCAACCAGCTAACGGCCGAACAGATACAGCCCTGCCGCATTGGCCAGACCAACAGAAGAGCTGGCCGAGCGGGCACGGGTGTTGGCAACGAGCCTGTGCCAAGTCGAGGCCGAGGCAGCGAGTGTGCGAACCGAGGTCAGCGACTCGCTGGAACAGATGAAGGCGTCCACCCTGGTCAACGTCCACCTCAAGGGCGACGAGCTCCAGCTGCTATCGACTCTCACACTCACATACCGGGCCATACCCGCCCCCGAGGGCTCCCCAAGTAGATTCTGCAACGAGTGCGTTGATGCTGCACGGCGGGCCATGCGAACACACCTGGCCTGTATGGATCTCATGAAACGCGACTTCCATGCCATGACCATCTATGTGCATTGGTAAGTGGCGAACCAAGCAGGACCCCGATATAGCCAGCGCCATGTGAAAAACTGACAAACCGCCCTTTGCACGTCCAGGAATCTGCTTCTCACGCCATTTACCCCCTTCTTTGTGTTATTCTGCTACGTCATCGAGACGTTGTCGCCCGACGACTTTGAGCTCCTTGACGAGTTTACCAAGTCACTTGAGTCTGCAGCCGCCTGCTCCGAATCGGCCGGGAAGCTTTGCAAGCTGGCCCAGGTCCTGACCAAGGTCGCACGGCTGTATGTCGAAGCCAAGTCACAGCAGCAAAAGGACCAGGCCATGGTGCCAATCGGTGACGAGTTCGACATGTACCTCAACCAGCTCGGGCTCATGCCCATGGACGAGCAAATGACTGGCGACGGGCCGCTAGAAGAGGCGGATGGAATCGCAGTAGGGGCAGGGACGGCAGGGAACTGGCAGGTGACGCAGATGGCGGACTGGTTCTCTGGTAGCCGGAATCTGATGGGGCTGCTCGAGCAGGATCTGTCTGGAATTGGCGGATCCGCATGGGTGCAGCGAGATGCCATGTAAGCCAAGTTGATGTATACCTTCTGAACCATAGACATCGACAGTGAAAGTCAACTTGAGTGATATCGCGTCGGGCTTGCATGGGTATTGGAGAAACATTAGTTGGTTGGAAACCTGGGATCATAGGCTTCGTAGCCCTCGTCTTCGGTATCGCTCTCGGCATTTGAGCCCTTCTGCAGCCCAGGATGCACAATGGTCGACGAAGGCTCTAACACATCGGTAGGCTTGGGTCCCTTATCAGAAGTAGAAGCAGAAGCAACGGGGGCCGCGCCAAAGGCACTCTTGAAGCCGCTCTTCTTGAAGCCGCCCTTTTTGAAGCCACCAGCACCACCACCGCCGCCGCCCACTCCATTAGCGCTGGCACCATCGCCGGCGTTGTCCTGGCCGGGCAGCTTGATGCTGACGATGCCGTCGGCCTTGGCCTCTGCGCGGCGGGCGCGGGAGCCGGCGTTGGGATCGCGGACCATGGCCTTCATGTCCTTGAGGCGCTGCTTGTGGCTGTGGTCGTAGCTGCTCAGGTGGGCCTCGTACTCGTTGATGCGCGAGTAGCCCTTGGCGCACAGGGTGCAGTAGAAGCTCTTCTGGGCCTCGCGCGCCGACGAGGTCTGCGCGGGCGGGAGGGTCTGGTGGCGCTGATGAGGGGGGTCAGAGACGGGGCTACTACAGGTACTGGGGAGGGGTGCTTACTGGAGGCATCGTGGCGGTTGTTGAGTGGTGGTTCCAAGGCGCGGTGGATGTGAAGATGAAGATGAGAGAGTTGATCAGGGCTCCATCCAGGATCAACTGAGCTTGGCAGTTGCGGGTTGTCAAGCTGCAGCCACATTGTGGCGGGCGGCTACTTGCAGGGAGCCCTTACCGCCCTAGGCGCTGCCGCTCATGACCTCCATAGGTACCTAAGGTACCTAACCTCTCAAAGTACAGTGATCTGTAGGTACCGCCAATGGCCGCCCAGCAGGTTCTGCTGACCAGCCACAGCGCCCACGTCACCGCTACAGGGGGGGATTTCTCCAGGGATCAACCCACTGTTCTCTCGGCCGCTAACCCGCTGGAAGCCCACCAACCCAAGCACTCAACCTACAGATTGCAGTGCCCAAAGTACCCACCCAGCCCGCGGGCACCTCACGCCAAAGTGTCTAGCTCCGTCTTGCCCCAACCCAACCGAACCGATCTTGTCTCGAAATCTCTCCTGGTTTCTTTTCCCCGGATTTCTTCATCTCGAGCCCAGCACCAGCCAGTTTGAACAAACTCTCCGGGGAACATCCCCTCCTCGATGCCCTCACCATGGCCAATCACCAACTCTTCCCTCCCACTCCGGAGCACCGAGACTCCGACTCTTCGGTCTCTTCCCACATCTCGCTGCAGCAGCTCGATCCGTCACCGATAGAATCCGAGGCGTCATCACCATCTCCCCAGCCAGAGGATGGCAGAGGCTCCTCATACTCGCCCACGGGCGGCTCAGCCATGGCTCCCGGACTCAGCGGCAGCGCCAGATCAACCTCGCCAACCGGTCCCGGCCCCATCTTCTACCGTATGTGCTCTCTCGCCAGCTCCACGAGGCAGCGGAATACCCCGACGCCCCGACCCCGAAGATAAGGTACTGACCGTCTACTCTCCCTGCAGTCATGCGCCTACAAAAGATCTCCAGCTACGCCATGGGCATCTTCACCTCGCTCCACCTCGCCAACGTCTCCCTCATCCCCGCCATCACCCGCTCCGTCCCCGGCTCCGAGACGTACCTCCTCATGACCCGCGAAATCTACCAGGGCTCCCTCACCGAGCCCATCCTCGTCGCCCTCCCCGTGCTCGCCCACGTCGGTTCCGGCATCGCCATGCGCTTCATCCGCCGCTCCCAGGCCCTTCGCCGGTACGGAGGCAAGGCTGGCAGCGGCTCGGCCTGGCCCTCTCTCAGCTACATCTCCGTCTCAGGCTACGCCTTCACCGTCTTCTTCACCGCACACGCCTACATGAACCGCGTCCTGCCGCTGCAGGTTGAAGGCGATAGCTCCAACATCGGCCTCGCCTACGTTGCCCACGGCTTCGCCCGCCATCCGTGGATCTCCCGTCTTGCCTACCTAGGTCTCCTCATCGGCGGCTGCAGCCACATGATCTGGGGCCTGGCCAAGTGGTTCGGAGTCGCCCCGTCAACCAGCGCCATTCTGCAGACGGGCCCGGCGCCGCCTGCGGAGAAGAAGGCTCGGAAGCAGCGCCGGCGTAACTGGCTCGGCGTTCACGGTGCTGCCGCGGCGCTTACGGCGCTGTGGGCGGTTGGTGGTCTCGGCGTGGTGGCACGTGGAGGGCTCATGGATGGATGGATTGGCAAGGTTTACGATGATATGTTTGCAGCTGTTGGACTATGAAAGGGGAAGACCCAAAGGGAAAAAGAAGGTAAGAAGAAGGGGAGAAGAAGCAAGAAGCAAAAGAACAAGACATGGCGGCAAGTTTGCAAGCGCTCTGCATGGTGGAGTTGGAATCATTCGTCATGGGTCGGGGCGTATCGTTGGGACTCGATTGTTACGTACAGTTATCATGATGGGAATACCCCCGGTTGGTGCAATTGAATGCTAGAGATTGGATCACGGCTTGGACGGGCTCCTCTTGGTTCTCATGCTCGTGACTTTATTTTGGCCTTGTCTTGTCGTCTTGGAAGATTGTAGCACATCATCTTTCTAATACCATCCCGTCGGCACATGCTCATGGAAATTGACCTGGAGTAAGCTAAACTGCCATTCGTTATCTTATCGCCACCGACATTTGCCATACTCACCCACATTGACTTGCACCTCCCTCACCTCAACCCTCCTCAACAAGACCAGCTCCAGGCATCGCGGCCTCTTCTTGCCTTTTCCTTCCCGCCGCAAGGAGACGTCCTTGGACGCTGCTGGCCCACGATGCCACCAAAACGCAGGCTCCCGCCCGACCCAGACGCCGACGCGCCGTCCTCCACCGCCGCCACTCCGCCTTCCAAGCGCCTCCGTCTCTCACCGTCAACTTCACCAGCCCCGACGCCCACTCCCCGCCTCCCGCGCGATATCCTCTCCTCCCTCTCCGACGAGCTCCTCATCCGCATCCTCTCCTCCCTCTCCGAGACGACCCTCCTCCGCATCGCCCCCGTCTCCCGCCGCTTCCGCCGCCTCGCCGGAGACCCCCACCTCTGGCGCGCCCACTACTACGCCCGCTTTGTCCGCCCGCGCGCCCTGCGCATCCCCGGCTTCCGCGCCCGCGACGAGGACGGGCACGGCGATCGGAGGAGTCGCCGGCTGCACTTTTCGGGGCGCCGGGCCGTGTGGGCGGACGGCGGATGGGGTCGCGGCAGTGCGCTGGTGGACGAGAAGCGGGATGATTCCGTGACAACGACGACGACGAAGAAGCCGAGGTTGGCCGACGATCGTGAGGGCGGCTGCTCCATCGACTGGAAGCGACAGTATAAGCTACGACACAACTGGGCACGCGGAAAGTGCGCCGTCCAGGAAGTCTCCGTCCGCGACGGCACCGGCACCGGCTCCGGCTCCGTCTCGGGCCCGCCCACCAACTCCAGCACCCTCGTCAAAGTCGTCGAGGGCATCGCCGTCACCGCCGACGCCGCCTCGGGCCTCCGTGCCTGGGACCTCCGCACCCGCCAGCCCATTGCCCAGGTCGAGCTTGCCCCCGACGCCGTGCCGACCTGCCTGGCCGCCGACGACGCGGAATCGGCGAGCGACGCCGTCGACGTTGCTGTCGGCTTCGCAGATGGCGCTTTCGGGATATGGAGGCTGGACGTCCGTCGGTGCGAGCTGCAGCGGCGCTATCGGCATGAGAAGAGCTGCAACGGGGAGCTGGTGGCTGTGACATATGGACATCCGTACTTGTTGACTGCGACCAAGACGGGCCTGATATCACTCTACACCTTTGACCGGCCGGCAGACCCCGAGAATGTCATTGGGAGAAATGAACAGTCACGCACAGAGGATGAACCGACAGGAACAGAGTCATGCCCCAGTTCCAAGAAGGACGAGCATCAACTCCCGCCACCCTACCTCCTAACCTCGCTCAAATCGCACACCACGCACCTCCCACTCGCTCTCTCGATCCGCAAGATGGCCACGTCCACCAGCGCCTCCATCGCCTACACCTTTGACAGCCCAGGCGGCTGGTGCATTGGCGTCCAGGACATCCACATCCGTCCGTCCTCCGGCGCCGACAAGCTCTCATCTCGCCTAGCCTACACGCTCCCCATCCAGACATCGCCTGGCGCCTCCCCACCACCACGACAGTCACCACAAGCACGAGCCCAAGCCGGCAATGCCTCGCAGCAGCCTTCACCAACGGCAGGCTTCACGGCCCTCTGCTACAACCACCCCTACCTCCTCGCCACGCTGCCGGACAACACGCTCGTCCTCCACCTGTGCACGTCGACGGCCTCGTCGCTATCCCTGTCGCCAGGCATCCGCCTCTGGGGCCACACCTCGGGCATCTCGGACGCGGAGATTACGCCGCGCGGAAAGGCCGTCAGCGTCAGCGCGCGGGGCGACGAGATGCGCGTCTGGGAGCTCGAGGGCCGCGTGGGAGGCAGCAGCATCGAGGTCCGGCCCAGGCAGCAGGCTGACGAGGCTGACAGTAGCAGCGGCGGCGGCAGCAGTGGGAGCAGTGGCAGCAGCATCAACAGTAATAATAACGGCAATAGCAGTAACAGCAGTAGCAGCCACGACAAGAGCCTCGAATGGGAGCACCGAAGGAATTGGGTGGGGTTTGATGACGAGATGGTCATTGTGCTCAAGGAGGCACCAGACGGGCGCGAGAGCCTCATGGTCTACGACTTTACCTGAACGACGCCACGGAGCCCTGCCGTTTGCCAAACCCGATAGAGTCCGATCTGTGTGCATACACCTCACGCATGGAACGCTGACAACCATCTCAACTTGGATGCTTGCTACCAATCCCTGGCGTCCACGTACGATTGCTGCACCAGAGTTCGACGCGCCCTGCCTTGGAAAGCCTCATGAGACCTGTCACTTGGCCCCAGGCTCACATTAGGCATCAAGGGGAGCCCCCAGTGAGATCCGACACCTGCAGGAAACCACGACTGTGGTTGCATTATGCAAAAGTTAGCTGGCAAGCTGAGTTGCAATCTGGCAAGCCGTTCCATCGCGGACGTGATGGAATACAGAATTGGCGGACGGATGACCCCGCCTGTTCAACGGCCCATGGCCAGTAAGACGCCGTGAGATGTCTTCAGCGGGAACCCGCTTGGGCCGTACATGTGCTGTGTAGAAGCACGCGATGGCAACGATCCAGGGGGTGTATCAGCCCTCAGGCTGTGTTACGACGGGCGGGCGAGCAATGGAGACGATGGGAGACAATGACAGACGAGCTGACAGAGTCTACTTTATGAATCTCGTGAGGAGATGCTGTGGCGTGGTCTGGCCTTGGAACATCCCATGTCACCTCACCTGTCGGACAAGACGAATTGTAGTACTGTACAGTGTGCCAATTGACAGCCAGACAAGCCGCTGTGGTCAATACCAGCATCGAGTCGACCAGCATGCATAGCCACTTTGAAGTTGCACAAGGGATTGCCCACCACGCACACTTGCTGGAGAGCTGGACATGGCCATCTCAGCTTTGTCCAGCCCTCTCCGTCAGCCATCAACCACCAGCCATCAGCCAGTCGGTCTGCCGGCGAGTCATTTTTGACGGGCAGAGGAGAGTCGATGTTGTGTTGCCCTATCGCACGCGCTTCCGCCCCTAGCGAGGACCCGGGATGCCGTACGCTAAGATTTTGCAACGCCGACTGGGGTCTGAAACGGTCGATCCGGCCGGCTGGCGAGTTTGACAGGGCCCAAGTTGCCAAGATTGCCAACGATGGCGTTGGATCGGCGGCATGGAGGGGGAGGGGGAGGGGGAGGGGCTCGTCTCTGTCCAGCAGCAGCATGCAAAAGGTACTGATTGAGTGTTATACAGTATGTACTGCTGTTCTCCAGCGCATTGGGCGCAGAGAGGAGCGGCCAACAATGGGAAATGCCTTTGCCGCGACCCCTGGTCCCTTGGTTCTATGGTTCTTTGATTCATTGCCGGGCGGGGCATCGACAACCATGGAGGTGAGGGGAATTATGGCTGGCGACCCAAGAAGAGGGCGACACGCTTTTGGGCGAGGCCTGCCCGGCAGTGAAAAGTAGTACCGGGTGAAGTCCCAGGAAGAGGGAGAGGGAGAGGGAGAGGGAGTGGGAGAGGGAGAGGGAGGGGGAGGGGTTGATGGAGTTGATCCTCTCTACTCCGTCGTACCTCGGTGATGGATCTTGTTCCCGATGCTTCTGCCGATGTGCCTGACCGCCCGGGGCCCTTGCTTTTGCTTGGATTGGGTTTGAACAGACTCTTGGACTGGACTGGATGGACTGGATGAACTGGATGAACTGGATGGACAGGTTGGACAGGTTGGTCTGCCTGGCTGGATCGTCTCACCGTCTCTTGCTGGTGGATTCCCTCTGCATCATGATGCTCGGGAACCCCGCGCTTGTGGCACTTGGAAGCCTGCTTGCTTGCTTGCTTGTATCAATGTAGGCAAGGCAGTCCGTCTACTGGGAAGCCCGTCGTTGTGTTAGTCAATATACGGTGCATAGCCTCAACTCTTAGGCCATCCATCATCTGAACCAAACCGTGCGGCCGATGGTGGGGTTGTTGTGATGGTGGGGTAACCGACTGAATGATCCCTTTGATTGATTGATTGATTGATTGACTGAATGACTGACTGACTGGTTGCTCGATTGATTGATGGATTGATGGATTACCCCTCTCTGGTGGGGAGTGAGGCTATCGCTAACCCCTCGTCATAGGCCGCCGTTTCCTTCTCCGTCTTTTTGTCCGTGTGTTTTACGTAGAGCCCGCAGGCCAGGCATGTAAGAGTAACTTACGGTATGTACTGCTATAGTAGGCGTGGTGGATCCGAGAGAGAACCGAGAGGGAATGTCGCTGCCACTGTCGTTTCCCAGGAGCGCAATTGCACAATGTAGCGAGGCAACAGAGTCGAAAGTCGAAAGTCGAGAGTCGAGAGTCGAGAGTCGAGACCATGCCGCTACGCCAGGCGTTGCAAGTAGGTAATGGAAACTGGAAACTGGATTCTGGACGTCTAATTCTACCAGGCCGAATGGCACATGGACGATTTGGGACGAACAAGAAGAGGGAAGCGGTGGCTGGCCAGGTGCTGGTGCTGGATTTTCCGCAAGGGCGGCTGTAGCGTGTTTTGGCAATCAACTTGGACTTGGGCTTGGACTTGGGCTTGGACTTGGGCTTGGACTTGGACCTGCACGCCCATCGTCCCTCCGGTAGTGCTGGTGGTGTTGGTGGTGGTGCATACAAAGTGGATATGTTAGGTACGGTAGGTACAGTAGGTAAGGTAGGTAGTGCTAATAAGATGTTGAGATGCGGTAGGCGTGAAATCTGAGAGACGACGACATGCACGGCAGTGGGGGGTTGGTTGGACGTCTGTGAGAGGGAATTGAGTGATGCCAAGAAATGGAGGCGTCCTGGGAGTATGATGGAAAGGGATTCGGATGGGAGAGGGAAAGGGAAAGCGTGTGAGTGAGTGAGCGAAAAGGTGGACGGCCTATTGCACCATCATGGTCTTTTCGACGTGGTGCCAGTCAGAAGCAGAAGCACCCCGACGTTTGCGCCAACTGAATATCAGATCGAAGGAAAAACAATGCCCTGCCATCAATACCAAGACTACCTTGGAAAAACACTGTCGGTCGAGTGGCCATAGCTTATCCCACTCGGAGCTTGGCATGAACCCACTGTGCTCGGTTCCCTCTCAGAGCTGTCCATGGGGAATGGTCCAGGCGTCGATGACTTGCATGGCTTGCACCATGCTGCGTAGAGTAGAGTAGAGTAGAGTAGAGTAGGTAGAGGAGAGTAGGTAGAGGAGAGGAGAGGAGAGGAGAGGAGAGCGGGGTCTCATCATGGCGCAGCTACCAAGCTAGCCGCAGATGCCATGGCTCGCTCGTCATGATGGAGGAAGACGGACGTTCCTGGCTTGCCTGTCGGGTAAATGCAGCCATGCCGGCAGAAGGCGAGATGAGGCACTGCCCTGGTGATACCAAAGTGTGTCTGTACTCCCTCTGCGGATATAGATGGAGAATGGAGGATGGAGGACGGACTATGGAGGATAGAGGATGGGAGACGGAGTAGAGAGTGAATGCACGCCTCTCATGGACCAACCGCTCGCGCACACCCACCCACACCCAGCAGCCATCTCCATTCCCATATCCATTCCCATCTCCATCTCGTCCTATCTCGTCCCATCTCGTCCCATCTCGTCCCATCCCATCCCATCCCATTCTGTCTCAGATCAAGAGCGGTCAGGTCAACTGACGGCGCCTAGGTAGGTAAGGTAGGTAGTCATTTGGCATCATCATCACCCGTCGACGCCGCGACGCCGTGACGCCTACCAGCCATCGGCACGCGCGCCAAAGACGACGACGACGACGAGACCATCATGAGCAGTGCTACACGCGATAAGCCAAACCGTGATCAAGTGCACATTATCATCATCGCAGACACCACCACCACCACCACCACCACTACTTTCCTTGCGCCCTCTCCTCTCCCTCCTCCTCCTCCTCCATCACCCACCGCCATCCATCACATCACACCCGCCCGCCCAATAGGCAGATAAGCTTGCGGAAGGCGCGCGAGCGGGCCGTTTCATCCAGCCTGGTGGGATACGGGCCCATAGGCTGGGCCGGCGCCTAGCAAGAAAGAGGGGGTTGGCCCGGCCATTGCTGGCATGTATTGCACTGCACTGCACTGCACAGCACAGTAGGCAAGCTGCTATATACAGTACCTGGGCCTGGATGGAGATGGTGTAGGGAAACGTGGGAGAGCGACGCCCGGGTGGGTCAGGCGGTGTTTGATCAGAGTTCCATCGGGCATGTGAAGAAGAAGACTTCCCGGATTCGGATTGCCAGTTGATTGCCAAGTTGAATGGGTGAGCCATCAAGTGATACGGGGCGTGGATGGGCGAGTATATCATGCGGGCATCCATTCGAGGCACACACTGCAATTGCAATGTCCAGCCAGCCAGCCAGGCTTTGCACGTGTTGGCCATGATGATGATGGGCGAGTTGGGCTGGACCAGGACCAACACCCCACACTTTCGCCATCTACAGTACGGATAGCTGGCATGAAATGGCATCTCCTCTGGCTCGATTACATGCGTGGGTACCTGCTATCTACTATCCGCTACCTTGCTATCTGCTACCCGTGCCTCTGCTTCTGCTAGCACAACAAGACAAGCCGTAATCGCTGATGAATCATGAAACACCATGCCGCCATGCGCCATGCGCCATACGCCATCTCACCCGGGAGCTGACACGTCCGTCAAGCCATTGGCCAATCGTGCGTCGGATACGTCGGGTGGACGATGGGGATCACCGTCCACGCTGGCTGTCTGCTGGAGTTGAACAAAGCCAAACAGAGGGGGTGCGTCCGGAGAATGACGTGCGGTCCTCGGGATTGTGAATGCGGCCCGCAGCCAGGTCCAGAACCACCAATGCCATGCCTACAGCAAGGCACAGAAGCTGGACAAAGCAGACATAGATACAGATGCACTACAGCATCCGTACCCTGCCGCCTTGATGGACGCTGTTGCGTCGAGAGTGGGAGCAACCTGCACAAGCGTCATGTACAATGGGCAATGGGTACAGGGGTGGACAGTGACTTGCAGCCCACCCAGGGGGGACTGTCTCTGTTGTGTTGTTGGCTGTCTGATGACGATGACGTTGTGTTGTTTGAACGCTTGGGTAGTAGAGTGAAAGAGAGAGAGAGAGAGAGGCCAATCTGTCACGGCCCTGGCTTCTGATTCTTCTTGCATTGCATTGCCCTCCATAGCCCGCAATCCTCTTGTACCATCTGTCGCAAACTATTACGTCGATGATGCGCGTGGGCGCCGTGTTAGTGCTTCCCGTCCATCCGTTCCAAAGCCCCCGTGCTTATCGATAGGCAACCTTACCTAGCCCAGCAGCCCAGCAGCCCAGCGGCCCTTACAGCACGTTGCGGGCATGTTACAGCACGTTACAGGGCTGTGCAGGCCTGGAGCAGGAGCGCCAAAGGCTGTCCGGAAAGCTACCTACGTAGGTAGGTACCTAGGCACCTAGGCACCTAGGCACCTAGGTACTGTAGGTACAGTACCTACCCCTCCGTAGGTTTCCAGTGGCCCATTGGGCGGCCCACTGGGCGTCTGGTTCCCTTGCGATCCGCTCGGGCAGGCTGGCGCTAGGCCCGGAACGGACTGGCGCATGTGGTCTAATCCGTCTTGATCCGTCTAATACGTCCAACCCTGTGACTCACAGTGTCGGTCGGTGCAACGTCAGCCCAGCGTGGGCGGCCTCACTGAACGAAGACCGTGCAGAGCGTGTCAACCTGGGAGAAGGGCACTCTATCCGGTACAGGTTTTGAGATGGGGAAGAGTCGGGCGGTAAAACTGGGAGACGGTTGCCCCAACGCCATGTCGCCATGGACGCTATGACGAGGAAGCGTGGATGTCCAATGTCCAATGTCGAGCGTCCAATGTCGAATGTTGGAACAAGAGGCGGCCGAGGCGTGATGGGGGCTGTGGATGGCGCGTGACCCGAAGCCATGAGAAGGAGAATCGACGAATCAAGGAATGGATGGATGGGCGGACGGTTGGACGGCTGGATTGATGGAGGGCTGGATGGATGGATCACGGATCACGGATTACGGAACCACCCAGTCGAGTTTACCATCTGTTCGCCGCCCTTTCCGCCAGCCATTGGCACAGCTGACCTGACCTTGGATTCAGATTCAGATGCAGATGCAGTGGCAGGGCAATCTATGAATGGCAATTGAGATGTTGACACGGATAGGGAACGAAAGCAACACTTGCAAAGGGCGAAGCTGCCAGCGTTCCGGCCAGGAATGCAGGATACTGCTGCTGCTGCTGCTGCTGCTGCTGCATCTGATGCGCAAGTCCAACGGGTACTGTGCAGTGCAGCGCAGTGCAGTGCAGTGCAGCATATGTTTCGAAGTATCAACTGTCAGTGACTTGTCCCAACACGACACTCCCAGCACATCCCATCCATCCCATTGACGAATTGGGCCTCGGCCCCTGCCATGCCATAAGATGGGACGGACATACAGGACAGTACATGCATGCATGGGACAAGACGCCCGGCGGCTCCCCTCGCATTGGTCCATTGGTCCATTGGTCCATTGGCCCAATGGTCTGGACGGTCTGGATGGTCTGAATGGTCCGTCAATTGGGCGTCAGGCAGCGACAAGCAGAGAACCAAGATGATGAAACACAATGTCGACCCCGATGATGAGCCATGGATGGTGCCGCCAGCAAAATGCACGCCCTCACCCCCCCTCCCCTTTGAGCCAAGGTTAATGTACTGTACCGTGGTACAGATTACAGTAGCCAAGGTAATACGGTACCTACCTAGCTGAGGTAGGGAGGTCGGATTGGCTTTCTGGGGCGCAACTCAATGCCGTTGCTTCTTCTTTGCTTTTTCCTCGCCCTCTTCCATCAATCCGCCCTGCAAAGTAAGATGACGTTGAATCTCAATGGAACTCTGCATCGCCCTTTTCCCCATGCAAGCAGGGACGCAAAATGCTCCGAGAGAGATGGCGATGGGCGATGGGAAATCAGGCTCGCTAATTTGGACTTATACCAATGTCATGTCAAGCATGGTCGCTCAATGCCCCTCATCAATCAATACGCGCCGCCGCCCCCGGTTGATTGAATGAATACATGGTGGCTGCTGGCCCATCATCTCCGCTTCTCTGATAGACAAGCCCATGGACCCCCCGTCCAACGGGCCACTAATGCGCATCAATTTGGGCGGGAGCCCACAAATACCACCTGTCTTTTTGTTCCATGGCTCGGGATTGATTGATTGATTGATTGATTGATTGAAATCGGCTTGGAATGCCCGGGGCTTTTGGGGGCCGTTGCTTCTTTGTCTCTCTCTCTCTCTCTCGTCTCCGCCCGCACTTGCACATGCAAATCCAAACGACACGCCCCCCTTCTCTCCCTCTCTCTCTCCCCCTCCATAGAGTCATCACCACACAGCGCCCGCTACTCGCATTGGCAATTGAAGGGGAATCGGCGTGAGTTGTGAACAATGTATGGCGGATAGAGTGTCGCCTCGCATCAGGCTTCGCAATTGACCAGAAGCCACCTCGGAAAACCATGCGGCGAGGCACCCAGCAGGGGCAGAGAGCAGCCTTGGAACCGCACACAACGTGACGAGACGAGACGCAGCCCACCCGATGCCATCTTGTGGCCCCTGTCCTGTCCACCCACATGCCTGCCCCCCTTCACACACAGTGGCACAGTGGCATAGTGGCACAATGTCTGCCCTGTTTATACGTACATGTGCCATCATCCTCCATGTATGGAGTACTTGTTCCGGTGCAGCCAGTGGCAGCCAGCCACATGTCTCCGGTACTCTATCGCCAGGACAGCTTATTTTTGAATGCGCAATGGGCGCGGTCAGCTCAGCTCCCTGTGGCAGCCAGCGAATTAGACACCCGCTCTGGGGGCTGGTGGACGGTCCCTGATGACCAGTCTGGGGCAATTGGGTTGCGCAACTCTCTCGCTGTGTATGGATGCTGGCACATGACATTGTCTGTGAACCTGTGAGCCTGTGAGCCTGTGAGCCTGTCTCTGTGGCTCAGCGATAAGATACTGTCTGAGACAATGGGGCGTGGCTGTAGGAAGCTGGTTCCCTTCTGAAACACCATTGACAACCACATACTCTGACTGCCGTCCATCACCACCATTTAGTTATCCTCGCTGCTCAAAAAAGATGGATAGGAAGAGAGAAAGTAACAGACACGGAAATCAAGACAAGCGGAGAAGGGGAAGCAGAAATCGACAGCCGCTAGTCGATGGAAGCCCACAAAGAAGACGGACCCCTAATTATCCCATGCCTGCCAATACGATCCCAACCCCCGCCCAACCCCGGCCCGATAGTGCACATCGCTTTGTCCGTGATCCAGACCGACGTGCACCATGCTATACATACATACAGTAAGTAAGTACATGGTAGCCTACATGGTATGTACGCCCGTACACGGCAGGGCGATAGGGCTCGGCGAGGGGCATTGCATTGCATCGCGGGCAGGCAAAGCTGATCGACACCCACGCGACGCATCCTCCCCAGGATGGCGAGCTGTGGTGGCTGTCAACTGGATGGACGCGTGAGGGATGGACAAAGACCAGCCGACCTTGACCTGTCTCAGAGCACATCACTGCGATAATGCCATCCAGATATCCCTGCCATGCTCGGCAAGGCAAGGCAAGGCAAGCAGGCAAAGCAACACAGACGAGCCAGCATCAGCCGCAGTTGGCTGAGATAAATCACCAGGTTGCGCCAGTAGAGGCGGCCTGAACATCCATCCCATCCATTCTCCTCTGTTCGGCACGTCTCCGTAAACTTGTCTTGACGCACTTGCCGAGGAAGCGGGCACGCAGGCGCTAGAACTGGAACTAGAACGGGATTGGACCCCGTGCACACACGCGCACGCTGCTCGACGCCCACCAGAAGTGGGATATGTTGGGGATGTGCAGTCTATGCTTAGCTGGATACCTTGGTAGGTACGGAAGATTGGTGAAGAGAGGCTGGGGAGACCGATCTCCGAGCCGCAACAATGGCACAATGGGAGAGAGAATGGACGAGAATGGGCGGGAGCGCAGTGCAATGCAGTTGTAGGCTGAAAGGGCCACTAGATTGGCAGATTGGTAAGCGACGGAAGGGGTGTGCGCATCACATCTGGCATTGCCCCGCTGGCTACCCACGTTTCCCATCTGGGCTTCCAGGACTGTGCTGCGCTCACGCCCCCTTCACGGTACATCTGCCCATTGCCCATCTGCTTCTTGTGTGCTCCTTCTTCCCCTTCTCCCGCCTGCCGTCGTTACGGTGCGCCACCGTTTCTGGCTGTGTTTTGAGTTGTAGAGGTGTTGCAAGTGTCAACGAGTGCCAGCAATTGCACACAGCAGCTGTCAGCGAATGCCCCGTTTCCCCCCGCCATTCCCTTCTCCGTTTCACCCTCTCCTTTCGCTATAACACAACCAGGTAGCCGGCGAGACAGCGACCCACGAGCCATCAAAACTCATCTACGGAGTGCCTTTCTCCTTTCTCCCCCCTTCCCCTCTAGCTCTCCCAATCTCGCCCTGCACGTCAAAGTTCCTGCCAGACAAATTACCGCATCTCGCCAGCAGCATCATCTCTTCATCAGTCTTCATCATCTGTGCCGGCATCATCATCGATCGATATCTCGTTCCACCTGCACCTGGCCCCCACCCTCACCACTGCCCCCTCTTCCTCATCTCATTACCTACAGCATATCACGTCTATCGCATTTCCCTTCGCCAGGAGATATCCCAAGAGCTCCTTGGCTTGGGAATCATCTTTTCAATTGCCTTGCTTGACGCTCAATTCCTCGTAAAACGACGTCTTCGCCACCGCTGCGTTGCCCCTGTCGCTCCGCCACGCCCGCCGGCGTCCTGTGAATGATATTGCGCACTCCATCCAGCAACTCAACCAACTGGAGGCGAACCCGTTGCAATTCTCTTGCCCCAGATCCCCGTCTCGCCATCGCCAGGTCTCGTCGAGGCCAACAGCCTAGATACAGACAAAGTCATACGGTGGCCGTCCCACTGGTTGTCCCCCTGCCACCACGCATTGCTGCGTAGGTGCTGCTGCGTGCCATCCATCATATTGCTGCACATTCGCGACGCATCTGTGCGCATTCTACTTTGCGTGCACCGAGCACCATTATTCGCCAAGCTGCCTGTTCCTCAATTCAGACAGTCACCCCGTCAGTCGACATCACCCCATTGAGTGAGGCGTCACGTCTATACAAGGCGGCCATTGTCCTTGATCTCACGCTTCTGGATTGGCGAATTGAATTCTTCCTTCTGACTCACTCCATCATCATTGTCATCTTGCTTCCATCAGCGTCGTTGGTCAATCAGCAGGCAACAGCAGCAACGCCAACACCATCGGTAATCAATCGCTCAGCACCATTCCTACCGATATCTCCGCGTCAGCATCAAGCCTAACTCCGCCCCGTGTCTGCTCTCATAAGCCCGCTGGCAGCGACAGCAACAGCAACAGCACTAACCAACTGCCATTTTCCGTCGCAACAAGCCTCATGTGGACAGGCAACTCAATTTGAATTAATTTGTCAGGCCCTGGCTGGATATCACAGACAAAGCCGCCGGTTCTGTTGGCGCATTGTTGCCTCATCAAAGGCAAAAAAGGCAGCAGCCATTCAATCAATCAAGCCGGCCGGGGGTCCCAATACAGAGTTACAGAGACACACCCCCACATCCCACATCCACATCCATATCCACATCCCATTATCCCATTATCCCATCTACATTCTACACACACCCCTCCCCCCTTTTCCTCGTCGCTTCCTTCCCATTCTCCTCTGCCTTCCTGGCCGCTCTTCCCCTCCTCCCCTCCTCTCCTCTTGCCGCCTGCTTCATATAAACTCCACCACCACCCGCACCCGCCTTGCTGCCTGCAACCGTCACCCCCCGTTACGGTATTTTAGCAGGTTGCCTTAGCAAGCGTTTCGCCAGTCTAGCAGGTACCAATCAACTCATATTGGCTGCCCGCGCCCATAGATTGGGTAGGATTGGGTACCTAACTTGGCTTTGTCCAGTCACACCCGCACACACGCTCTTACATATAAGTCACAACCGCTTCGCCACCCAAACACGTCAGTCGCCTTTTACCACTTATAACGCTGACAAACCGCTGCGTGCCCACGCCGAAAGCAATGCACTCTCACTCTCACTCTCACTCTCATTCTCTCTCAAACTCACACTCACACTCACACTCAGACTCGCACTCTCAGTCTCAGTCTTCCAGCACTTTCGACAAGACGGCAGCTTCTTCGACTTGCTTCGCTGCTTCTCCTCCTTCTTCCTCTTCACAATCTTGCCTCCTACCCTCCCCTCTTCCTCTTCCTCTCCATCAACAACATCAACAACTGCTGTCATCCGGCACAATGGCGTCCAATTCGCCATACAACAAGCAGGCGCACGCCCCAATCGCTTCAATGGCGCCGCCTGCTCCCTCAATGACATCTGGCACCAGCAACAAATTCAACATCAACAGCCTCATGTCTCCCCCCGATCCCGTTCTCGACAGTTTCAGCCAAGTCTCCCACAACCAGGCTCATGCTGGCAAGCCCTCCCACGACAATGTCCGGCCCCCAATGCCCATGTCGCCTCCCATTTCTCCCTACAGCAAGGCCATCTCTACAGCTTCTGAATCGCCCACGACGCCACCCACCCAGACTCTCAAGGATCCAGTTCTCTACCCCATTGACGAGCATGCTCCGTCTAGCTCACCGCAGCCTCCCCTCTTCGCCCCAGCTGAACTTGAAGTCCACCAGCGCATTGTCGAAGACCATCTGCGTGCTCGCACCCGCAGCTCCGTCGCTGGCCTGGCTTTCCCTAACCGCGAAGAGTACGAACTGGCCCTCACCTTTCGGTCACAGGTTATGAAGCATTACACTGCAAACCGCAAGGCCTGGCTTCGCAACGAGCGTGCCCTTCTCAAGGCGGATCAGCGCGCTGGTGCCCAGCGATTCCACAGCATCATGCCTGCAGCCAAGCCCTCTTCTTCCGCCAAGCCTCACCGGGCCCAGCGTCCCGAACGCATCTCGAAGCCACAGTCGATCCCCCGACCGATCCGTACCCACCCCGCCACTACCACTACCACTATCCGTAACACTACCAACAACACCAACACAACCACCACCGCAACGGTCGCCCCGAGTCCTGCTCGCCCCGCTGCTCGACCCACCGCCCGAGTCAGCGCCACTCCCGAGCCTTCGCGTCGCATCGTTGCCCCCAACCGCGAGGATAAGGATTTCAAGTCGCTTCCCAACTACTGCCCGCCACTGGACTCGCTTCCCAGCCGTCCCAACAGTCTCAAGGTGGACTGGAAGGGTCAGCCCATTGACCTCAGCACCGACCCTTTTGCTTCGATGCTGCACCCGGACGAGATGGCGCTGGCGGGCAACTTGCGCCTGGACTGCGCTACCTATCTCACGAGCAAGCGACGCATCTTTGAGCGGCGGCTTCAGTGCCTGCGCAACGGCAAGGAGTTCCGCAAGACGGACGCCCAGCAGGCCTGCAAGATTGATGTCAACAAGGCATCCAAGCTCTGGACGGCCTTTGACAAGGTCGGCTGGCTGGAGGCCGATTGGGTGCGCCAGTACCTATAAATAGTGAGGCTACTGCCCTTATCAAGAGTGAACGACGCATCTGGTATGCCTATCGTCTCTCACTTCCTCCACTCGCTCTTGCATAGGGTACTATCCCCCAACTCCGCTCACCACCTGGCTTCTTTCTTACGCTTCTCATTGCCCCATCGGATCATGGGATTTGCTGCATTTCATCTGAGCAATCTTTTATCCTTGGAGTTTGGCTCTGCTTACCTTTTCCATCTGAGGACGTGGGGGCCCTGCACAGCTGGCAGGACCTCTATAGGATCGGATTTGGTCTTCGCATCCAGTTCTTTTCTTCTCCCCCCCCCCC